>VZTG01003614.1:283280-515474 GCA_013397845.1 Melanocharis versteri | reverse complement strand
CACACACACACATACATATATGTTCCTCTGTCTCAGACCAAAGAAAGAACTCTGGTAGGTTTAAATTTGAGATCCATTTATAACGTCAAGTGCTCCCCCCTTTCTTGCCCCATACTGGTGGGGAGAGACAGCCTTGCAATATCAATATTCCCCATGCCAGCTTTTCCACATCCACCTCTCAGAATGCTACCTACAGAGGAAAGACAAAGCTTCAGCAATTTTATTCAGGCCTGTTTCACAGTGTAGGTCATCTCAGCAGAGTGTGGAAACAATAGCACGTGCCAATCTCACAGCACAAATACTGATCCACAAATAACGAACGCTCCTAGCAACCGTGTACAGAAACAGCAAAACTTTTAACAAATTTTTGTAAAAAATCATAATAAAAAAAAAATTAGTTTCGCCCCAGAGAAAGTGTCCTGCATGTAGATTATCTGCAAAGGGAAAATTGTTAGATAAATTATTTGTATTGAGTAATTTGATCCTCTCTCCTTGGAAGCCTAATGAATAGGTTATTTTCTGCAACAGCTGCTGTTCGAACTCTCAAGCTTGAGCCCACGTGGTCTGGCTGTTCAAAGGGAATTACTGTGCTGACTTTTTAAAAGTAACTTTTTAAAAAAGCAAAACTAGGCACAATCTATTGGTTGACAGGGAGGAAAGATGGACAGGAGAAGATTTAAGCGGGTGGTAAAATTATTGTGAAGGCCTGAAAATTATTAGCAGAAAGGATAATTGTGTGAAGCCGCAAATAACTCGCCTGTCACCGGGACTGTAAGAGACCAAACCTTCATGGCTGTGATTCAGACACATCATCTGCATTTCCCGTATGCTGCTATGGAGAGGAAATGCCTCCCAGATGGGCCATGAGGCTGGATGGCCCTGGGAACTCTGCTGCTGGGTGGGCTATGGCCATGTAGGCACCTTGGTCTGGGGCTACTCCGCTCTGCTTCCCCACCTCATTTATAAAAGGCCAAACACCACATGCAGACCATATGCCAGTGGAGGAGTCTAGGAAAAGTAAAAGATCCTGTAATGGCTTTTGGGGGTGTGTGGAAAGGGTTAAATGCGTTCTGCACTCGTGCAGCAATTTGCCAGGCATGACATTTGTTCCATGGTCTGCGTTTGTCCAGAGGGAGCCAGATTTCCTTCTGCATGTTAGTGCATCCTTGCCTGCAGTAGGCAAAGGCTGACCTGAACCTATTTTATGGGTGATATTTGCCTGCATTTTCCTGTGGCTAGCTCTAAGCAGGGTACAGTGTGATCTGCCAACCATGAAACCTGAATTCTTCCACCAGCAGTGAAATAAAGGCAGAGCTCTGTGTGCCTGCCTTGCTCCTTTGCCCAGTCCTTGCGCTGCCTGTGTTTGCCCTGCCCCATTCCTTCGGGGCACTTTGCTTGGATCATCTTGCAGTTCAGCACTCAACTTCCACAGACTGGATCTTTTTGCACTCAGAAAGTTAGATTGGAGTTTATTTCATTGTTCTCTGAATCATCTATTCAGAAACTCGGTATTTTGCTCTTTTTTTCCCTCTTCTTGCCAATGTAATCAAGAGGAGACTTGTTAGGCATTACGTTAACAACGTTAAGTATGGAGCACATGTTGAGGTGAAGGGAATGGTGCCTCAGGTAGAATTTGGCTGTGAGTTGTCTTTGCCTCGTGTTCTGCAGAAGTATATTTAAGCAAGGTACTGCAATAGCAGACACTGAGGGTGGATGCATGCAGGCATGCATGGGTAAGAGAAAGAAATCCACACTGAAAAACCAGAGGAAGCAGCCAAGGACACATTTTATAATGAAGGATTTGCTGGCTAGCTCTTTGAGAGGTGCTCAACACTGCGAGGACCAGCTCGGTTAGGACGCTTCAGCACGGAGTCCAAGGTGGATGCTGCCCCTTTGCCAGGTCATCTCAATTTCCGCAGGTGGCTGAAGGAGCTGGCGGCGTTAGGAGTGCAGGGAGGGAGCCTGTTGGAACGATGCGGTCCTCCCTCGTGTCCCAGGGTCGTAATCCTAGACTGTGGTGTCACCTTTCTGTTGGGACAGAGGCCAGGTCCCTGGCACTGTGCAAACCGAGGTGAACACGCCGGCTTTGTGCCCGCTGCCGCTGAGTGCCGGCTCTGACCTCTCGCGGCTCAGTCTGCTTAGATACTGCTGTTCTGTGGGACGTGACACATCCATCCCTCTTCTCACCTGGCTTGTGGGGACAAACCCCCCAAACAGCTGCCAAGTGGAGCTTGCACCTAGTTTGCTTTATGGCTTCTTGTGTTGTTTGGGCTGAGCTGGGGAGAAAGCCGTGTGTTTCCCAACTAACTGGCTGCAAATTGTAATTTTGGGGGCAGAATCTACTTTGTTTCTCATGAAGGTAATTTGGCATTTTGCAAGAGTGTACAGAATAGTTCATGTTTCATCTGAATTAATGAAGTGTGCCCACTGATTTCATGTATATTGCTACTGAAAACTTTCTTACTTACAAAAAACCCTAAATCTTTCATTTTCTAAAAAGACATCAATTTTAAGGGGGTTTTATGATGAATTTTGAGAATCTTAATCTCAAGAAAAATGCTGGTTTTGATGCCGTTTGCAACTGTCTTCCTGCCAGTATCAGTGACTGCATTTTGGTTGAGCACAGTCTGCCATCAGCAGCTGAGGCTCTCCAAGGACAGCAAGGAGCACAAGTCCTGCCCTACCTTCTCACTACATTATTTCCAGAAATAACCTTTTTGGAAAAACTACCTCCCATCCCATCTTTTTTGTGCTCTTTCTGTTAAGTTGCTGCAGGAAGATAGTGAGGAATGTCTTTGTGACTAGCAAGCCCTGGAGTCTTGCCACCACCCCACCAGTCTGTAGGCTAACCATAAGCCACAACACAGAAAATACTGCAGCACTGCCTTGGCTTTTTATGAGGCTAATACAAGCTCAGAAACCATCCTTAAAGATGCTCCGTGCTCAGATGGCTCTGCTGAGACATGCTGCCAATTGAGGGATAGGTAAACATTAAGGCTGAAGGCACAGGTGCTTAAAATTTGGAGCAGGGCAGCATTGTGTCACTTGAGGGCAGGTATTGCCACAGGTAGAGACGTCCTTGTCACCACCACCAATTGATGGGTCCAGCCACGAAAAGGTGAGCTTCTGGGCAGTAGGTTAGGGCAGGCAGCTGTAACAAATGTCAGGACTTGGAACCAAACAGGATGCATGAGATGCTCCCACAGATGGTGTATTTAAATGGGTATTCGTAAACAGGCTTCCACATGGATTTTGGAGCTACTCTCCCTGTTTGGTATCCGCTAATACCTGCCCTACAACTGATTGCAAGTGTAACATGCTGAGTTTGAGATTCACATGACTGTGTGACCAGCTTACCGACACTAACAGTTGTGGGTGGAAACAATATTCAGATCCAGAGGTCATTTACCCAAAATGAGCACCTGGATATTAAAGCAGCATATGCATGTTATATTTACCATCAGTGCTGGCACACGTGTGTGACACATAATAATAGCAAAAGCAGGTTGTAACAGCAGGTGGCACCTGGCATACTCTGTCACATCAGTCACTTTTTGGTTTTTTCTGTGCATTTGGATTGATAGATATATTTTCTAGATAACTGGCATACTCTTTTTCAAAGAGGAAGCAATTTTTGCAATACCTTTCTTAGCCTGGTCTCTCTACAGTTCCCCTTTTTATCTGGGATGATTAAGATTCGTGTTTCTTTCCTCCAAAAGTGCTTTCTAAGGTCCCTACTTACACATGATACAAGATCAATGGGCTAATAATTAAGGCAGTGGTGTGATGCTATTTCAGGTCTGTTGCCTATTTATTTGAAGCAGCTGTCTATGAATGTGGGATGCATGGTAGAGAGGTTGCGATGGTTAAAAACCGTGTTTACTGATTGCTCAGTAAATAGTTGCACAACTTTCTGTGTAAATGCCAGATAGCACATCAGAGTTTCCTTGGGCAGTTTCATTTAGCCACAAATCTTCTCCCCAATTCCTGTAACTGTACTGATCTTGTTTGCTTATGCACACCTTTATGGAGTGAGGCGAGAAGAGAAGGAAATCTGCCACCAAGAAAGGACTGAATTTGAGTTTAGCTGAGAGAGGTGAGGACTGAGAGGAGGTGTGAAGCCAATCTCTGCAGAGATGAAAGGCCACCGCAAGGTAGCTGGGAATAATCTCCTTGTCTCTGGTGGCTAGGAGAGGAGCATCGGTCTTCAATCGCTGCCAGGAAGAATCGAGCTAGGCGTCAAGGAGAGACTTTGTAATGGTAATGATGGTGAGGCAGCAGCCTTCAGAGGCTGTCAAATCTCCGTTGCTGAAGATCTTGAGGAGTAGATTAGATCTAGCTTTGGCAGGAATGATATACTATAACTAATCCAGCCTTAAATCAAGGAAATGGGCTGGATGACCTCTTGAAGTACTTCGTAGCCCATAAGTCTCTTTATGCCATTAATATTTGGAGGCAGAGCCTGATTAAACTGTGGCGTACACCAAATGCTGGAGCAGCTGCTGTTTCTTTCACCCCTAACATGGTGAGAGGACCTAGCAGGGCTCTGTGGGAAACAGGTTGCTCTGAAGGAGGATGGTACTAATGTGCCTGCACTATGCAGGTCTCAGCTTGGTTCTTCAGAGGTGGACATAAAGTCAGAAGGAATGGCTGGGCTTTCCCAAAGTTGCATCCAAGTGTCCATTGGAAAATCCCTCTCCTGTTATCTACAGCAAGTCTAAACTTCTTTGCAGAGCACTGGGTACTTGGCCAGTGCCAGCAGCATACTCATGCCCTCGTCCTCCCCAGGGGAATGCAGGTGCCCTGCATCCTACTTTGTGTTCCCCCGTTCTGCACATCTCATCAAGGTGCAGGGAGAGTCTGGCCCTTAGCATGGCCATTCTTTGTCTTCCATGAACCCACTGAATAATTTATTAAAAAATGTAAAAGTGTTAATGTGAAAAAAGGTGTCTTTTTTGTCTTTTTTTTTACTTTCTCCCAAACGACATACGCTTCCATTTTCAGACGTGTCTTATTTGCATTTGGTTCTCCAGATGTAAAACAGACCCATGGGGTCAGGCAGTACAGGTTTTCTATTTTTCACATCACTGCACCCACAGAAGGACAGAATTCGGTATCACTCACATTATGTGGGGGAAGAGCCTTCCTATTCATGCTGTTTTCAAGAATGTAGACTTTTCTTGCAGGAATACTAAGAAACCCCTCTCATTTTCTGCTGCAAAGAGCTGCTGCAAGCTGGGGTAAAGCTGCGGGCTGTGAATGGACACACTTCCCCGTAACATGTTCTTCTCTTTAAAATGGGAAAGCTGTGAAAAGCAAAAGTAACCAGCCAAGATTGCACACTGAAAAATGAATTAGCAGATAGCTGACTTCTTGAAATGGAAAGGGCCTGCTTTTCACAGGGGCTGGATTTACTTATCTGCCATGCAAGTACTTGCATAATAATGGCCAATCTGCATATGATAAATTAATAAAATGCATCTAAGTGTTGAGGGTGCAAAGAAAAACACTAAGCACTAGATATTTGGCTCTCTTTTATTTATCTCAATTGAAAACACCAGTGGAGGATCTGTGAGGAAATTAGTAACACTTACTGCAAGAGAAGTTTTTGCACGTGTGATGGCTTCCCAGATCCTTCCTGTGGCAGATACATTTTAGCCCAACTTCTCCTGAAATGAGAGCCTGTCCTGTTCCCAGTGCTTTGCAGAGCTGGCTTTATATGCAGTCACCTTCCTTTCAAAATAATAATCCAAAGCTTACAGAGCTGCAAATAAAACCGCAACCTGTGTAAGCCAGCATAGAAATTTTTCCTGAGTCCACAGATGATCAAAATGATATTGTTGGAGAGCATTATTTAAGCTGTTTCCTGTCAGCAGTTACTGTAATGCTCAGTAGCTGCGGTGTAAAAGAGTTCGGGCAGATGTGTGGGCCATGGCATGGATGAGCTCATTTGGGTGGCATGGGGAGAAGGGCAGCAGGGCAGCCAGGAAAGGCTGGGGAACCACCCGTGCCCATTCCTATCTCCGTGTTTCCCGGCTTCCCATAGCAAAAGATTTTGATTTTGCAGTCAGTGCTGGGCTACCAGATCTGACATCTCAGCTGGCTATTTTGTGCCAGTGCAGTAGCACTGATCATGGCAGTAACCAGAGGCTTGTGGCTGGTTATATCCCTAGTTTTCCCTAAGTCTCTGTTGGGTTTTGGAATCTTTTTTCAGGTCCTTGCTGCAAAGTGTGGCTGAGCAGCTCTCTGCATCACAGCCATGTAGCCTGGATAGATCCATCTCTAACACTGCATCCACTGCAGAGAAAGCTGAGCAGGAAAACACTGGGACTTTGTTTGTATCATGGTGAGAGCCTCACCACCGGCTGGCTGCCCATTTCTAATCAAGCAGTACACATGACAAGATGACATTTTCTGCCTCAGCTCCAGCTCTCATTCCATTCAGAAAACACCTCAAAATGTGGATTATTCATACACTGATCTCAAAAGATGCAGCAATAATTATGTAAACTTCACATCAGCTGTACATGGTGTTGACTTTGTAGCAAAACAAAAGCAGAAAGGAGGTAGTTTTTTTGTGGGATTCTTTTCCCTCATATCACTAGCCAATATCCAGGCTGGCCTGATAGTCCTAACTGAGGATGGTGTTTTGTTTTGAGAGGCTGCAAAATTCCACCTCTGGAGATCATAGTCTAGAAAGAAGAGCAGATAGAGGCAAGTGATGGATGGAGAAGAAAATCTTAGCAATTAACTCTTGTAAATATCCGTACCTGAAAAAGCTGTGCTTACCCAGTCAGGGAACTGACAAACCAGGTGAGCTATGAGGCCCAAGGATAAAACAGTCCAATTTTTAATATCAAATACTTGAAGCAGTAAATGAATAGTTTACCAGCAATTCAGTCTGGAATATGTTTGCATTGCTTTTTAGATAATTTTAAACTGTAGATGTATTTGTGATCTGTTTCAGGACAATTTACAAGCAGGCAAAAAGACTAAGTTCAACAAATTGATTCTTTGCTGCAAATAGTCCAACCAGAACTAGTTCCTCAAGATAAGGTATTGAGCATTTCTCATTTCTGACTCAAATAAATGTGCTAGTGTGCTACTGCATTGTTTATCACCAGAAATTTTGACCTCATAAATATTGAATCATAAAATTGAGATTGCATAAAATTTTATGCATGTGCAAAAAAAGAGTCATGCATCACCTGGACCCCCTCCTACACTGCTCTTCCAGGGTGCCACACTCTTCCTTTGAAAGGGGGCAAGACTAGGTGAGCTCATCACAATTGAAACTATATCCGGTGAGGTAAATGCTGACATTCCTTGTGTGTCCTTTGCTTTAATACTATGGCAAAATTATTTTTTCAAATTCTCATTACTATGAGAAGACTGGGGGGTTGGATTTTTGCCCTACATGCACACTGAACCCTGCCGTACCACTGTTGGCCCCCAGGTGGTAATAGATTAACCAAACACTTATTCTGGGCTCACTGTCCCACAAGTCTGTAAGGACAGACGTGTTTTGCGGAAGTGATTCCACGCACGGTGTCACTCGCCTGGTCTGTGGTGACTCACACCACATCGAACCCAGTGGGTTTTTCTGCTCAGCAAGGAGTAAGATCATTTATTGGAGGGCAGTTGAGCAGTATTTTCTTGAGGTGAAAGCCTGGTTTGGGGAAATGCAGTTGGTTTGGTCAAAAGTGTGAAAAAGAATTATTCTTGCCAGTAATGTCCTTCCCTGCAGTGGAGAGAAATGAGCATTTACAGCCTGAAGGGGACAAAAGGTGCAGCCACTGAAGCCACATATTTGTGAATCTAGGAGATTCACAAAGCAACAGATTCAGCTTCCAAGTTCAGGAATCAAAACATGGACGGTATGTCCATGACACATCCTTTTTTGTCGTATAATGTCAAAACTTCAAACCCCTTCGGACAATTTCAGCTTGATGGCAACACTGTCTGACTTCTGTTGAACTGGATTTTCGTCGAGGAACATTATGTTTAGATATAACACTGACAATAATTGTCTTGGCTGGGTTAGTAATTACATATAAATGCGTTCTCTCATGCTCCTATAATATTTGCATGTTTCTGTTTGCACTGCTGGCTGTGTTCAAAGAGACCTTGGCGCGGCAGTATTGTGGGGAGGAATAGACTAGCCAGTTCTTACTCAAAGGTCAAGCTTAAGTCATGAAGGACTATGATTTTCACTAACTTTTAGCCCACTTGCTGTTCCCTTTTGGCAGCCTGTGCCCAGGACCAGGCCTGCTGATGTTCTGTGGGGCTGCTCTCAGCCCCAGCATCAGTTTTGGAAACAGTTCACATCCCTACAGAATTGACACTTGGTGTTGGTTTGGTTTTTTTTCCCTAGGCTCTCCAAACGTACTAAAGTGTCATTAAGACAAATGGCAAACATTTCTCCTTTTCTCACATCTGTCAAAACTTCAAAATCTACTTTCATGACATTTCACACAGCATTTTTTTACGTACCACTCAAAGGACATGGAATCCTAATGAGCCTTGCTTCCATCATTTTCATCTGCCACATTCTGCTGTCCCAGTATAATAAATTAACAAAAGCACGGGGGTTATGTATGAAGTGATATAAACAGTTGTGGAGTAGAAGGAGAGGGAAAGAGCATTAGGCTGGTACCCACGTAGGGTTTGAAGACACTTTTTGAAGGAAGTAGCTATGCATTCCTACCAGGAGGGCACAGTCCTGAGCCCCTGAGCAGAGTGTTTCCTCAACCCACCACCTAGGAGGCTGAGTTGCTCAATAGTAAAGAAACTATGTAAGACTTAGGAGTAGCTTTGCATTTCCAGTGCCAGGAATTGAAAGGGGACTTTATTTTTGGTCATTAATTTAAAAAGTAATTTGTTGTTTCTGCAGTTACAGACTTGGCTTGCAAATGTTAACTGATGTGCTTGCTTTCACTGTTCGTAAATGTGTTAAGTAATAGTTTCTAATGGGAGATTGAGGATACTGCTTTTTCTCATCAAACACAGAAGAAAAAATATACCAAAATTAGCTTAAGGCTTAAGTGTCTCCTTTATGGAGGAAAAAAAAAGTGGACAATCATTTTTTTAAATTCAAGGCTATGAAGTCTGTAGTGCTGGCAGCTCAGGTTCTTCTCTGTTAATCACTTCAGTGCAACAAATAGTATTCACCCCCTCCCCATCCTCTGGATTGGGGAAGGACATCTTCAGATGGACTGACTGACCTGTAATAGCTTGGATAACAGCAGTGATGTTAATATGATTCTGAGCAAATCTCCATCAGTTTGTTAAAAGCCACTCACAAGAAAAAGACTGACTTTCAATATGAGGCTCTTCCAGCAGCATTCTGAAAGCACCCAGGAATTACATAGGACTTCCATGGCCAGGAATTTTATCTTGATTACAGGATACCAGCAGCTATAGTTGTTGTAGGATGGTCGTGTTTCCATCTTCAGGATACTAACTATTCCATTTGGATATAGACTGTATTGTTCATTTTGCAGAAAATGTGGAACTCAGGGTGGGTACTACCCAAATTAACAGAAATAAACTGATAGTGTTTGTATTCAGGATAGAACACACAATCACTGAAATGCCCAGGGAATGGCCTTTAGGCGCTGGTCAATTGTGTAGCGTTTCTGCTTCAGACCAGAAGTACTATCAGAAAAAACCAGAAATACCACTACTGTCCACGCTACCAAACCAGCCAATAAAGAAGACTACATCTTGTTAGGTCGTTGTAAACTTGTTTCTGTTTTAACCTGGTGTGTCAGGACCTGTACATCCACACACATACACACACACACATGCACTTCTAGACACTCATTTGTTATAGTTCTAATGCACCATGTCCACCTGAGCAGTGCAATGCGCTGGGTGGCAACGTGGCACTTGCCCTTTGTGCTCCTTCACAGTAGGGCAGGAGGCCACCACCTGCAGGTGACTTCCAGCCTTGTGGGACTGCTGGTGCCTCGCAGTCCCTGCCTGAACCACCACAGCCATTGTACGTGGCCTCACAGGTCTGCTTTATGTGAGACCTGCAGCCTTCTTCCTGCCCGAGATGTGATACACAGACCAAATTACCTTTCACCGCCTACCCTGAAGTCAAAGTTCAGCTTTCTCCCGCAGCATCAGCCAGCGGGAAGCCTGGATAATAGTTTGACATGGTAGGTGTCAGCACAGAGAAATGTGCCTCTGCCTCAGTACAGGTTTTCTAATATATTTTCAGAAAGTTTTCAGATGAAGCAGATATGGCAAAAACTGATGAAAATTTGATTTCACTTGCAGCAGGGGAACAGGAAGAGGAAGATGGGTTAATGTGCTTCAGAGAAGAAGATCGTCTAGGAGGAATGTTGACGGGTATTCACCTGCCCTACTCTTACCTTTCATGTTGGATGCTATCTTTTACTAGATTGCCAAAATTTTCATTCATGAAAATAGGAGCTTTAGAGCACTCAGACTTCAGCAAATCAGTGTGTATTTGGGGAGCCTAAATCTGAACTAAGAAGAATAACTTTGTGCTTTTCATACCACTGGCAAAATGTAAATTTCATTGGTGCAACGTTCACTCATTATCGCTGAATCAAAGAGCAGTCTCAGTTCCTGCTGGCATCCTACTTAACAGAAAAATAAAAGTCTCTTCTGTTGCAGACATACATTGCTGTGTGAATGGAGGATGCTGCCTCAACCTTCATGTCTCTCGTTCGTGTTGATTAGCTGCCCTATTTTAGGACGGTTTGCATTATGCAATAGGCTAGTAAAATCATTAGTGTGCAAATAAAAGTAGGTCTTTACCTTAAGAATTAAACACATAAAACACATGATTAAAATGACTGAGGTTTACAGGAGTGGGGAAAACTGCATGAACTAGGTGAGACACCAGGGTCTGAGGTAGATGTGCTACACTGGGTCTGAGGTAGATGAGCTACACTGGGGATAAATGACAGGCTGAAGCACACAAGTGAAAATAATCAGAACGCCTGTGTAAAGTGATGCTGATATATTCTGAATGTCACATTACACTGCACAGTGCTACGCTCGCTCCAAAAAGGCTCTTTAATTACAGTTGCTCAAGCCTTAAAATCACAAAACTCAAGTGTACAGGTGGGCACCATTTAAGCTATATAAATCTTGTTACTGAAGATGCAAATGGGAAGTTCAGCTCCTAGATAATTAGCAAGACTTACCTCTGATACTTAATTATCTATGCATCTCTATAAGGCTAACATTTTATTAAAACCATTATCCTTTTAAAATACTACTTTCTGCTTTTTCTTTCCTTTCCAATGCTTGTAATACTAAATTGCTTTTGGTTGATTTTTTGCATATGAGCCAGTTACCTGTTCTTCCCATGTTGCTGTCAAGGGTGGCAACCTGTTCTGGAAATCTCCTAATTATCAGCCCTTCCCAAGGATCTGCAAATGAGGGCAACACCTGCTAACTGAGGTCTGAGTTCAGCAGTCCCAGTGTAGTAGGAGCACCTCTCATGGGGCCGAGGAGGCAGGAATGAGGGCACTTTGGAGGTTTTGCCACAGGGGTCGGGATGGCGGCGTATCAGCTGTCCGTCGTAATTTGGCTGGCAAAAATGACTTTGGCAGCTTCGTCCTCTCCTTCCCGTTGCCTGTCAGAAAGGGGACCCATCCCCTCAGGCATCACTAGAGAAATCCCTTACTTGGATACGGATAAACAGGGGAAGTGTTCAAGCCAAAACTCAGTTCCTGAATTAAATGAGGGAACTCTGCCCATGGTAGTTTGAGTGTCCTGGAGAGTGCAACCTGGGCCTTTGTTGGCTTTGTAAACTGCTGGCCTAGCTACTTAAGCTAAAAATAAATCTTTCCTTGAGAGCTTTTCTCCCACACATTTCTTTTCAGGAGCTGGCACTGAATAAAGTAGTTTAAGAAAGAAAACAAACCAAAATGGGTCAGAGTTTCAAGCGGAAAAACTGAAAAGCCCTCTTGAGCTGCGACCACACACAGTCGCACGCTCTCAGCTGTCCTGGGATCCCGCCCCTGCCAAGTGTGCTGCCCGCTTTGCTGTGGATGTTTTCTTTATTTTAGACAATACACATGCATTCATTAGTAGACCTCTGAAGAATGATTTTTAGATCTGATATCACTTCAGCCGCCAGTTTTCTTTCATACCCTCCTACGCTTTTTCTATGCCAGGCATTCCCAAAGGAAATGGGTTAGTTGGTGTAGGGCTGGAAAAGCTTTGCTGTGCTGCCAAAAGTGCTTTGGTACTTCGCAGACAGAATCTCCGGGATCATCTGTCTGGGCTGCCCTCCCGGGATGCCTCCTTGGTCGTTCTGCAATTCCCTGTTTTTCCAACATTGTTCAAAAGGCAACTTACCTCCGTGCAGCCGAGTTCTAAAAATTCATTGCCATTTTGAGGAATAGCCAAATTACTGTTGTCTTCAGCAAAACTCATCATCTGCTTAGGAAGGTTCAAGGCATGAATATATTGATTTAGAGGCATTGTGGCTTTACAAAACATGTTTTGCAGTTATGAAGAAATTAATAGCTGTCACAAGTGATGATTTGGCCAACAAAAAGGTCCAATTTCCTTAAACAAACTATTAGCAACAAAAATCTGTGACTGGCTGAAATCTGTGATTTCCTGTGATTTATTGAGGGAAAAGCGTGAATTAAAAAATGAAAATAATTTAGTGCTAAATGAAACTAAACTAAACTGTTTTCTTGGCAGATTGACATGAACAGATTAAAAAAATGTAATGGCAAAAATTGTAGTGGCAAGTTACTACCAGGAATTAGTAATTTTTCCTGAACAAAAAATAAGATATTGAAAAGTACATGAAATGTGAGGAAAGAAATGCCTTTTTAGTATTATGGTACCCTACCACATTCCCTAGAAACAGAGGATGGAGTTGTCAAAGGCGTTTAGACTTATATTCTCAAGAAGAGCTTGATGTATTTGCCATAATTTACTATTAATGAGCAAGAATGTGGTATTTCAAATGTATTATGTTACAGAGAGGTAGATGTTTTGAAAATTGTATTGTAGCTGTTCAAAAGTGAATGGCTGTCCCCCCTGCACAAGGTAGAGTAACTGAACTGCTTGCTCCCATATTCCTTTACAGCTACACCCACTTCTTTGTGGTTTCTGACTTTTAGATGAGGCAGTTCTTGCATGGAGAGGGAAAAACCAAAACTCTTCCTTGAATGTCTGCTTTGATAAAGCATTGGCTTTACTTGTCACCAGTGACAGGTGTTAAAAACTCAGGAGAACCATTTTAGATGATCAGCATCCCAGGATTCATCCGCATCTCTGGCTCTGTGACCAATGCATGGTATTTTTTTAAAATTATTTTTATTTGTTTAGCTGCAAACCTTCTCTGCACCCACACTTGGAGAATTGTGCAGCAGAATAACACAAGAAATGGCTTCTCTCCTGGACAACCAACAGCTCCTTTTAGTTGAGAAACCTGCAGCCATGCATAAGCTTATGCTCTCTCCGTCTCTCTCACTTCCTCTTTTTAAAATTTAAATATCTTTCTTCTCTTATAGTGCCAAAAGAAAAATTCAGTCAGAGCTGAGTCTCCACACAAAATACAAGAGGTTTGCTGGAGTCTCCTGCTGTGCAGGGAAGAAGCATCAGCTGATTGATCCACCACGTCATTTTACCTTCTCCCAAGATTTCACAGCCTTAAATGTCTTTTGTCTGTAAAGATCCTAAAGCAGGTGTAAATATGATTGAGGTTTTACACTCGAAGAGATAAAAAAATGTAAGCTTTAAGAGAAAGCTGTGTGCGTGTGAAAGAAGCATTAGCTGAATTCATAGGTGTCATTTCTGGATTTGAGAACATACTGGCAATTTTGGAGACCCGGGGGTGAGAGGCTTCTCATGCCTTCCCCTTTCCTTCCGATGAGTCTCAATTTACCAGGTTTATGTCCTTTTTACTTGGAAAATGCTTGCTGCTGTGTATGTTGCACATGCCACGCTGCATCCTTGCAGCCACGGCTCTTTGTGCTCAGCGTTTGCAGATGGATGGCTTTTTCCATCATACATCATGGCTGTGACAGCAGACTGATGATCTACAACTCCAAGCGCTGTAGCTCTGATGATGTGGCTGTGGCTGTAGTAATAACGTGAGCCCACTCCAGGGACAGCAATGCTGCACGGGTCTTTTTTAAAGGTGAGGCAAAAGGCTTAAATCCCCTCTTGTTTTCTATCTGTCTCCCTCCCCAAAGCTGTTTCAAGTCCCAGATCAATGGAAAAAAAATAAAATTAATCCGTCTTCAGTGGAAATATCATCACTGGTATGAGAGAGCTCACTGATTTAGATGCTGGAGAGGATATCACAAAAGCAAGCTTTGTAAATACAGAGTTGGGCAGAAATGCAAAGGAAAGCCTGACTTTTGGATCTCTTACCACGGCAGGTAAATATTGTCGTATTGGAAGCAGAACAAACTGTTCTTTTGTGTAGCTGCAGTTTGATAGACTCTTGCCGTTTTTCCATAGGCTCATATCGCTAGCGTTCATTAAAACTCCAGCACCTGGAAGCCAGTGAGTTTCACATCTTCCCTAAGTAAATAAACATTACTTTCTTCAAAAGGAAAAGTAAATTCTTCAAATTGTGACATCTGTTACTCACGGAGGTTCAGAAATAAAAAGGTCATGGAAAGAAAGCACATTTTATTACTACAGTATTTTGTGGGTTTCAAACAATTCCGCTGATTTAGGTTTGAGTCATGATGCTTGATCGCTTGGGGATAGCAATAAAACTGAATTTAGATCCTCACCTGGCAGTGGCTCTCTGTCTCATTGTGGGCTGGCACCTGGTGGTGCCAAACCAGAAGCCAAACTCCTTTCTCTCCATCTCCCAAGTGCATTAAACTGTTTTTAGCAGGCTGTATTATTTCCGTGCATCATCTGAGGGCTGGACAGAAAGACCAAAAACTGCCCAAGCCTGGCAGCGGTCCCCAAGTGCATGTCACAGCCAGGCATGAGGGGGACCAGCTGCAAGGCTGTCACTTTCCATCCCTGGTGAGAAAATGCAGTCGGGAAGCAAGGACAATGCTTGGCAATACCCATCAATACTGACCCTGCTGCAGCAAAAACTCTGCCCTGTCACTGAGATACTCATACCTGAATAGTTTCTAGCCCTCCCAGGCAGTCTGTTCTTTCTGGGGTGCTGTCATACTCATGAACCTTTCAGGAGAGAGGAGATCCCCAGGGGGTTAGCCATGGTCTCCAGTCTGACTACCAGAGGATTGCTTGGGTGGTTTCCCCACTGCCTCTGGGGGCCTGGTCACTCCTGGCATCTCTACAGTGGTGGCCACTGTCTGTGCTTCTTCGGCAGATTGCTCCATTACCTGTTTTACCGTGGTGAGTTTTCCTTAATATTTGATTTAATTTTTGCCTACTAGACTTAAAATCCATTCCTTACCATTCTGTCCTCTCTGACTAATGAGAATTGGTCCCAGTCTTCTTTATAATGCCCTATAACATGACTGTGGACAGTTATGTGTCCCCTCAGCCCTCTCTTCTGCATCCTGAATGTGCCTTTCTCTCACAGATCTTATTTTCCAAATCCTTTATCACCTCTGTTACTTTCCTGTGAGCTCTTTTGGATTATTCTTTAAAAATAAAATGCTCCCCACAGCAAAGGCAGTGCTCTATTACTGTGTGCCATTGCCTCTGTTGCTGAAGGAGAGCAGCACAATTAGCATTACCATCTCACCTGGTTTTCCCACAGCTCTGCCATTAACCATTTCATTGCTGGGGCACCTTGTCCAGCTGGCAGCTTGTCCCACATGCAGGTTCACGTAGGGTTTGACTGGCTGGGTGTTCAGCCAGGAGTCCTATTTATGAGCTCCTGCAAGGCAGATACTGCTCTGCAGGCAGAGCCCAATCCCTGCCTTCAGGCTTTGGAGAGCACTGGGGAAAGTATTGCAGTCCAGGAAAAACGCTGCCTCAAAGAGGCTCAAGGCAGCAGGTGGCTCCAGGAGTCGGTGGCCCTGCTCCTGCAGGGGGGACGCTGGCCACATTGGATGCCAGCCCAGGCAAATCTGGCAGCTGTGCCAACGCCTCCCTGGAGTGTCTCCAGGGTGGCAGGGCTGCAAGGCATGACAAAACTTTCTGCCTGTGGCTTCTGGCAGGAAATTTGGCTCCGAAAAAGCACCGCCTGCAAGGAGAGTTCCCATGCTTCACAAAGCACTGCCACCCAGTCGCGGCCCTGGCGCCCAGCAAAGCCCATCTGGGCTGCCTGGATGTTGTGCCTGTCAAAGAGCAGCGCTGCTGGCACCTCTCTCAGGGGCTTACTGGTGACCTCCGGATACCACAGCAAAACAACGCTTTTCCCAGAATTTTCTATTGCCATGCTACAGTGGTGCGTTTCATTATTCCCTGTGCAGCACATTGACTTTGTTGACTCTCAGCATATTTCTTCAATTTATCTCCTAAACACTGTCGTTATACTTTAATCCTGTCCTCCTTGATATTTGCATATCCTCCTTGGTTTGAAGGATACCTAAATAGGGGCTTGCTCTTAAAAACATGGACAGATTTGCATGTCTGACTATGCCAAGAGCTGCTAATGAAAATACCAACGAGCATGGGGGAATAAACTTGCCACCTGTGGAGTCTTGTTTGGCATCCTCACTCTGCCTAATAAAGAATCATTCATGTTTAATTGCTACATTTGATTGTTTAATTACAGTTATTTTACATGCCATCTTGTAGTTTTGTCTTGGCTTTAGACACTATCTGCCACCTTACTCTTTCTGAATAGCGAATTATACTATAATAGAATTTTATTTTGGTCAAGTAGTTAGAACTAGGACTTTAAATTGTAATCAGGATGTTTTATAAAAAATAGGTTCATTAAATTCTTTCTGGTTGATGTTGCTGTATAGATTCAAATCCAGGCTTTTTTTCTGTGCAACAGGAATTATATGAATAACTCTCTCAAATGCTCTTGCATGGCCACAATATGAGTAGTCTCATCTTCTCACTGAAGTTTTATCAAATTATGTTTACTTTGTTTAAATGCCAATTCATTTTAACCACTGCAAGATGTTTTTTACAGGCTTAACTTGGCATAAAATTAGTTCATTTCAGGTTCACTTAGTTGGACAATGTTCCGACTTCAAATCAATACAAATCTGTCCGAAATTTCAATAAGATGTTCTGCTTGCAAACTTGGCACCTGTATAACTAAATGAATGGAGAGAAAACCAGGAAAGCTCTTCTGCTTCTTCAGCTGTGCCTTTTTGATGCTCTCATCCTGTAATTAAAGAGAGAGGAGGTACCTCCCAGTGCAGAAGCCCAGGGCAGACCCTTGCCTGGGTAGCTGGTGGGTTTCTCTCTGCAAGATGGCCTCCCCGAACTCCACTGCCGGAGCTGATGACTTGTCTGGGTTAATGATGGACTTGTCCTGGGCAAACCTTCTTCATGTACTCCCCAATGGCAGTCAGGCTCCAAACCACCTACCCCTGCCTTTCTCTTACCTTTGAATAGGCTGAGCTCCATCTAAACTAATGTGCTTGAGGACTTCTTTCAGGAGCAATGGAACACCTCCAGTTTGTCCAACAATTCTTTTATTTCTGTAAACTGTACTGTGTTCCCCACAGGGCAGACATCACCAAATGGTGAGCAGTCCCCAGCTCCCCTCTTTGCTATCCAAGCACGGCGAGGTGTCACTACCCCGCCCTGAGCTCCTCAGGTTTTCCTTCTGATCTTGTGCCTTGGCATATGCAGGCTCCCTGCTCCCAGACCGCCATCCATGGGATCGTGCTGCATCCATCTTGCTGGTACGTGCACAGTTGTCCTTTTTGGTCTTTGTATGCTAAATTGCCTGGCATTTAGTCAGTCACCCCTCCCACTGGTCTCTGAAAAATTTCTGTGGAAGCAGCTGAAGAGATGCCCAGGCCATTTGAAGGTCTACGCTTTCCATCATCTTTGCCTTGAACCTCATGATCTTTCCAAATCTTTATCCCAACATCTGACATCCTCAGACACTTTCCAGGCCCTCTTCCCTTGGGCAGCAGCATTCCCCAGCATGCCACCATCCTGTGTGCCACAGAAACACGTAACCACACAGTGCTCCTTCCTTCCCACATGCAAAAATGAAAGACCAGGTGACTGCAAGTACCACGCATTGTGTCTTGTTTTGCCTCTGGCTCGCTAACCAAATGGCAATTTCCTCAATGCTTAAGCTCCCCTCTCGGACAAGTAAAGACAATTGGCTCTTTGTATGCCCAAGCAGCAACAATGGCAAAGGCTGCACTGATTCCTCGTGGATTTGGAAAGCTTGGGAAAACTTGCCCATCACAGACAGTACTCTGCCTTTTGATGCTCATGTCTCCTAATTTTAGGCACCAGAGTGATCTTTTACTTGGGCCATTTTTCCATGACCAATATAGGTACATGAGGAGGAAGGTCTCCCTTTTACCCTGCTTTCATTCCTGCTTTGCTGTTGCCTGAATCTGTCTTTGTGCTGGTTGCCTGGCTGCTATGCCCATCAAGAAGGGAGGCAACTTCCTCAGACTAGTCTTTAAATGTACTGTTTAATAGGAGAAAACTTTATAATGACAGCAATGGTGCCCAGAACTCAGAGGAAAAAAAAATACGGAAAAGTCATCTATCAAAACTTATAACGAATGAATGAATTCAGGGCACTGCTCTGAGTGAGGGCTCTCCACAAGAAAGAAAGAAAAAAAAAAAAAAAAAGGCAAGGGAGCCAAAGAGCTGCAGGTTGATTTAATGATAGTTGCTTACCTCCTTGGAGGCCCTAAGGGATTTCCCTTTGGATGCATCTTGAGCTTGTTCCCAAGAAATTCTTCCCTTGCTTTTTTTTTACCACTGTCTTGCCTTTTCCCTTCTCACCTCATACAGTTAAGAAATGATGAGCCACCTGAGTGCTTTTTTTCAGGATAATTTCAGCTACTTCTTTCTCAGTTAAGATTTTTGAAAAGATCAGGCTCATGTACTCAAATCAGTTTGAAGTGCTTTGCAAGGATGTGGCACAGGAATACTAAATCATTATTCAACGTTTGACCAGACATGAAAATAATCCGCATTTATAACTAGTTTCTTAAAATGGCCAGTGTAATTGCTGAAATACAGAATAAGAAGGTAGGAAACAACTACTATTTCCACAGACAAGGAGCATCTTACTGAGACAAAGCTACAGTGAAACAGGCAATTTTCAGTTCTTTTCAGCAAGCTTGCTACATCCTTTCTTGCCTTTGCACACACAGAAAGGCAATTTTCCATGTCCCTACTACAGGCAAAATGGGGCAAGATTTTAAAGATACAGCTCCACTCCATTTGACTGCAGCAGACTAAAAGAAAAATGAAGTTCAGCACTTAACTGATCCCTCCGCAATATTTCAGAGTAAATTAAAAATCAAAATGTCAAGAGGTTCAGTATGTCAGTGGGCCTTTTGACAGAGCAGCCACTTTGAAGCCTAAATGGGAAATGTGCTCTTTTTAAAAACTAAAACCAAATGTGTGCAGCTGCTGCTCTGTTTCAAAATTTAGGCCCTTAATCTTTGTATTTCTTTTGCACTAAAATTAGCAAAATATTCTGGCTGCTGTTTTACTTATTCTCAGAGCAGAAAGCCTCCATTTCAGAGAACTGTTGTTTATTAGGATGGCTATTCTTCATCATCTACATTAAGGTAAAAACTGGGAATCTCACAGTCTCCCTTCTTTCACTGAGCAATGCTATATTTACTGCCCACGATGTGTTTATCTTTGTCTGGCCATCAGCAAATCATTTTTTGTTTTGCCATCTCGGTTTGTATTTGTAAAACAGGAAAGATAATAAATGATAATACTTACCTTCTTCACAAAGATGTGGCGAAGATTAATTAGTTCTTGTTCATACAAAGATTGGCAATAGTGATCTGCAGGTTTGCAAAACCTGAAGTGATTGCTATCGCTGCCGTGCTTGACAAAGAAGCACAGTCAAGGACAGGAGCTGGTGCCACTGCAATCATTTACAGGATGGATGATATATGCGGCCTTGAAGAAAACTCCCCAAAAACATCTGCATCTGTACCTGAAACTGGAAGGAAATGCATATGAGGACACGCAGAAGTTGGGTTTGCAGCATGATGCTTGCGGGATAGCAACGTGGCAGCCGTGTCCCTTTGCATCGCAACAAAAGCAGTGTTACCATCTAGTTGTAAGGTCTCCTTGGAGCCTGCAAGGGTGTCCCGGTGTCATGAAGACACTTGCCACCCTGCAGGGCTCCCAGCCCCATCACTGAGGCCACAAACACGGGGCTCAGCCCAGCATTAGGCTGGTGCTCTGCCCTGTGGCAGAATTTGGTGAAGCTCAGAACTTGCTCTGAACAATGCTGGGAGCAAACAGCTGGCTATGAAGATGCTTCCTCCTGCCCAACAGTCTGCTCCTCCCCGGCCACATGCCCTCTACTCTCAGCCAGGCAGCGTGGGCTGACACGGACCTCACAGGGGAACCCACCTCAAACAAGGTGCTCCTTTGCCACTTTGACCACGGCACTCCATGCTGGGTCTCCATTACCCAGCAGCAGGAACCCCCTGCTCCTCACCACAAACACTTCAGTCTGCTGGAAAAGGCATGTGGATAAGCAATCCAAATTGCATATTCAGTAACCTCCTGCAGTACATTAAACTTCTCCCCCCTGCACTTTGCATTGGAGGCAGTGATGGACTCAACTTCTCGCACTCACAAACGTCTTCCCTGCCGGTCTCTGCATACACGTGCTGTGCTCTGGTAAATTGACACCTTTGCTGCTCAGCCTGCTGCGTTAGTGACATCCATGCAGGCTGTCCAGTCAGCAGGTCGGGCTATTTTCATCGCCATGCATCTGCTGTGGAATGCATTTTTCCCCACAGCTGCCCAATTTATTCTCTAGGTGCTTTGGAGCACTGCTGGCTTTCAGTCTGAGCTTGCTGCAGATGGGGCTGTCTCTGTATGAAGTGGCTGAAGGCTGTGCCAGCCTTGTCCTACACCTTCCCCCTGTTTCCAACAGCTTTCCATAGGCTCCAGCTGTCACTTTTTGCTTTCCTCAGCCATTCCTTGCCACCCTGATAGCTGCCTCTGCCCTCCTGGGCCACTGCAATACCTGTGGCAAGGAGGAGACGTCCAAAATGCAATGAGATGATGCAGCAAACTTGGAACTCCCCCTGGTCAAAGCGTGGGGTGTGGCTGCTGATGGCAGTGAGCAGCAGCTGGTGATGGCCAGGTCTAGGCACTGCAGGTTTCTGACACAGCAGATGGGATTTTTGTGGCTGAAGCTTCATTCCTCCTACAGCTGAAGTTGCATATGCCATCAGCTGGAGATGGCTGTGGAAGATGCTGGTCCTTGCATAACTGGTGGCTGCTTTTGTCAAGTCATCTGGTGACACCTGGATAAGTCCTGGAGGGTAATTTTTCTGATTTGCCTGAGACCAAAGCATTCTGTCGAGGAGAGGCAAATTTAGCAGAACACACATGAGACCTGGGATAATGATACCATAGTCACCAATGCTGACCAACAGGTCCCCGGAGCAGATGGCTGGTCCATCCTTGAACGACTGGGTATTACAGGGTCCCTCGAATCCCAAGACTCTACTCCACGCTTCTTTACTTACAGCCCTTACTGCATAGCTATGTCAGCAGTGCACTTGCTGCCCTGCACACCTCCCTGTACAGACTACAGCCACTTGAAAAAAAAAAAAAAATAATGCAGCCAACACTGACTGGTTAGCAACTCCTTCCAGATTGTAACAAAAGCAGCACTGATAAAACTTCCATGCTCTGTAAATACATAATTCCTAGCAAGGTTTTTTCAACAGCAGAGATTCAGTTACTACGGTGGACTTGAGGTCAAAGTATACAGGTTAGATTGTGCAAAGCCAAAAAATTCAAGCTGTGGGATTTCACCTCCATTTAGTGGTGTGGGCTGAAAGGAAGGATGTGTTTTGGGCAATTTGCATTGCAAAGTATATGCAGGTGGCAGTGCAATATGATGGGAGATGTTATTATTGAGATTAGAATTTACACTTGTAGCCCAAATTGAGATTGTATTTGTCTGAGAAATGATGGTACCCTGGAAAAAAAATGCTAAACATCTGCTAATTTAATATAGACTGCGTCCAGTAAATATCCTTTTGGTTTCCTATTTCCAACTAAGATTAATTTTCTGATCAAAGAAAATTTGATCAGAACTGTATAGACAGCGCAATAGCAGTGATATTACATGGCTTGAGGATATGTGTTGTACCTTTGAATCTCTACAGGAAAGGCAGCCAGGAGGGGATGATGATGGCTTGTGGTAGAAGCTCTGCAAGAAATAATAACTCCTCTTTGGTTTTGGAAAGGAGTTATTTTTATGTATTTCTTTCCTGCTGTCAATCAGAGAAATCCTTTCCTCACTTTGAAAGTACAGACAGTTTTATGCCAGTAAAACTCCTAGGATGCCTTGGTTGAACCCTGTTCTAGTTACAATTATTACTATTTTGGTTTCTTTTATAGAGTCCAGTAGAGATGAACAGTACCACACCATCATTTTGGTGTTATAAACTATGTCAACAAGATTAATCTCCATTCTCCCATGTTTCCGCTAAGGGATAGCCTCCTTCTCCTTCCACTTCCATCTATTCCTGCTAGATCAGCTTCTGCCATCACAGGTAGCATCCCACCCACACAAGTTCTGAATGGTTTCTGGTTAGCCTTTGCCAGCCATTTTGCAATACTGCCTTTCTCGCTCTTCTACTACCATACATTAAATATTCACTGCCCCACAATGCTTGTTAACTCCATGGTTTGCTACTAATATCTCGGTCTGAATGGAGGCATCTTACTCCAAGTATTCCCAGCACCATCTGCTGCCTTTCTCTATTTCCATTTCTAGAAAGGGTTTTGCTGATGTCTGAGAAGCAGGGGAGGAATCTGGATACGGTTGACACAAATCCCAGAAAACATTTGTCTGTTTGTCTTATGCACTAATTAGCGCAGACTTGGTCAAAAGTGTTCTGAACTTTTATTTATTTTATTCATTTCTATAGCATCTATCACCATGACAGCAATGTGCTTCAATGGCAGGAAATTAAAACACATAATGCAGGCAGCTAATCAAATGCAGAAGCAAACAGAAGAATTTTGCACAGAGTCCTCAGTGTCGCTACGGTCCTGCTTTGACAGGCAGTTTCTCTTTCTGCAGGGAAAAAAAGATGCTTTGTTTGTTTCAAATTCCCTTTTCCCTTGCAAGCGTAAACGTGAAATTATCTTCCTCTGTTGGGATGTCTTATTTATTTTCCTGCTAGTGGCTGCTAAAGCAGATGATGTTTAATTATTTGGGGGTTTTCATTCCCAGCTTGGACAGTTCAGCGTGGGGATTACAAGAGGACTGGTGCAGACTGACCTGTGCTGTTGAGGTGCAGCCTGGTCTTAGTAGCTCCAGTGCCCCCCATGGCCAGACTCTGCCCCCCCATAGCTGCCCAGGCTCCACCAGATCTCCCCTCTGTGCCGTGTCAACAGCGCCTGGATTCGCTTTGTCCTCTGGGGCTCTGCAGGCGTTAGGAGGTCTCTGCACATGGGCAAGGGGCTGAATGCCATCTCAAGGCTCCTGGGGTGCAGCACACTTTTCTGGCAGGAGCAGGTGGAAGGGCAGCTGTCCAGCTTGCTCCCACATACCAGGCTGCCTGCTCAGCCAGGCAGCAGGGCTGGCAAGAGGTTTCAGCAGCCAGGAAAACCTGCTGAGCAGAGAAGAGAGGCTAAACCTGCCCAGGTAAAGGGGGACACCAAGCCAGTGAGGCTGTGCTTTATTGCTTTGCCTTTGGGGCAGCAGCTACCAGCAGGGAAGGACTGGGAGCTTGTTTTGCTGGATAGGAGTCACTGAGCTAGTGAGCTCTTAAGATTAAATCATTCACCTAATGAAGAAAGACTGAGGGACTGAACCAGGACAAAAGCAGGAGGGCTGTGCAATGGGACCCAACCGAATGGATGGATAGCCCACCTCGTGGGGTGAGCACAGGTGCAAGGGAAAGCCCAATAGGAAAATAATTCCATGCAAATCTCTTAAATCTTGGGAAGATGTTTGGGTTTTTTTTCAGGATCCAAACTAGATCTCTTGTCTGAGCTTCATGAAGCTTTTTATTTTAGCACTATTTGAACACGAGTGTTACCGTAGTTCACAGCATTTCAAGATTTTTCTCCACTTCTCCTTTTTCAGGCTGCAGCCAATTTATGACTCTGCATGTTGCAACCCTCTGCCATGGGCATCATTCACATGCAAACCTAAATCCCTCCAACCCCAGCTTGTGGCAGTAATGAGTCCGGAATCATCAGCTCAGCTGGTCAATGGCAACATGTGAGTAGCAGAATAAGGGATAAAACTCTGCTCATCTGATGCCCTTCATTCTGGACACTGGGCTGTGTGGTGTGATGCTCACCTCTCTCTTCAGCACATGAGGTTTTCCTGGTGTCAAGTGGCTAGCCTATAGCTAGGGCACATGTTTATGACTGTATCTACATGCTGGGGTGAGAAGCACAATGGTGTGACAGGAGCAGTGTCTTGGGCTTCAGGTGTTCAGATAATTGCCACATTTAAAATTATTGTTTAAAAAGGAAGCGTTTTTAGAAAAATATATATTTCAAATAAGCATGACATGGCTTATTTGTAGTAACAAATAAAATTATTTTGGGCTGTTTTAAACTTTGTCAGGAACTCTTTGAGCTGTTCACATAAGGTATTGCATGTGTCAATCACAGCCTGGTTGCCATTGGAGACTTCAGTTTGAACTCTGCTAACTTCTCTTTCACATTTTCATCAAATCATCATCTATACTGGAGTTTTCAGATTATTTCTTTTGGGAGCAACAGAATTTAACCAAACCCAATATTTGTATTATTCCCCTTGCACCTAAATTAGATTTAATTGTATTCTTTTCAGTCAAAAGTTCAAACAGCTACCACACCTAAGGAGCATCCTAATGGGAACCTTTCCTAATACGCTTTCTTCAGTATTGAAAATTGAAATGCATTTTTTCTTGACCAGCACCGACAAATTGTCTGCCACATGATTTGCATGAATCATGCAAAGCTTGAGTCCTTCCCTGCACCCAGTTTTTTTGTTTTGCTCCTGCAAGTTAAGTCTGGATTTCATGGAGCCACTGAGAAACTCATCCCTTAAATCCACCTACTAGCATTAGCAGTATAACTTGTCTCAAAAAAATTACATTGCTTCTACCTCAGGTTGTAAACTTGGATGTGTTGTTAAACAGCTGTTGGGTTTCATTGTCCAAATTAACAGAATGATGCAATGTGCACAGCAACCAGGTCTTCTCCCCGGTGTGAAATACCCTACAAATCTAAGAGACTCATTATTTGTCCATCCATTCAGATACCTATAGGAGAATATAATTTACCATACTAATGAATACATTAGTCTCTTTTTCAGTTCTCCATCCAGCTTTTTTGAGTTATTTATTTGATACTAATTACTGGAAAACACTCACGATTTTGTGGAGCTGTTGTACCCAAGTACCATTATTTCCTGCCATAAAGGGCACAGCAAGGTTAAATACCAAATGCCACCTGATGTGATTTTTGCAGAGATTTTGGGCATATGGAGACACGAAAGCGCCTGAGGCCGTCATCAGCTCCTCTTGGCATCTGTAATCAGGAGTGAGCTGACTGTCTTTCCTTCTCATGACTCTGTGTTTGAATAGGAACTCTCCAAACTATTTTATGCGATAATGTCTTGGTGAAACTTTCACTTTGTGTACATAGCCAGACAGTCTCTCCTTGCTTTGAAAACTGATTTTATATAATAGCATTTTTCTCTTGTCTCTGTTTTATATTTCAGGTGTCAGTCTAGAGGCTGCTATTTTAGAGTTTTTTTCTTTTCCTTGAATGCTTGCTTTAAAACCATTTGTGGGTATTGAGGAGTATTCGGTGTTTTAAATGCCTAAAATAGAGCACATTGATGTAGATTCAACAGAAATGAATTTGAAACTGCAGCAACCATGGCCGCTTCACATGCTAACATTGGAAGGTATCATAGTTTCTGAGGTAGCAAATGTTAGCACCTGAGTACTACTCACTATCGGTCAGGTTCAGACTAAAGTCTGTTTCAATTTTTTTCTTAATTCTCTTGGCTGCAGATACTTACAGTTTTCTGTACCCAGAAACAAATCAAAGTTTGTCTTCCAGTCATCCAAGGAGAATAGCTTCATGAACCCTACAGTAAACCTGTATGAACATAATCACACAGCACTTTTTAAAAATTAAAGCAATCCCCAAAAGCTTTTTGCTTCATAGGGAATGGGTGGAGGTCACAAGTGCCTACTAAGGGTAATGGGCTCTAAATTTCATCTCTATTCTTTGATCCACAGAGGCAATTCCTCTCAACTTGATCCCAAACTCTGCAGCAAACTGTTGTATTTAAAAGCCCTTGGGAGAGTATTTCATGGAATGGAGATTAGAAAGCAAGAACTGAAAACTGGAAAGTGCTTCGTGGTGTCTCTTTAACAGCTTAGGATTGATTCATTTTAGCATTTGTATCTGGGTCGTATTCACTGCTGCCTCATAGATCAATGGCACGACGAAGTCCCAGCTCTTGTTGATGCAGCATATGGGAATGGGATCCATTATCTTTAGTTCCCAGGACTATAAAACGTCTAATAAACTCAGCAGCAAGAGAGCCAGATTTGTGCAGCACTGCCAGCTGCTCTAGCCTCGTTGTCTATTAAGCTATGTTTTTAGTTTCATTATTGATGGAGAATGCTGATCGTCGAGCAAATTATGTCGCTTGCAGATTTGAGGCACTTCACTAATGCATCAATGATATTGGAGAGTTGAACGAGGTTAAAGGTAAGGGAAAACCAGTTAGAAAAGAGTCCCTGTCACCTACAGGGTGAATTCATGGCTCACCTGGCTTACTTCTCCTTTGGAAACTAGGAGGCCTCCAAAGTTGTGCCTGTGGGAATTTTAAATTAATACTTGTTGCAGCGGAGAGGGGAAAATGAAAATTGTGCATATCACAGCAAGAAGGAGACCCATCTGTGAGAGATCAGGTCTCATAGCAGGAGCAAAGCCACTTGGTGGAATCCCATCCACCCTAGTGCTCTCCTAGCTCATCCCAGTCCTGCCTCCTTCTTTCTCTTCTGCCAGACAGGATCTGGAGCAGAAAATGAGAGAAATACTCGGCTCACCACTAATTAAAAAATATTTGCTCATAATCCCATAAGCCTCTTTCTCCCATTTAGCTTCTTTCTCTCATGTCAGTATGACTTGTAAAGGTGACTTCAGCTGCTGTGCCTTCTCTCACAGGGAGGCAGGGATTCATGCTGCAATGAGAAATCAATTTAAATTCACATGGGCACAGTCGATCCTTAATCAAATCAGCAAACTCAGGCTGGCTGCAGGAATCTGAGTAGGAACTTCAAATACCTCAGTCCCAAATGTTCATTCTCTATCACAGAACTCACGTCAGGGTGTCCCTGAGCATTAATCTGTTGCACCAGCACTTCTCTCAGTCTCTTCCCTAGCTGTTTACACTATAATTTGTCTCTCCCCTATTTTTCACACTCACCATTCTGTAGCTCTTGCTATACCTTTGGAATAAATTCCATAGTCACCCTAAAAATGGTGCAAAACATGATCTTGCACATGAACGTTGTTATGGTGGGCTGGGGGAACAGCTTCCTACTCTGCTTTGCTTGCTCCCTGTGCATTGTCACTAGGGGCATGTTGCAGTTCCTGACAGAATTAGTTTTTATTGCTTTCTTTACTCCTCTGGGACATGGAGATCAAGCACAGCTAGGCTACATTTTCAGTCTCTAGTGTCTTTAGTTTAGGCACTTCAAAATCAGCAGCAGACACTCAACTGGAAGCTAATATAAGCCAGTATCCACAGCTCCCATTTAATCCACTGACTATGGATGCCTTTGATCACTCTCTAGATATTATTTCTTGAAAAGAGAATCCTGTATCCCACGAGCAGGATCAGTTTCTGTATCTTGGATATCTTGGACGAGGGAAACCAAAATTTGTAACATTAATGCTGGCAAAAATGCAGAAGGAAATGCTCCCTTGAGTCTTACCTGGGCTAAGGTCTGTGGGGTGGTGATTAGAGTAGCTATTACACATGCTGGTAGGGAGGCTGCTCTTGGCTTGCAAGTCTGCTGTCACTGCCTGATGCCCACTGGCTCCTGACAGCCTTCTTAGGGCATTTCCGAGCCCTCAGTCTTTGCCATCAAGAGCTGCAGCACTGGGAAAAACCTGCTAAATGTTGTTGTGTTCCTGCCAATGATTCTGCAAGGAGCAGAAAGAAAGAAGCTTGTGAGCCAGGAATTTCTTTTATAGAATGCAGATCAGAGGTTTTGTGCAAACTGCTTTCTTCAATTATTTAATACTTCCTGTAATTACTGACTACTTAAAAATATTCTGGGGTATAATTTCTGGGCCCTTCTGTTGTTCCCTTCTATTTATTGCTGCAAAAGGTCTCAGCCATTAGAAATGCTAAAGGATGACTTCCATAAAAATGAGGAAGATAGCAATGGCATGTTTGACAAAAACACAACTTCTGCTTAAAGTGAAGCTGTATGTACTGATCAGAAGACACTAAGAGGTGGAGGATTCGTTACTTCCATTGATACCTTGATCAGAGCTTTAGACCCTTCTTAAAAATGTATTCCTACCATGTCAATTTGTCCGTCTTGAGATTCCATTTACTGGGTCTTGTTACCTCCCATGCTAAAACCCTTCATGGCTCCCCCTGTTTCACAAAGGTAACAGTACACTGTAACCAAGTCACTTTTCAGTCCTTTTTTTTTTTTTTTGATAGGCTAAACAGATTGTGCTCTCTCTGTTTCTCACTTTGAAGCACTTTCTTCAGTTCTTAAACCATTTTTGTGGCACTTGCTATGGCATTTTGGTTTTTTTCTGTGCAGTCACCAATTTCGTTACCTTTATTAAAAAATATAAACTCTGGAGCTGAGCAGTATCAGGAACTGGCCTCATCTCGACTATATACAACCTAAGAAGCCCATTCCTGAGTCTGCTCACATTCCTTTTTTTTTATTAGCAATTATTTTACCTCTTTTTAGTGCAGCTTTGCCCTCACAAGTCCAGCCGCTTCTCCATCATGACCTTAAAGCCTTTGCTGTTATTGTGGGATTACCCTGCTTGCCCATTTCCAGGAGCTGCTCCCACTCTGCACCCCTACCCTTTACACAGGCCTGTATTTAGATACAATTTGTTTGAGTGAGCCTACCTTACCAAATGGCGCACCATCTTCTACATAATTTACAGTTTCTCCGAAGCACTTTTTTTGGCTATCACCAAATACAGGATGCTGATCTAGTGCCTCCTCTTCCAGCTCCACAGCAGATCTATCCTGGCAAAGGACTGTGGTCCATGGGAGATCATAGAGTGAATCCCTAGGGCCTGTCTCTTTCAGCCAAAAAAACAGGCAAAAATTAACTCCTCGGCTTCATCAGCATATTTGGTGCTCTTTGCCCCATCCTTGAAGCAGACCTGTTGCTACCAGTCACATCATTTAGATTTCATGGTGCATCTTGGGTAGAAAACGCTTTCAATGTCTTGGTCACTTCTGACCTGCAGTGGAAACATCTCTGAATCCCACTCAAAAACATCTCACTTCTTCATCCATTCAATGTAATTTTTATTGATATTGTGAAGTGCTTATTTTTTATCACCTTGCTGTACAGTATTAAGTGAAGATCCTGACAAGGGAAGGAGGATCGCTGTATCACCAAATCCACCATTAATAAGAGAAATATTTTTTGAGACAGGATTTCTATTTATAATAATGCTGACTGACATTAATTATCGCTTAAAATCTGTATCAGCATTTCCATTTGGCATAAGAATGATGCCAGACATCTCCTTCAGCAGTAAGAAAAATGTAATGCCTCCACGTTAGCTCCCCAGTCGTTGCTCCAGTGTTATCCACAACCATATGTGGGTGTTGCCCTGTGATAGAAATAGAAGGTATTGCCCTCCCCTTTTAGAATCCCTTGATTTTCCAATTGGGTTTGCATGCTCGGGCCTTTGCTTTGCTGCTCAACTCCACTTTATGAGCACGGCAGGATGATTTATTAAGGACTTCAAGAGGGAGACACGAGGGTCACAGCCGCTCTGCTCGCGAGGGCTGGCCAAGCCCCCTCCCCGCCGGCTCTGAAGCCACGAAGCCGCGATTTGTACAACGTGCGGTGGCGGCGCAGGAAGGCACTCACCCATTAAAATGCTTTCAGTGCTCGTCCCTGTGACTTAAACACAGGCTTTTGGTTTTCCAGGCAAGGGGTTTAGAGATGTCCATCTTTTCATCTGGTTTTTTTGGTTTGGTTTTTCTTCCTTTGCGCATTGCTATTCCTTACATTTCTTAAAGCTCCACAAATTGTAAGCTTACAGTGAAGGCATGCTGGTAAATGATTTATAGAGGGTCCTACAAATCATGTCACTGAGAGTGCAACCCCTTCCCCCACAGCAACAGTCATCATTTCAGAGCAGCACGGTCTTTAAGGGAGCTAAGCTGTCCTTTCCCTGCTGAGATTTAGGAAGCCAAACACTAAAATGCAGCTAGAAGTGAGAGTAAACAAGCCACGATAACAACCTGGCATTTAAGTTTCAGCAGGGCTTAAGGTGGCCTCAGAGAAGCTCTTGCTTATCACTGGGATTCTATTATAGCATTAACACCCATCTGTATGTTGTTTTACTACTTTCACAGATACATAAATATGTAAATCCCCAATATGGACATCTGTCAGCAAGGAGTTAAAATTACTTCAAGGATTAAAAGGCAAGCAGAAATTTCTACCAGTTAAATGAACTGCAGAAATCCTCATTTTTAATTGTGGTCTTGGCTATACCCACCCAGTCAAACCTCAGAGTGGTTGGAGCAGACCTGAGAGAGCAGTTTGGGTCTGTGACACCAACCTCAGGACTTTTCAGCCAGAGAGCTCTCAGCATCACTCCAGAACAACATCACACATGATGCTCCAAAGGGCATGTGGCAATACCCATGGGTACAAAAAATGCTTAAAAAACCCTCAGCCCTCCCAGGCTCCCAAACATGGAGAAACAATATTCTTACCTAGCTGCCCCCTTCAGCAGCTGGTGCAGCTCCCAGGCATCCACACGTACTTTGGTAGAGGCTATCAGCGTAGGAAGTTTGGGGATCCAGCTTAGTCTTCTCTGGCTCTGGAGTACAGTGAATATGAAGAGCTGGTAAAATTGCCTATGCTGCTGTCCCCTTTCTCTTGTTCTCAGTGTTGATGACAAAATTACAGAATAATTCAGGCTGGGAGGGACTCAGGGATCATGCAGGGCAACTCCTGCACAAAGCAACACCGATTAAATGAGGTTGTGCAGAGCCTTGTCCATATGGGGTTCTAATACTGGTGAGGATGGAGACCACAGGTTCTGTGGGCTCTTGAGCAGGTGTTTTGACTTCCCTTCCTCTGAAAAAAGAAAAAAAAATCAAATTTCTAATCCAAATTTCCTGCATAACAACTTGTATCCATTGCTGCTTCTCCTGTCCCCCCGCACCTCTCAGAAGAGTCCAGTTCAGACTTTAATTTGTCCTACCTTCAGGCAGTGCTCCAGGTCAAAAAAAGCAAAGACCCATACCTTGACAGCTCTGTTGACTTTAGGACTCCCAAAGAGTTATTGCAATAAAGCCTCACAAAGAAACCAGTTCTGGTGCCTAGAAGGGAACAGTTTTTGTGCACTGAAACCACTGGATTAACACCGTAATTTAGACAACATATTTTACCAAGGCAGTTGCCAAATAGTAGAAATGAAAAGTTTTTTTAATTTTTTACTGAATTAAAAGTTCCTCTGGGGCTGGGAGGGTGAATGTTTATCACCAAGCTCTGCCCTCTTAAAACAATCAAAATATTGCTGGAGCTATAGACTAATGTCTTAGCAAGATGCACGATCTCCTTAATGGAAAAGTGAATTCTAGCCACTGTGATGCTCCATCTGATGAGGATACTTAGCTGCGATGGTGTGGAATAAAGTGCTTTATTATACTAAAGTGAACCACACTGCTAGTGCTGGGGATATGGTTAATGCAAGCACAGAGAAATTACACAGTGTCTGTTTTGACTTTCTGATTTCCTCTAATGGACAGACAGCCCCCAGGCCAAGCACTTGGAGAGTTTTGTGCCATGCCATTTTCTCCAATTATTAGCTAGGCTTTTCCTCCAAAGTACCTGGTGGCAGTGGCTCATTCACAAACCCAGCATTTACAGCAGCAAATTTAAGGGGCTTGCCTCCCACATCCAGAATCCTTCATTTCAATCCTATTTTCCTTTAATGACACATTAGCCATTTCAACACAGTAACTGATGTCACCTGCAGATGCAGGAAACAGCAAAGTCAACACCTCCCGGTGTGGGATTGCCTCTGGATTCTGTAAGCTCGGCGTTCATCCTCCAGCGTGGCTCCTTTTCCCTCGTTAAGATCCTCCTTAGCTCCCCGTGCAGACGCTTTGTCGGTGAAGGCTGCGCATGGTGCCGCTGACAGCAGGTCAGCGCGGGCAGGGCTAGGCTGCTCCTGCCGGAAAACTGCTTTCCCAGGGTCAAAGTCTGCTGCGGGAGGGAGCGGGAGAGGCCAATTCCCCAGGGAAGCACGCAGCGCAGCCCCATGCATTCAATTACACGGCCCTTCAATGGCAGTTTGTAAGAAAGCCTTGCTGCTTCTGTCCTGCTGAAGCTGGCTTGGGGTTGGTTTGCTTTTTTGTTTGTTTTTCCAGTGGGACTGCCTGGGACAAAGGCATCTGGGGGAGCAGAGGGACCGTCAGAGGTAAAGTCTTGGGTTCCAGTTATACACCTGTGCATTTTACACATTGAATACGGGGGGGGCAATCTAAATATCCAACATACGTTCATATATACGCACACACATAGCTATAGAAAGGGACTGCTTTGTGCCACAGCCTCTCCTCCTGCTATGCTGAAAACCCACTGAAGCCCCAGACAGAGTACGAAGCTCAACTTCACCGTTTAAATCTCTCTTCCTGTCAATCCCCAGACTGTTTGTTTTCCCCACCCCTACTGAACCTGGCTTGTTATGTGGAGCTGAGTTATTGCAACGGTCTGGCTTCAAATCTGTCTTGGTCTTGTCCAGGCAATGAGGAAATGCATGCAAAAATAGTCTCCTAGGAAAACTGACCGTGGAAAATTCAGCTTAAGGAGCATTAAAAGAATTTACTGCTGTCACGTGGAAACCAACAGGAGAAATTACATCTCCCACAGCAAGCTCCCTCTGGGGGCATTTCCATTCTGGGGAGGGGAGGGAGTGTCCAACCGAGCGAGTCCACCTCGAAAGCCAGGAGTTCTCTGCAGCATGTGGCCATTCTTGCCCATCCACCAACGTCTCCCTTTGCTGAGCCCACTTAAGTGCTCGGGAAATCCAGTTGAGGCAATCCAGGTTTGGAAGGAAAGTCAGCAGCTGCTCTTTGCTAGCAGCTGTCATCTCCCAGCCAGGGTGAGGGACATTTCCCTGGCAGGCAAGGTGCTTCACCCCGACCCTTCCCCTGTGTCTCCCGCAGCCACAGCACTCTGCATCCAGGGCTTTCTCAGTGTCCCCTCTGTCTCCTGGTAGTTTTCTGGTTGTTGTCTTTTGTCAGGCAGAGAGCAGGATCTGCACTCCTCATTGACCCAGAGAAGGTCTCAGGGGGCTGTTTTGTCTTCTTCCATCCAGGCACTCCTGCAGTTTCCTAGCTCCCAGCCCAAAACGCAAGGGTAAACCAACACTCAGGACTGCTGCCCTTGAGAACTGCCTGCAAGACCTGAGCTGGCCGGCTCTGCGTGGGCAAGGGGTCAGGGCAGGATGGTGGGCAGGCAGCCTCTGCCAGCTGCAGCCTCTCATAGCTGTGTCCATGCTCTTTAAGATGAGGTGGGGGGAAGACAGAAAGGTATTCCTGCAAAGGGAGTTTTTTTTGGCAGGGTTTTCCTAAGAAGGTTATTCCAGTCTGCATGATTCCAGGACTGGGCCAGGGGCCGAGAGTGGTACACAGCCCTGAACACTTATTGTTCCCTCTGGCTGGCATACAGGTATCCTGAAGACTTGACAAGTTTGGATACAGCTATCTTCTCCTGCTACCTATTACTCCAAAGTCTTTGCAATTTTCATTTCGACTTTTTTCGCTCTCAAGCTCTTTTTCCAGCTTTACGTCATGCTTTCCATTTTGGAGATGTCAGATGATCTGTGATAAACTGACAGTATGTGCAGGAGCAGTGAGGAGACGAGGTCCATTTTAATGAGACTAACTCTACTGGGTAGTGAAAACTGTGCCTCAACAAGCCCCTAGATCTTGTTTCTCTTTGCAAAGCGTCTTAATGGCACAAAAGGATTTTTACACAAATAAGGAAAGGCAATTCCCAAAACAGATTTCTTTCAGTAGCCATTGCAATGGAAAGTTATCGCAGAGATTTGTGTGCTCCCCTTTAAGAGGTAAGCAGAATCAGAAATCAGTATTCTCTTGGCTCGTGAAAACAGCCTGAAATATTTCTGAATAAACAGTGTGTTTGCTTGGGGTTCACCATTCACCCAGCAGACCCTGCAAGCACTCTGCGTTTCCTCTGTGGTCATCTGTAGGAGTCTGAACAACCAAATGCAGAGGGGTGAGAAGGGAGCAAAAAGAGAGCTGGTGAGGGAGGACTAAACAGTGGCTGGACTTCAGTAAACAGAACTCTGCAAATAAATATGGAAATAAATTCTCAATATTATCATGCAGATTCCCTGACTTAGTTATTGTGGCTTTTACCATCTCTTGAGAAGGCTATTGGTATAAACTCTGCCCACTGGCACTGAGATTTAATCCCATCTTCAGTCCTCTGGTGGCAAGGGCAGAGTTTGGATGCTCATGAGGCAGGATGTGTGGAGACACAGCACGGCTTGAAGCAAAGGTTGAGCACCACAATGCCTTCCAGCCCATTCTCATTTCATGAAAGGACTAAGGTGCCTTTCATCACCTATGAAGCATCATTATTCCCCATAGATAAAGAAGTCAGGTCAAAACAAAAATTTTGGTACTTATACCATCTTGTAACCAGCATGTAGGTAGGAAACTAAGTGCAAAGGCAATTTGGTGTGCGTTACAGGGCTGTACTAATTTCCTGACTCCCTGTGGAAATTACTGCTCGTTCTTAACTTCAAGAGAGACTCGATTAACATGGCACATGAAGCCAATCTTCATGGCTAAGTTATTAGTCTTTAGGACAGACTGGGCTCATACTTCATGCTGGTTGCCAATACAATCTGGGTGAATTCTGGAGAAGTAATCACAGTTCAAACAGGGTCAGCTGTACAAGGCCAAGGCTATTGATGGCTATTTTCTGAGGCTTGCTGTGGTCAGGAATGCCAGTGATACCCATTTCAGTTCAGAATCCTGCAGAAATCAGAAAGACATCTTCACTTAAGTCTTTACTTAAGGAATTTCTTACCATAGGATAGAATCTCAAACTGCAAAATTATTATGGACAAACCTTCAGCAATTAAGCAACACACAAAATAATTTATGCATATTGGCTAAATGCAAAAAGACAGCTAGTCCTGCTCCAAGTGGCAGATAAAAGCACTCTTTCAATGGTTTATTTTTGACCTAGACACCACTAACTTAATACGTTCTGTAGCATCTACAGAGCATAATTTTTACGGAATGTATTTTCCAAATCTTGCTTTCCAGGGAAGTACTTTTTTTTTTACCTAGTACTCTTTCCTAAGCTATTTTTGGACCCCAATGCATGAATTCTAAGATTTCTGGGCAACACTGTGAAAGGGTGAATAGATGAATAGGAGATGTAAAATATCCCAGCCTGCATAAGAGTTATCCAGTCCAGTTTTCCTGTTCTCTATTGAACTGTGGATTTAGTGATGATTTGTTCAAGCCTGCAGGAAAGCTTATTTAGTTATGTATTAAAAAAAAAATCAAATGTTCTAATCTTAACTCATATTTCTGACTAGAAATGACTCCTGTATTTTTTCAGCTAGGTCTGGAATATCTCTCCAAGGTAACTACGGTCTGTTCTTGAGTTTGCTTTTTATTTGTAAAAGTCTGATTTGTTTAAATAGCTGTAGGAAATTCCATATAATCAGTGGCGAGAGGATATTCACTGATTTTTTAGAGGCCTGATTAGAACAGCAGCAGGAAAATGGCCAACATAACTTATTCCAAGTATTAATTCCAAGTATTAATTTTGACTTCAGCAGTACTAGATACCACCAGAAAAAAACTGTAAATCTTGCATTTAAGAAAAAGGAAGTGTGATCCTAGAAAACAGATGCAGATTTCTCCACATCTCTGCGAGTGTCCAATCTTTACACATCTGATTGATAGCTTTAGCACTGGGACACATGCGTGATTAATTTGTTTTCAGATCCTTAAGTAAGACAACAAAACAATACTAAAACCTCCTGTTGCTCGTCAGTGAGTGGATGGTATCCATCATGGTGAGGGTGGCTTGCAAAGGCACAGACAGCTGTAGGCACAGGTACCTTTTCAGATTGAGGTGAATGGAGTCAGGCGACAACAAAAGCTTTGATCTCCATCCATCTGGACAGCAAACAAACAAAACAAACAGAGCAGGTGGGCACACACAACGATACCAAGATGGGGCAGGGCAGTACCAGATCAGTGCCTCACCAAAGCAATCGCAGGGTAGCAGCAGTGGGATGGATGTGTTCCTTCAGCGCTCCGAGCTGACAGACTTCGCACTCCTCTCCAGATAGCTAACACAAAAAGCTGCAACAAGGGCTTCTTCTGCACTATGGACCCCCCTTGTTGCTCCTTTAAAGATCCTAACTGTTGCTAGCGGCAGCTTGAGGGCAAAAAAGCCCAGGGCCTTTGGGTGCCATAGATCTTCTCTACATCCGTGAAACAGCCGGAAAATGCTAGAGGCCATATGGAGTACAGCCAGTGACAGCTACTGCCCAGGCCCCTAAAAACAGCTGTGTAAATGAGTTAAGAGCATCACAGCAAACACCTGCTTGTGCTTTCTGTGCCTCAGTGTGAGCACTGCATCTACGTTTGTGCCACCTTGTACAATCAGGCACCAGAGACTGCAGTAAAACCAGCTATTTGTCACCCCTTCCGAGGCAGGTGCTTGCCTCACCAAAGCAGCAGAGCAGCCTGGACTGGCTCCCCAGCCCCCACTTCCAGAGGGAACCCTCTGCCATGTGCCCCCACACCAACAGCCAACAAGATATGCAAAAAGCACCAGCAGCGCAGAGATTAGAAAGATGTGTCAAAAAAAGCTTCCCTGTCTGTCTCCCTCACAGTGGACCCAGCAGATCTTTGATGGGTTTGAAGCCCTAAAAGGAGTTCTCTGTGTTCTGGTACTGCTTGAGCCTCCACAAAGGAGATGAAAAGGAGGAATAAAACATCTGAACAGCCCAATCTGGTCTGAACTGCATGCATTCATTATGGCAAATACACTGATTTCTTCTGGTTCCTCCTCCGTATCCTCCTCCTCAGTGGTGGCAGCGAGAAGCTTGACACTCCAATTACAGGATATTCACATCAAACAGAGAAGAGGGACAGCTAGTTGGTGGCAGATATTTAGGATATGGCATCCAAGGCTCCATGCAGCCAGCAGAAACCTGAAGGCACAGATTGAAACTACTCTCACGGCCCAGCTCCTCGCAATGCTTTGGTACAGACTTAAATTAGCTCCGAGCCATCAGTGTTACCCACAACTTAAATCAGGGCCCGAATGTACTCACTTCACCAAAGCTACTGGGAAATGGGACCAGTCTTCTGGAGGCTAGAAGGGGCCCTGTTGTGTGGCTGCCGTTGCAGTGTAGCAATGGGAAGTACTTTTTCCATGCTTTTTTTCCCCCCCAGGTTCACCATTTGGCTGTACCTCATCTCTGAGTCTCAGCACAGGGTCTCAGGCCAGGAGTGGATGCTCACTCTATTCATTTACAAAACCATGTGGATGAAATCCATTCAAAGGCTTGTGCAAAAGCATTTGATGTTTGTGGCTCAGAGACCGCTTCTTCCTTTCAAACTTGAGAAAAGTTTTTGTCTTTTTTCCCCTACAATGGAAATGGTAATGCAGGCTAAGAAAAATGTCATTAATAATACAAACTGGGGGCCTTTGGGAGGAAATTTTAGTTTTGAAAAGTGACTACTCTGCATGAATATGTCATGCCATCAGAAGTTTATCTGCATTGTCTTGACTCTTCACATATGCATATATTTCTCTTCTGCCAGACATGGTCCTTATCCTTATTTAAATAGGGTATAATTATAGATGCCTACTTAAATTACAAGAAATAAATAGGAATTCATCTATTCAATAAGCATTATCCTAGAAAAAAAATGTTTTCCTGAAGATACTGGTTTTCTTCAGGGTTTTTTCTCTCTATTTTTAATTTAAAGCTACTTCTCTTATGTTTTATTCACTTGTTTTCATTAGGTAAAGGAATGCCTTGGCATGAAAACCTGTCCTGAATCCACTGCCTGCTTGACAGATAGATATAAAGACTTGAAACATGAGAGGAAAAGCAGATGGTTGCAAGGGGAAAAAAAACCCCTTAAACAAAAGAAAGGAATTAAACCTAGCACAGGCACATGTATTAATACTTTGCGAGTGCCATTGCATGTGCTGGTAAGACTGACAGACCTCGACAATGGATCTCTACCACCTTCTAAAAAGGCAAAACCCTCCTTTTTATCTCCAGATTGATCCTGACCAGTTTGCTGGAAGTAGCTACTGCTTGAATTTCAAATATTGAGTGCTGGTATCTGCGATTGGTCCCGCAACGTAAATCACATGCTAATGTTTCTCTGTCTTGACTGGATGAGAATAAACATAATAATCAGGAAGAGGCCTTGAAGAAGCCACTGTGGCTTTAAATCTCTCAGGGAGCAGCAGCAGTTTAGGGAGAAGCAACTGATAAAGCGGATTAGGGAGTTCCAGAAAATTTAAAGCCCTTTCCTTTCTGGCCCACACAGGCTCTGCCCAAGGCATCATTCCTAGGAAAATTAGGCTGCGGTGAAATTTATTGCCAGGGTGCAGAATTTACATTTCAATTTCTCCTGTCACAGCTTGGGCTGCAGTCAGATCCCCTGTGCCTGCCTCCCCTGCTGCTGCACCCTGCACCCCTCACCCTGGCACAGGCCCCGGCCCCTCGCTTCCCCCACATCCTTTTCTGGGGCTGGAGACAACTGCAGAGCCCTTTTCCAAAAGTCTGGGGAGAGCAAGGCTGGCCAGGAGGCGTTGCAGAGGATGGCTGCTGTTGCTTTTCATCATATTGCTGCCCTTGTGGCCAAGCGAGGGCTTATTTTCTCACCCCTACAGAAATGCAATGGAGTTGAATGTTTGCATTGGTCATTTGCATCAATAAACTGCTCTCAGGGATTACCTGTGAAGAGGTAGTCACAAGCCAAGACAGATGATGACTGTCTCTAAATTTGTGGGAAAGGATCCATAATCCTCTTCCAAGTGTCTGTGGGGCTCTGCTGGGCTCCAGAGTCAAGTATGGCCCAGGTGGTACCAAAATGCTTCCATCCTGTGGGGAGGGACAGAGGGCACAGCAAGTCGTGAAGGCATCGTCTAAGGAACGGAAGAAGAAGAAAAAGAAAAGGAAATAGAACACTTGGAGGGAGAAGAATAGAAATAGTGAGAAATGGCAGAGTGCAAAATAATAAGATTGCTGCAGATAAATCAATTCTGGAGAGTATTTGGTTGAACTTTTTAGCAGGGCACTCACTGCCCCTTTGTGCTCTATGTTATTCTCCTTGTCAAAGAGGTCACTAGCAGGAAAGCTTGCAGAAATGATGATCATTATCTGGATATTCATAAACATCCAGTGCTCTGCCAATCACAGGACAGAAACGGGCTGTATCACCTCTGAGTCTGAATGGAATTAGCCAAGAATGCTCGAAATTAACAATGTGTTCCTTTGTGGCAAAGTCTGAGTCCTAGCACTGATGTCATGACTAGCTGAAATTATGTCTCAATTAGAGAAGAAAAAACACCCAACTTCCTCAGAGGTGTTTTGCAACTGTAAATGAGGCATAATTGTATCACCTAGGAACTATGATAAACTGTTATTAGCATTTGAGTTGCGTTTCCCCTAGAAATCCAGGAGGGCTTTTTACCCTGGATTAAGGGTCCCTCCTGACACTTGAATAAGAAGTGCATATGGAAATGGAGTTGTCCAGGGTGTCACCACCTTGAGGTGAAGGATAGCCTGAGGTGCAAGGATGGAGAATAAATGTTACTGCAAGAAAAGCTGCTGAATTTCCTTTTGAGAGACTGATAATCCCACAGGCTTCTGCAGAAGCAGCTTTTGATTATCATTGCTGATGATATTAGAAGACATCTCTGGAGTCTGTCCTTTAAAAAATGTTTCCCCAGTGCTACTTGAAAACATATGGGTTGGGAACTGAAGTGAAAAACTGATGTTTTACTAACTCTCTTGGCATGATGGAGGCTTAGAAAATGACGTGCCTGATACTGGGGATGCATTTTTAACAGTAAATGAAACCAGACTGCATAAAATTTCAAAATACTAGACTGATAAACGTAGATGAGAAAAGAAGTTGGAACAAGAAAAAGGGACTGGTTAAAGAACCAAATGAGAAAAGATGGATCAGACCTAGAGTAGGGGTGAATTGGAGCAGCTCCACTAGCTTTAGTGGGTCTATTCTGAGCTGCATGAACTCATGGAAATCTAGACATATACTAGCAGTTTATATACAGGGTTGGAATAAAACAGGTCATTTTCAAGTGCAGCAACATCCTGAGTATTTTATCAAGTAATAGGATGGGCAAGCAACTTGGAAGGTAACAAATCTGAGGGAGAAAGAGCTGAGAGATGGGGTCAGTGCCAGTGTATTTTCCTAACTCCAGTTAGTGCACCAGCAACACCTGGTTTCAAAGGAGGCACATCTACGTGGGTTACTGAAAGCAATCAGGAAGAGAAAAAATGGAAGAAAGAGGAAAGAGGAAGGCTCCATGTCCTAGTAGACCAGGCTTTTTCAGTCTAGTATCTTGGGAAACTGGCGTATAATTATATTATTTAAAACAGAACAGAACATCTGGAGAGAAGTTCATGCTCTCGTTCCAGTGGCTCTTCTCTGGACAACTTAAATTTCTTCCCAAACAACATCCGCTAACTTCCAGAAGATGTTTTATACCAGAACAAGCGGGCTCTGTGCTCGAGTTGGATTGGATTACTTTTGCTGGTTTAGCAGGGTATTTTAAAAAATAAAATTAAAAAGCCTTACTCTGATACTGCTTCAGTAGATACATTAGGCAAACTGCTAGCCTTAAACAAGGTAGAAAACCTCACCCCTTCAGCTCCACAACCTATGAAAAGATTAATACATTTTGATTGCTGCAGAAGAGCTTTTGAGAAAGAAACTACTTTGGTAAAGTGTAGAATCTCTTGACTGGGCATGCGGCTTTGAGCTCTCCCCAGCAATTACTGATTTTGTAAATTTACTGAAGTAAAAAAGTATCCCCTTTCAGTGCCTTTCCCCTCTACTTCTCTGTCTCTTTTAGGTGTCACACACATACCCACAGGAAAAGTCCAATGACCAGCAGGTTTTTTTTTGCCAGACAGGTGCTACAAAATTCCTGGTGAACTTCAGGAGGTTTTGGTGTGCTCTTAAAAAAAATGTAGACTCTGCTGAGGCTGGCATCCTTCTGCACCAGTACGGGCAAGCTCCCAGTCTGCTCCTTTTCTGTAAATAGGTCAGATATTTTGACCCCTGGAGAAGATTTTTTAAATGTCAGAACTTATATTTTTGCTGTATGGTAGCTACAGTGTCTGTTGAAGCTGTAAGGTTCTGCAGCACCCTAAAGAAATGTTAGATCCTAAAGACAGCTTTCGTCCTGAGCCACCATCAGTTTACATAATCTATTTTTCAGTTTTCCCAGGCCCTCTTTACACTCTCTAGCCAGTAGCTTCACCTCTTTTCCAAAAACCAACACAGCTAAAAAACCACTTAATATCACTCTCAGCTCTTACAGAAACCAGAATAGGTTTTGCATTTGTCTACACAAAGAAGTTTTATTTCAGTGACTTGAGGTGGTAGGGTTTCTCCGGATGTGACTCAAGCCATGATTTCCCATTGAAATAAGCTTTTATCCTTTTTCCAAGAGATAGATTGTGTTATGAGAAAATTCAAATGATTTTATTCTAGAAGCTGTCTAATTAAATTGAACAATAAAAATTGTTATCCTTTATGACCGCCAAGCAATTAAGTGACCTGGTGATAGGGAATTAAGTCAGTCTTCTTCCTTTGAAATGACAGCTGAAATAGGAGAGGCGCTGTTCTTTGTCTACTGTGTGCGTGCTGGAGAGGAGGCAGAGGGGGGAGGATGGAAATGGAATAATACACAGTCAGAAAAATCCTATCCCTGTTGCAACTGCTGAATTGTTTTCCATTAACTTTCCTAAGGGCAGAATTTTCCTCATTGTGTCCCATCTTCTAGGGTAGCCTCATAAACAAACAAACAAGAAAAAGACCCAACAAACCGCCTTGCTTCTACTATGATTTATATTATTCCCCAAACTGTTAATGTAAAAAGCTCATTGAGTATACTGTGGTGCCCTTCTCTTTCTTTTTGTTTGACATCACTCTGTATAAATGACAGCATAGCAGGAAGAGTGCATGCTAGCTCATTGAAGGTACGTGCCAATGAACTCGTAATTTCAAAATGACACTGTGGGAAGTGGACTGGGGACACTGTGTTTGAAACCAGAAGCATCTGAAGTGCCAGAGCTGAGGCAAATTCACCAGCATTATAGACCACAGCCTCTCCATCAAGGACAGGAGATACAGCCTCGGGGCCTGGTGACAATGTGGCCGCATAGAAAGTTTTCCCTTTTGCATCACTACAGTTATCTTAATTATAGGAACTTAATTCAACTGGCATACAGTTGATTTCATTCAGTGATAAAAGCATCCAGGGTGACACAATCCAAGACGGAAAAGGGACGTACATAAGGAAATTAGTGATTCTGTTTGGGACGTTATATTGGCATGACTATTTTTTAAGAAAAGTTGTGGCCCATCTAATGCTTTTTCCAGGCCATCCAATCTTTGGGTGGCTGTTGATTATACAGCACCATGTGACAGGACCATTGTGTATTAAGCATCAGTGAGTACTTGCCTATCTGATTAAAGTATATACAAAAATCAATTCTATACAAATTATCTCAATAAATTGGCTGAAAGCTTTTAAGACAGTAACAAATGGATAAAAAAAAATACATCTCTTTTGGTGTCACTTACCAATCAGAGTAAGCTGTTTGTTGCAAGACATCTCATTGCATGGATGAACAGTGGTTTTGTCTCCTTCTCCTCAAACTGCCATAACTGTGATCTTCCACTGGACACCCTTTGGAAAGGAAAAAAGCCATCATCAACTGCCCTTCATTACACGGCAGAGTCCATCTGGAACAAAGTTTCTGTTAGCTTGCACAAATTTTGCCTAACTATTAATTACTGTAATTAATTAACCTCTATGAGTGGAAAAATATGCAAACAAGCTAAAGAACAAGACAGTTTCATGCCAAAGATGTTTCTACAGCAGCTGAATACTGTGCTTTCACACCACAGCTGTAAAAGTTCCTGGGTTTGTAGCTTTCCTTGTTGATGGTGGCATTAATAATTTCCAACAGTGACAGATTTCAGAGTGTCAAAAGAATTAGGGCTGTAGTGTCAGAAAATAGGAACATAAGCCACGCAGCGCAAATGCAGAGCTTTTTTAATGTGTTTAGATTTTAAATCCTTTTAAGGGATAGCATTGCAGGCTTCAAGTGCCCTAGCAAATCATTAATGATAATATGAAATCCCAGCAGAATTATAGCAGCTATTTCACCATGAACTTGGCCATCCAACCATGTAAAAAGAGTCCTTTCCACCTCTGAGTCATCACTCATTACAAAAAAAGCCCATCATCTTTCCACCAATCTAGCAGGGTAGCTGGAGAGACTAAAACTAGAAGAGCGACCCATATTGGCTGTATATCTTAACAAAAAGAAAGACTGGACAAATTCACACAAGAAAAATTCTTCAAGTACTATTAAATGTCTCAAGAAGTTGGAGAGATGCAAGTAGCTGCAATCTGGAAAAGTCCTTGGAGGGAGCATCTCTATGTGTTTGTCCTGTTCTCACATGTGTTTCATAGGCATCCACCGTTGGCTGCCCTCAGCTTCTTCTGGACTTGTGTTCAAGACAGCAAAATTGTAATTACTGGTCTATTATTAGATACTGTAATTTTGCCAGAAGGTCAAAAGTTGCAATAAATCAGCTTTAGTACTATCTGTTGTCTCCAAACATGGAAAAGGGCTATGAATTCAGTAGAGGGACAGATAATGTAGTTATACTAGAATACATTATTACCCAAAGTGTTGCCTATTGACAGTTTAATTTTTATTGCATGGCAAAGGTTAACATCTTTAGGTAGTTCAAAGGACCCAAAGGGTAAAAAATTACCAAGAATTCATCTACTCAGCATAGATATGAAACTATCAGAACAGACAGTCGGCATGGTGCTAGCATCCTCTGATCTAGATGATAGATTGGATTTGGCAAAGATTTGGCTGTCATTAATGGTGGACAGAAACTGAGGGCTGAAAAAAGATGCCAGCTTATTATCCTGCAGCTGAAATGCAGCTCTTGGTAACAAGATTCATGAGTCTCAGATTCCTACTGGAAACTGAGCTGTGATTCATTTTGGGAAACTGTGAGAATATTTTTATTTCAGGTTATCTTACTGTTTTACCTAGAAATAATCCACCCAGACTTCTTCTTTTCAATTAAAAAGAGGAAGAAAATGGAATGAAAATAGCAATCGATATGGAGAAAAAAATGGGACATTCTTCCCCAGCTTTTTCTTACAGGCACAGATCGCTCTTATGGGCATCAGACTTGACAGTCTATGCTGGATCCTTCAGGAGAATTTAATCTCAGGGGAGAGCGCACCTACCCACTTACTTAGTGATGCTTAAGTGAGCAAACTATTTCAGTAGTGCTGCAGTACATTTGCTTTTGATTGGTCTCCAGGATTAATTAAAGCACTTTGAGTATGTTTTGGACCACCTTTATGTTCTAGATCCGAGATAATCTTGGTGTCTGTCACATGATGGGAAAAGAGGAGAAGATACACGACACCAAACAAAGAGTTCCAATACTGTGAGCTTTCAGATAATGGTGCTCTGTCATTTTGGCCCTGAAGTTTTATTCTGACTAGCCTGATGTTCTACCATGTCATTATATTATCTCATTATATTACATCATCACGGTTGAGTGTTTCATTCTTTATAAGGTTCAGTGGTCTCCTGTCACTGCCCATTCCCCACCTTGGTTCTGCACTCTGCAGAAGAGTGTTTAAAGTCCACCACCATTTAAATACATTGAAGTTTCCTCTTCTTGTGGGATGAGAAGTGGTGGCTAGAAATGTCCAGCTGACCTTCTCTTTTGCCTCTCTCACTTCTCATCTAATTCATTTTCTGCATTGGTCTGACAGAGCCTGAGAGAGTGGCACTTGGGGCCACATTGCAAGACCCATCTATTATTACGTCTTTTACCAAAGAGGCTGATTTGAAGGGGCGTGAAGTTTTGTGAGGCTTGAGAAGTGTTGAATTGACTCTTCTGTCACTTTAGCTACACTTTAGTTTCCGTAGGTTACAGCACTGATGGGAATATCCTTATAGTCTATGATAGCCAGATTCTATAAATAGCACGTTAAAGAAATTGAAATGTTTTTAAAAATTAAGAATCATTCAAAAGTTTTTAAAAAACAGACAATATATGTAATAACCACAGAAAACCTACTGCAGTTTTATTTTTGGCAAAAGATATGTAATAAGACGGGAAACTATGCAGTTTAATTTTCTCCTTGGTATTAGTTCTCATAGTATTTACCAGTAATGGCAACATTATAATTTGTAGAATTAATTAATGATCTGGCATCTGATTTTGATTCATTAATGCTTAAGCCAGCTAAGTCTCAATTATCCTTTGGACTATTTATTCCTTAACAAGCTTTTAGCTAATGTGATTTTAAAAATATGAAAATAGGTTTTAACTTGCCTTAAAGACGTGGCAATATTTTAGCACTCCTCTATAAAATAAAGGAACCTTCATATTTCTTATTCTATTAGAGTTACATTCAAAATTAGACTAGGGGATTTGCAATGTATTCACTAAATATATATTATATTTATATGTACCTGGAACCTGACTTCAATTTAGTCTTGATTAAAAAATGTACTGAATTGGAAACTGTGTAATAAAGGATGCCTAAATCATACTGACCTAGAATATCTCACTCAGTCAGACAGTTAGCAAATAAGTGCACAAGCAAGCAGATGATACAAGAATTCAAAATTAATTCTATTCTCAGAGGATGCATAGACTAGGAGATAGAGTCTGATTCTATCTGCAGAGGTGTAAATCCAGAGCAACACCTTGGCTAAAGTCTCCTTACCCTGAACTTGATTGCTTATCCTGCAAATGATCAGAATTGGACTCTCCTGTGCCCAAGGCTAGGTTAAAGCAGCTGAAATATCCAGTTCCACTTCATGACATTTTTGTGATGCAACTGAAAGTATCTACCAATTTCCAGGTATTTATTATTTATAACTAATCCATTTACCAAATGTAAGGACTCCTGATATTTTCTCCAAATGACTGATATTTTTAAAAGTTCAATCACCACATCATTTAGGAAAGTCTGCCCAATGCAGCTGTGACTTGTGTTGCAATTGTGTTATGATAGGGGGCATTCAGAAACTGCATACCTTTGATTTGGGATTGTCAGGCACCAGTTCCAGAGCTGAGCTGAACTGATCTTGTGAAGATGCTTCTATAACTGAGCTCTAACATCATGGTCCTGCCTGTCATCACTGCACCTTGTCCTTGCTCACATTAAAACTGAAATGCATAATTACAAAAATGGGTAAATAAATGAATTATGGGTGTTTTAACCAAATAATCATAGTTAATTACTTTAGTTACTGAGATTTGTGTTGAAAGTACCTTCTGAAAAATTTCAGGCACTATGCAAATGGTAGAAAATACCATTTTCTAAGCTATTAGTGTTGCAGTACATGAAAAAACCCATCTTCTCCTGAAACTGTGCTTCCTTCTCCTAAGAAGACATTCCGTGGCTTCCCAATATCTGCATGTCAATTTAACACCATTGGTGTCAATGTGTTCTACCTTAGTTCATACCACTGTGACAGCTAGAGCCTTCTCCACCCTTCTCACCAAAAAAAAGCCTGAGATAAACATCCAAGAGTATCTTCCTTCCCATTTTCAGATCGGTAAGTCTGGCTCCTTTCAGTCCAAGCTGGGAAGTCAGTCCCAACTTTACTGCATGAGCTGTAATGCCAGCTTCCCTTCAAACCCAAGGAACTAAGCCAGTTCCCACACAGCTATCCCAAAACCACTGAGTAGGGGGACTGCTGTCTGTGGGTTTAAAAATCAAAACCCATTTGCTGAGTCAGATCCTCTGGCCCACTGAATCCACGCTGCGATGCTCCAGGGACACAAGGCAGCTTATAAAAAAATAAATCCAGCTTATGTGGCCAGCGCAGAACTCCTGGGTGGTCACAAAACCAGCTACCAGAGACATGCCAGAGGCAACAAACAAAGGAATCAATCTGCAGTTACTGCCGCACGAGGTAAAGTCCAAGGTACCTGCGTTGTTATGGCAAGAGTTCATTTGGGCTAAGAGGTAAACAGAGACGGCTGAGCTTGATCTCTAAAGCTGAGGCTGGATGGCTGGAAGCACCAGCTTTCTCAATTGCTTAGAGTAAAGGATTGAGTTGATAAATCAGAGCAGCCCCGATCGCTTTTAATCAACTGAATGAGGAGGAAGGAGGGGAGGTGGAGGCTTGGGAAGAAAAATATGTAAAGCTTAAAAAGTTCCAGCTGCTGTTCTCTAATGGAGGCTCGTTCCTCATGAACGGTGGAATGGTTAGGCCACCTGGTGGCAAATAGCAAACCAACAACCTTCGCAATTTCCAAGCTACAATAAATGTCCAAAGGATCAGAGAGCTCTGGGAACTGTGAAAGGCTGGGAGACAGCAGCCAGCAAAGGCTGCCATCAGCCACTCCACAGGTGCAACGCGGAACAGCTGACCTGGTGTCTGGCCAATTTCTGCCAGACAGCTGCCTGCATCACCAAATCTTCCAGCACAGCCAGCCTCTCCTTCACCTCAGGACGGAGGCAAAGGAGCAAGCAGTTGAGGAGAAAGGAGCTGAACTAAGCTTGTAGCTTGTGAAGAAGTAGTCAATGGCTCAGTGTTCCAGTGGACAGTGGTGAAAAGTGGTGTCCTTCAAGGGCCCATACTGGGACCAGTACTGTTCAGTAGCTTCATCAGCAACATAGACAGCGGGATTGACTGCACTCTCAGCAAACTTGCAGAAGACACCTCACTGAGTGCTGTGGTTGACACACCTGAAGGACAAGATGCCATCCATATGGATCTGGACAAGTTTGAGAAGTGGACACGTGGGAATCTCACGTGATTTAGCAAGACCAAGTGCAAGGTGCTGCATCTGGATTAGGGCAACTCCTGTTATCAACACAGACTGAGGGATGAACAGATTGAGAGCAGCCCTGCTGAGAAGGACTTGGCGCTGTTGGATGGAAAGCTGAACATAACTCAGCAATGTGCACTCACAGCCCAGAAACCCAAACGTGTCCTGGGCTGCATCCAGAGCAGCGTGGCCAGCAGGGCAAAGGAGGGGGATCTGCCACTCTGCTCTGCTCTGGTGAGACCCACTGGAGTACTGTGTCCAGCTCTGGAGAAGAGAAAAGACCTGGACCTGTTGGAGTGAGTTCAGCAGGGGGACACAAAAATCATCAGAATGCTGGAGCACCTCTCATACGAGGAAAGGTTCAAAGTTGGGGTTGTTCAACCTGGAGAAGAGAAGGCTCTGGGGAGACCTTGTTGTGGCCCTTCAGTACTAAAAGGGGCCCTATAAAAGGCTGGGGATAAACTTCTTACCAAGGTCTGTTGTGACAGGATAAGGGGTAATGGTTTTCAACTAAAAGAGGGTAGATTTATACTAGCTATAAGAAAGAAGTGTTTTATAATGGGGATGGTAAAACACTGGAACAGGTTGTCCAGAGAGGTGGCAGATGCCCCTTTCCTGGAAACACTTAAGGTCAGGTTGGATGAGGCTCTGAGCAACCTGATCTAGTAGAACATGTCCCCACTCATTGCAAGAGACTTGGACTAGACGACCTTCAAAGATGACCTTCCAACCCAAACCATTCAATGATTCTGTGATTCCGAGCAGGAGCTTGACATGACGTTTGTTAAGTGTCTGAATGAGGAGCTCTGTCCCTATGTTACACAGGTAAATCAAGTGAGGCTCACGTGAAAGGCTGAGATTATACATTTCAGAGGCCTGTGCAGCCCTTCAGAAGGACCTTCACAACTTGGAGAGGTGGGCAGAGAAAAAGCATCTGAAATTCCACAAAGGCAAATGCGGGGTCCTGCACTTAGAAAAAAATAACCCCAGGCACCAGCACAGGCTGGGGGCTGATCTGTTGTAAAGCAGCTCTGCAGAGAAAGACCTGGGGATCCTGGTGAACGACAAGCTGTCCATGAGCCAGCTGTGTGTCCTTGTGGCCAAGACAGCCAATGGTATCCTGGGGTGCATTAGGAAGAGCATTACCAGCAGGTTGAGGGATGTGATCCTGCCCATCTACTCAGCCCTGGTGAGGCACATCTGGAGTGCTGTGTCCAGCTCTGGGCTCCTCAGGACAAGAGAGACACGGAGCTCCTGGAGCAGGTCCAGCAGAGGCCACAGGGGCAATGAGGGGACTGGAGCATCTCTTACGAGGAAAGGCTGAGGGAGCTGGGGCTGTTCAGTCTTGAGAGGAGAAAACAGAGAGGGGATCTCAATGTTTATAAGCATCTGAAGGGAGAGTGTCAAGGGGATGGAGCCAGGCTCTGCTCAGTGATGCCCAGCAATAGGACAAGAGGCAACAGGCAGAAACTGATGCACACGAAGTTCCACCTGAACATGAGGAAGAACTTTTTTACTGTGCAGGTGACTGAACACCAGAAGAGATTGCCCAGAGAAGCTGTAGAGTCTCCCTCACTGGAGATATCCAAGAACTGTCTGGATGCAATCCTGTGCCATGTGCTCTGGGATGACCCTGCTTGAGCAGGGAGGTTGGACCACTGTGGTCCCTTCCAGCCTGACCCACTCAGTGATTCTGTGATTTCAAATCCCTATTTTAACAAATATGCTACAATATAGTTTTCATTTCTGTGTCTGCAAATTGTTTTCTCCAGCAAATCTACTCACCAGAAGTATTGCAAAGTATCAAATACAAAAAGGGAGTACATGGAAGATGCCAAACCGGTTCTTCAAGGTTTCTTCTCCAGAAGCACTTTTAAGTACTCATCTTTAATATCTAAGAATTTAGCTGAGCTGGACAGTGGTTTACTGCCAGAGGGCATTCACAGATGGGTTCAGGACAGGCAAATAAATATAAATGAAAATCTGTTTGAAAATGCAATAATTCTTAAATAAAGAACTGTCAGTTGTTTCCTCCAGTTTTGTCCACTGGACCTTTAGTCTAAGCCTAGTGAAAACAAGTATGCAAGTCCAGCAGCTGCTGTTCTACTGAGCATTGCTTCTAGCTGCTCTCTCTTTGCTGTTCTTGCCTCATTCCTTCACTGCATTCCCTGACAGTTGAAAACTCACCAGACTTGTGACTCACATTTTAATCTTATCCAAGTCACAATGTTTATTTCACAGGATGTCCAATTAAACGTCAATTCAATCTGCTCTGGAGTTGTTTCCTTCCCCTCTGGTGATTAGTATAACCTGAATAACGTAGGAGATACAGAAAAAAAAAGGCAGTAAACAACTTCAGCGACATCAAGAGACCAAGCTCAAACTTTTCCCACAGAAGACAAAGGAGGAAGGTCATGCACAAAAATGTTAACATGGGTCGTACTTTCTAATGTTCTGACTACGAAGAATGGAAGGGAAAGTTATGCTACCTTAGGGTGAGTTATGGGCCCCCTTGAAGCCTGGGGAAACATGAGTAGGTGTGGGGCTGTGCAAGCCACACGAAGCGAGAGAAAATCTCTGTCCTCATTTTCCCTGTGCTTTGAAGTGCCTGCTGTTGCCCTTCACTGAAGCCAGTGTGAGTACACCACTTCCTTGCATCCCGCCTCCAATGCAGGTGCTGGAGCTCTGTGGACTCAAAGTGAAGAAGCAGACTCCAGCCTATCAGGCAGGATACTGTCCAGGATACTGTGCTACCGTCCAGAAGCCCTAAAAAAATACCATCCACCAGCTCACTGATTGACTGAAGGGGAATCTTATCATGACAGAGGTGTGCATGCTTTCTTGGGGCTTTCTTTTCATCTTCATTCAGGCATGTCAAGTGCCTGGTGATGCACATAAATGTAATTCTACTTGTTGTCTGCTCCAGAAGTAGCCTTCTGCAGCATACCAGGCTTACACTGGAGGCTTGGAAATGGAGGTAGGGTTCTGCATAAAACAAGGGGCTGCTTTTTAAAATAAGAAAGAAAATTGAACTAAACTGTCAAATGTTACCTGGTCTCTAAAAAGCAACCAATGGAAAACCTCTTGGGAAATATCAAATTTTGGTGAAGCTGTGCAAGAACAGAGCTCAGAGTCACCTCTCTTCCCAGCTTGTCCACCTGCTTAGTCAATGCCAGCTGGGAGTCGAATTTGAGCAGTTACTCAGGGGAAATACTCTGGTTTCAGGATGAAACTCTGCTCACTGGAGGACACAACATTGATGCAAGCACGGGCAACTCTATTGGAGAGATCTCCTCTCAACATAAGTGTTTGAAACAAAATGTGCCACTGGTTCCTTACTCTACAGAAGTTTCATGTGTTAGTTCCTGAGGAGGGGCCATGCTGTGTCTCTGGCTTTTCTGTGCGTGCACTGGGACAAACTGTGAGCAGGGGCTCACGGGGGCAGCTGAGGGGTGCTGGGGGTCCTGCAGAGCCAAGCAAAACTGTGACAACGACCCCAAGTCCACGGGCACATTGTGCGGCAGCTCTCTCAAGAAGCCAGATGTTCTCTCCAGTTTGCAAAGGGAGCAGTTTTGTGACTTAGGAAGAAATATTTCCATGTGAACTCCTGCTGTGACAGTGCTCATTACTCTGAGCTGTGTCTAAGTGGCAATACAAGCTGCTCCTCGCAAAACGTGCCCTGTGCCTGCCCACATTTTTTTTTTTTTAACCTATGAGAGGTTTGGCATTTGACTTTTTTTTGGCAATAACATTGTAAAATTCTTCCCAAAGAAACTTTCCATGAGCCTTGCTGGGACTTTCTAAAAAATATAGATTAATTGTGATAATTAAATTTCCCTCTGAGTGATTTCTTTGATAAATGGGTCTAGTTAGGACTTTCAATTAAGCACCAAGCCCTGCTGTGAAGTCAGACTGAGCTTCATGTTGCAGGCATTTATTGCCTCATTTACACAGAGACAATCTGAATTATTTTACATTACACTGTTTTCTTTATCTGTCTTTTTTACACAGGTATTAGAATTCCTATTAACCCTTCTATCAGGGAGCCAATTAAAAAGGTATGGTCAAGCAATTTTTAATTATTTTGTTACGGTTTAAATAAGCCTTCTGGAAGCAGGGCACTTGAAATCTTTCTCTTGTCCATACTGCAATGCATAAACCCATTGGTTTGTTACTGTGCAGATTCTCACAGTCTCTAAGAGATAAAAAAAATGTGAAAATAATATAAAGTGGGGAAGAATAGGCAACTACCACAATGTTTTGATGAATGGGGGTAATATGCAACAATCCTGGGAACAGAAGCTTTTATGTTTTTGCATTGTCCAAAATCGTGAGTAAATGGTAACCACAGCTTGGACAATTTCAGTTATCAGGGGTGCACTCCACCTTTAATGTCACTGTATTTTAAGTTATATCCATGCATTCAAGCAGGGTTGCACAGTCATTTTGAAAGTGGATTGAAGTATTTAAGATACACAATTTCTACTTTTTATTACGCAGCCAGAACTATTTGCTTGTTTTTCTAGTCACTGGTACTGATAGCTACAGCAAAACATCCAAGTGACTGTCAATCACTGCTGTTAACCATAAAGGATGAAAAGTCCACTGACTTAACAAAATCAAACCCCAAAACTCAACCAAAAGAAGGGGTCTTTTTGAAAAAATGCAAAATCCACATCTAGACACGGGATCCACCGTCATTGATAATAAAGAAGAAGCCTACCAGCCTTAGAAAATGGTTTTAAATTTTTATGAGTTTTCTGTAAAGCCATCCACAGCTGTGCTAGCTAAGATGAAATTGCAAGGTTTAACAACTGGAGTGTTTTAAGATATAAATCAGAAACTAATTGTCTGACATTAGAAAAAGTATGTTTTTCTCTCCTCCCACACCACGCAACAAAACAATATTTCTGTTTCTTTCATACTGTGTAGCATGCTGGAATCTATGCAATGAGAGTATATACATTTTTGATTATACTTTTGAGCTTGATTTTGATACAACCAGTGAAATTGGTATGCTTCCCAAATGACAGTAAGTCACAGGCATATTTTAATTCATATCAAACTGAACCTTTTCCAGGAGGCAGCAGGATTTCCAGGGAACCTCCACAATCTAAAGAAATCATTCTATCTGTCCATGTATCAATTTAATCACAGTCAGATCTCATATTATCTATACAAAGCAATAAATGAGTTGTGACTACTCAGAGTTTAAATAATTGACAGAAATTTCAATGCAATTAATGTAAACAAAGGAAACAAACTCACTGCTGAGAAATTAGGGTTTGTAGATTATTGAAGCATGATAGTAAATCCAAATGTCAGCCCCCACCCCCTTTCTTTTCTCCAACATAAACCACCAAACCCCATGCTTCTAACGCAGATTTGTTATGCTCTGGCATATCTAATTTCTTAAACTGGGAAGACAAAGATGACTGATACCAAATAATATAAGCGTACATTTTAAAAGTCCGAATGCTATTTTAAACACAAGTTTAAATGAGAACACTACGTGGTTAATATTTATCTAGCATCCTCTGTCTTTGAGGCACATTTCGTCACATAAGACTGTGCTGTTAAAGCAGTTCATGGGAATGATGTGCATGACTCCTTTTGCTAATGGGAGCTGGTTGCACAGAACAATCTAGCTGTTAGTGCTCTGAGGAGAAGGGAACTTGAATAGCAGGGGCTTGGAGAGCAAAATGAAAAGAAAGCTGCTAAGGGCATTTGAAAATACACTCGCTATTCTTTTCCCTCCTAAGCATAGCTGCAGTAAACAACAGCTTCAAGACTCCTCTTTAAATAAGTGACATGAAAATGAAAAGAGCACGACTTTGTATCAACAGCCATTCAAAATGCACCCAGGTTCCCAAACTAACCTTGGGGATAGGAAAGACTCGCAGGGGGAGGGTGCTGCTAGGATGGTTGGTTGGGCTTGTTTCTTTCTTTGCTGGCCAGTGGTTTAAATAAATTATTCCTGGTGGGAGCATTCTGCCCCAAAAATAGGGATGCTGTGTTTCCTATGGGAGTGTATTTAGGCCCGGATTTTAAAAACACAACTGCCTAAAATTAGACTCCCAAATCCATGTAAAGTGCTAAAGAAATGCCCTGGTTTTCAAAAGAATCAAACATCTGCAGTCTCCAGGTCAAGGTCCTGACCCAGGAAAGCAGATGAATATTCTTCCCAACCCCGAGGCAACATGATTGCTCAAGCATTTCAGGCTGAAGTGCTTAAGTGCTCTCATAGGTAGGGGTTAGAGAACTTAAACATGGAGGGAGAATCGACTGGGTGCCATCCACTCTTTTAGATCTTGGCCAGAGGGAAGTTTTTTCATTTGATTGGTTTTTTTATCGCTTTGCCTGTGTAGAATTTTCCCAACCAAGCCATATGCAGCAAAGTGCTTTCTAAACACATTGCAAACCGGGGTCCCAAACCATGCCAGGACAATTTCCTCTGGGAGGTGGGCTACAAATACACAAATTGTTGTAAGGCTGTGAACAATCCCTAAGGTAAGGGCAAATTATACCATGCTGGAGAGCAGCTTCGTTCAAATGCTAAGCTAATAGGAAACTCTTTCTGATGATTAGTCAGGACTAGAAGAACCTGGGATACTAAAAAAGGCCAATGAGCATTATACATCACGCAGCCCTTTCCTAGATGCTGTGATGCAGATCTGTTAGTGGGTGAAAAGATGGCTCAAGGTACTGGACCATGACACAGAAAACCTGACTCAATCCCCATTTCCAGAAGAATTACATATGACCTTAGGCAAGTCCCTGACTATTCACTTCTTAAACTGTAAAAGGGCAATGTACTTTTCTGCCTTTGGAGTGAAGGGAGACTAAAATCCATTAGTGATTGTGAGGTGCTCAGATACTAAATTCTTAAGTGCTTAGAAACATCAGGAGAGGAATTTTCCAAAGAGACATTATTGAACAGATCTGTGCATGCTTTTTGATAATATCTGTCATAATGTGTTTTTATATATCTTTATATGTTTTATTTATCACAAAGTATTACAGGTTGAGTTTCCTTACTGCAGTGGATTGACCCGCAGGAGTTCCACAGGGAAAGGAAATGTTTTCCATGTTATAAGACTAATAACATAAGGGGAAAAAGAAGAACCTTATGTTGTCATTTGATTGAGACAATAAATAAATGCTTTCACTTTGGCCCATAGCATACCATCTAACTACTGTGTTCTTAGGCCTGTTCAGTCTCATTAACTGCCTTGTGTTTCCGTCTACTTCTAGAACAGTTTTAGCAGATATTGAAACAAACAAACAAACCCAACCAGCACAAAAAATATACCTTCCAAAAAATCATTCAGGCCATAACAAAAATAATTTCATGCTTCTCAAATTGAATGCCTCTGTAGGATGGTCCCCACAACATCAACAGAAATGCCATATTACTGCTTAACTGTCAAGTCCTGACTAAGTCTGTCCGTAAGTGACAGTAATAAGGACAAAAAATTCAGCCAGCTTGCAGACACCAGGATCAGCTTAAAGCTGAGGAAAGATGGGCATGGGACAGGAAAATTTAAAAGAGTGAGTTAAAGGAAGCTGAATGTTCTTCATGTAAATCTGTACCTAAATTTTACACTTAAGATCTCACAGAAAGATGATTTTTCTCTGTTTTCTCATGCATTTCTGTTCTTTCAGGCATGTAGCTTTTGATCACACTCTGGCAATCAACACAAACCTAAGGACGCTCCTAAGCCTTAGTTCAGAGTAGGTGACAGCAGCTGCATTGCTTTAAGGTCTTTAATAATTTGGGTTTTGTTTCTCAGTATGACACCTTCCTTGGCTCTGCAGGGATCAGTGCCACAAGCGAAGCATTCCCACTGAGGACGAGCATGACTCTACAATCCAGTATCTTGTGTTACAGCTGTCTACTGCACCATGCTATGTCCCTGGCTTCTCTTATGCTCATCAATGGTTGTTTCCTGTGGTCTTCTTTTGGGGCTCTTTATCTACAACAGAGTATCTTCATTTCCTCAATCAGTACCCTGAAAACATATGAGGAACTTCCAATTTAAAATACACTAAACATCGGGCTCTACTACCACCCTAAGCATAGCTCAGACTAAAATTTCAGCTTTTTATGGGTTTCATACAGTTCCTTTATACCCCACTCAAAACTTGTCCTTTTTATCCAATACTTTGATACAGAATTAACACTGAACTCCGATTAATTACACCAAGTATTTATTTTTTGTCTGCTCTTGGCTGGCATTGTAAACCACATAGGCTGGGGTTCTGTGTTGTGCTGGTATTGAAAAGGTACTTTAACTCACTTTTGTGCCATTTGGATTCAGATCTGATCCCAAAGATTGCTCACTTGATGAGTTGTATCAACCTGAAGAGAGCTCTCTATGGATAACTTTGCAGTTCAGAGCCATAGACAACTCTTTTTGAATGTTTTGCAATACAGCCACATCCCCTGCCCTCTCTAGCAAGTCCTGAGCATTTCTGAAGGTTGGTCAGAGCAGGCAGTAGAATCAAATAATATTTAAACCCATTTTTCTCATAAAACCAAACTCAAGTTATCATAGAATAATGACAGTTCATGACATCTCCCTGTTAATCATTAAAAGACTCACAAAAATAGGGTTATGGCCCCTATGTTAGTTAAAGCAAGAGATGCTCAATTTAAAAATTAGGAAACTCAAGCAAAGACACAGTTTACTACTGGTTATGAAAATAGCTGAGGATTAGGGTTTTAAAGTAGTTTTACACCAACTAAAAAGGGCAAAAGGTAAGGTCTAAGGATCTTCAAGTGTCTGGGGTTTTTTCTTCCTCCTGCTGTTAACAGCCCTTCTGTTTTATTTTTCAGAAAGAAACAAAAGCCTGTAAACTTCTGTCTTCTTCCTCCCTGCCCTTTTCTATAAAAAAATGACATGAAGCTAATTGGTTGTCCCTGGATCTGCTCTACATTGCTCTACAAGAAAAAAGAAAAAAAAAAAAGGGCGAGGGGAGGGAAGGAATTTGATTAGAGACATTTTGGCCAACATTTAGAATGGAACACACAGCATTGTTCTTCTGTTTCTGCCCTTTTCTCAGTTACCCACAAGACCCAAGCCACATTCATGCAATTTGCTCTGCCCACAGCCTGAAATCAATGAGGTCTATGCAAGAAGAGAGCACCTGCCACAGACTGTTACTGTTTTTATTTATTTTCTGTACTATTAGACCACACAGGAACCCCAACAACAAATATTGTCTGAAGCACTGTGTAAACATCGACCAAAATGATGGCCCTGTCCCAAAGTGGTTACAAACTAAACAGAGGACAAGAGACCACAGATGGATACAAACAGACAGAGGGAAAATAAAGGAAATGAATGCTCAGTGACAGCAGTATTACCTCACTAGTGGTCTAAGGGCCGTCAGAGCTTTCGTAGACCTCATGGCAAAGAAGAGCTTTAAGGAGATTCTAGAGAGCTACCAACATAAATCTGAGAGAGTTTATGTAGGGTACCCTCCAAGCATGACAGATACCACAGAGGAGAAAACGATAATGGGCTTGCTTGGAAATGAATACAGGATGATGGTAACTCTGAACAAAAGGTGACAAACCATTTTAAGGTTTTAACAGCATTTAAACATCAGAGTTGTCTTCATTCCTGACTGCCTTTATTAGTCACCCCCTTTTTTTGCTCCTGACCAATGGTATTCACCCATCTTCCTCCAAAAAGGAACGTAAGGACCAAGCATGGCAGAGCTGGAAGCTGCTCAGGCAGGGCAGTTATTGCAGCTGCTCTGTTCCCTGTTCCCGCCTCCTGACAATGAGAGATGATAGGTGGGGTCCCAGGGGACCTCGGAAATGAAGACAGGCAGCTTATGTTGATGCGAGATAGGGGAGGGGGGAGGTAGCACAGTGATGCCAAGAGGTAAGTGACATGTTCAAAGAGACAGGCCAGGGAAATGATCTTTGAAGCAAGAGCAGCCTCACGCAGTATGATTAGGGCAAAGGCAAGCCTGCGTGTGTCAAGGCCAGCGAAAAGGAAGTTGCAGCAACTCAGCTGTTAAATAATGAGAACTTAAGAAAGAATTTTAGCCACATGAAGAGTGACAAAGATGTATCTTAAAAGCTAAAAGATTTAGGAATTGAAGGTGGGGTGGTTTAAGCAGCTGAAAGGCTTTACCTGTATGTAAGAGAGGTCAGGGCTGATGATCCCACACAGCTGTGGCAGACAGCATGGCATGCTGTGCACAAACTCAACAAGTGCAGAGAATGCTGGCAAGCAAGAAGTCGAGGCATTTTCTCCCTCTCATCTCCTGTTCCACTCTTTTCTCTGCAGCTATTAAATACAGGAAACTACAGAGGAGATGCCTAGGATAAGCCAACAGTTCAGCAAATAATTTCAGTCTCATCAATAATTCTTTTCTCGTGTGGTCCGGATCCTGTTCAATATACCCATGAGGTTGTGTCTCTCATCTAATGGAGAAAAAATATGACTCCTTTCTTCCATGCTCAGTAATAAATTGCACATCCCCTGTGCAGTTTTCTGCTGTATTCCTGGAATAAGATTACCAGCAAGATTAAGGCCTCTGGTTGTGAGAAGGGAGATTTCACAGGATTAAATGTTATCCAGTCTACTTCTGAAACAGAGGATAAAATACAAGAAAGGACTATGAATTATATTACTGAAAATATCACAGACCATGGTGGTGGTAAAAGGGATAATGAAAGATCAAAAATTTAAATTATATTCAGAAATAAAAAGCAAGAGGGAAAAGTACTGCAGGGCCTACAGTTGTTATCTGTTGCCAGAAGAGGGCACTCCCGGCTTTTATTTTTTATGACTTGAGAGATTTAAATCAAGATTTCCCTTGGTAGCATTTCCCAGGCATAAATCAAGCACAAATGAATAACCTTTGATTTATCATTCCTAATGGAGATGTACATCATATTGGCGTGTCATCACATTTCAACATTGGCCATTATGATGCCAATCATATAGTAATTTTCTTCTGTGTCATAATCAGTGATGAAGATGTACGTTTCCATTCAGTACAATTAGATTTTCATGTTTCTTAATGGTAGCTGAGGGCATTAGGCAGAATACCTGCTTTTGCTCTAACTCTTTTGTGCTCATATTTTTCTGAAATTGTATCCAAACCATTACCGAATCACCACTCTTCTCTAGTTAAACGCCACCCCTGCTCATTTGGGAAAAAGTGAGAAAGATTTAAACTATTATTCCAAGCTGCAAGGGAACAGGCATTAAAATCCTGGGCAAATACACGGTGTTGAAAAATACCTGGCCTTAATAATTTTGAGAGTTTCTTAGTATTCTCCATGACATCAGCTTGGGCTTGTCACTAGCAACCTAACCCAGACCACAAACCACAGTGAAGGTGTTCGGCTGGGCCTGATGTCCAGCTGGCCAAGACCAGGGGTATTGTTAGGAATAACCACCCTGCGAAAAACCAAGCTACAGCTGTTGGCACTGAAACTCTTCCGTGAGCAGAGGCATTCTACTGGTTGGCTGGATGAATGGATAGATGTACGGATAAGATGTGTTACTGTCATTTAGATCAACATGCCTCTCCTGTTCGGGGCCAGCGTAGGATGGGTTTGTACAACCCAAAAAAGAGAAACAAAAGTCTCAGCATTTTCAAAAGCACCTGAGCCCGTCTGAAAAATCCCATCATGCATCTATAGTGGGTATTTTGCCGGCCAAACATTTTACTGAACGGATGCCTTAGTTTTTTGCCACCTGTGCTCTCTGCCCAGATGCAGAGGGGTGACGCTTGATCGCGGGGCAGACCGATGCGCTGGGGCTGAGCACGGGGAAACTGAGTGGCATCGCTCCGGCCTTGTCGCTACACCCCGACATTCCCAAGCTCGAAGGGAGCCAGCACAGCCCAGCCCACGAGAAGGACGCCCGTGCCTCGGAGCCGGGCGCTCCCGGCGGCCCAGCGCGGAGCCGGGGCGGGACGCGGCACCGCGGCTTCGGAGCGCTCGGAACAGCGGCATCCCCTGGGAGGGCTCCAATGGCACCTGCCGCCGCCTGCTGCTCCAGGCTGTGAGCGCAGGGGGCCCCGGTGCCCCGCACCCCGGCAACGCCGAACGGAGCGCCCGGGGGAAGATGGCCTCGGCGGGCTGCAGGAGTNGGGCCCCGGGAGCCCCCGGCGGGGAGGGGCTGCGGGCGGCCGGGGTCGGGCACGCCGACACACCCGCGGCGCCGGACTGCAGCTTCTCGTTTCCCCTCCGCATGAAAGGCCTGCCGCCGGCCCTCTGGCGCTAAGCCCTCACTACACCAGCAGGGATTCCGTGACAAACCTGACCTTGTACCTGGCTGAGCAGGACCCAGCGCGTGCCCAGGTGGCCAAGAAGGCCAATGCATCCTGGCTTGTACCAGCAGTAGTGTGGCCAGCAGGACCAGGGCAGGGATTGTCCGCCAGTACTCGGCACTGGTGAGGCCACACCTCGAGTGCTGTGTCCAGTTCTGGCCCCCACTACAAGAAGGACATTGAGGTGCTGGAGCGAGTCCAGAGAAGGGCAGCGGAGCTGGGGAAGGGTCTGGAGCACAAATCTGATGAGAAGCAACTGAGGGGAGCTGTTTATCCTGAAGAAAAGGAAGCTCAGGGGAGACCTTATCACTTCCTACAACTACCTGAAAGAAGGTGGTAGCCAAATGGAGATTAGCCTCTTCTCCCAAATAACAAGACAGAAAGAGAGGACATTGCACCAGAGGGGTTCATGTTGGATATTAGGAAAGGTTTCCTCCCCAGAAGGGTAGTCCAGCATTGAAAAAGGATGCCCAGGGAAGTGGTAGGATTGCCATCCCTGGAAGCATTCAAAAAACATGTAAATGTGGTGCTTAGGGAGATGTTTTCATGGTGGACCTGGCAGTGTTAGGTTAATAGTTGTAATCAATGGCCTTGGAAGTCTTCTCCGGCCTTAATGATTTTATGAGTCTATGATTGAGTTGCCTCATCTCTCTTGTGTGTAAGACAACTTTCTCATAAAGGATAAGGGCAAATAATTTTCTGGGATCAGAAAACTGGTCAAAAAAAGTATCTCACCTTTAAATGGGAGCTGTAGAAAAACCAAGCAGCCCCTTCTGGTGCACACCAAAAACAGTCCTTGCCCACGAAGGTAACTCACTGTTGCCAGGAGGCATCTAGAACACATTGGCACTGTGAGGGCACCAAGCCCTTGTGCTGATAATGTTTTAAACATAGAAAGCCTGAATTCCTGTCAAGGAGATCAATTTGCGTCTTAGCAAAACAAAGTGTGTTTCCTGCTTGGTATGGGAAAAGTTCCAAATGATGCTGCTGTCAGGCAAGCCTGGAGGTTTTATCTAGGTACAAAGTCAGAGAACTGCTTTCTTCCCAGGTAGAGCAGAACTAAACTGTAAACTCACATTGAACTGAAAAGTTACTGGTTTGTGCCTGGGTTTAAATTACTGTTTTTAAATTTATCTGTTGATGTGATGCGATATGGTTTTTAAATGTATGTGTTGATGTTGATATGGCAAACATCTAAACTTATTCTACCTCTCTGTCCATAAGCTGTGGAGGTTTGTAGCCTGCCCTCACAGCAGACCGACCCAGGCACCCCATCTGTAAATCCGCTTACCTGAGTCAGATGGCCTCAGGAATTGATGTGGCACTTCTAATTGCCCATGTGCTGTGGCTGGTTGCATTTTGACCTGTTTGTGGATGAAAGAAGCTTTATTTAGCGAGCTTGAAAATGTGCTCAATTTCAAACTGAATCAAGGCAATGTCTAAAAGTTCTGATGGTAATCCCATTTCATTTCCTAGTAAAAAATGTTCTACAAAACCAGGATGCCTTATGATGGTAAATGTAAACCAGAAAATGTACTCAGTAACCAAAAACCCGGTCCTCATTGAGGATGACTTAGGCAAATAATTACTTCAGGATAAAGCTTAGGAAGAAATAAAAAGTAGCTTTCTTTCAAAGAACAGAGAGCAAATGAAAATTAATGCTGTCTACATAAAGCCACGTTGGTTCCCGTTTTGAAGATGGAACCTTTTCCTATTTACATGGGGGTGAGTTAGGGATAACTCCACAGAAATTAGTAGTCACAATAGTGCAGTAGCAGACTGAGGGAAAAATGAGGTTCTTTAAATGCCTACTTGATAGAAAGTGTGTTTCTAATGGATGGCAGTAGCTGCAAATGTCACTCTCAGCTTCTTATTTTCACTTTCAAATTTGTCAGTAGTGTCCTGATTAAAATTGTACAGTTCTGTAGCTGAGGTCTCGATTAAGTTAAAATTATTAGGATTAGAAATGGTGCAAAACCAGAACCTCAGATCTCATCCTCTTTGAATTTCTATGGAAAGGAGTTTGGATTTAATCCCCAGATGTGAACCGGCTTGCATGTTTAATTCTGGGTCAGTAGGAGTCTAAATTCCTCATCTGGTTTTGTGTGGGTGTAATCCTGCAGGAGCATTTGATTGTGGGATTTTGTGGGGTTTTATGAATGAAAGTGAGAGAAAGGAGGCATTTCATGACTGGTGATGAGACTAGTTTCCTATTCATAGAGTATGAGGAAATAACAGACAGTTACTACTCTAGTTTCTATAAATTGTTGGGAATGCAAGACATGGGAGGAAAAATGGAATAAAGAATGTTTCTGTAAAGTCAGCACAATGGAACTTCACTTTTGATTAGTTTTAGTCATTATTATAACAAACACGATTAATATTGAAAACAGAAGTCAGAGGTTTGAGGGTTGCCTGCTTTAGTTGCTACCACTCAAATCTAAAGTAAATATCAATATAAATTAATTTCAATTCTGCTACTTTACCTAAGACCAGGATTTGGTCTACTATGGAATTGGCAGATTTAAATTCAGCTGGAGAAGATAAAGAGTCCAAGCTCTTTCATTTGTTTACACTGGAAAAAGCATCTGGTCTGCAGTTACTGACCTAGGAGGAGTATTCTGGGCAAAAAAGTATTACCTTGTGTAAGATACAGTTACTATGCTCAGTGTGTCAGCTGGTCCTAAATTACTAAACCCTTATTCAGCTTTTCCTTTGTGCATGTAGAATTGCTTTTTTAAGAAATTAACTTGGAGATTGCTTAGTCGATACTGTAATTAATTTGTGTGATTCTGCAAGAACATCTCTGTTGTGTGGTGGATAAAATTATTGTGTGTTCTCATTTTCTTTTTCACAATTTTGGAAATGTGTGTTTTCTCGTTGGTGGGCTAAAGCACATCTAGAAGCATTCCTTTCCCTCACTACATCTCCCATCACTGACTGAAAACATTGCCATTATCCTGGAGCAGGAGGAATATTGGGTTGGATCAGCCATTTCACTGCCTGTGTGCGTCTGTGAGATAAGGACACAGTATTCAGTCTTTGAAAAGATGTTCTTCCAAGTAGCTTCTGTCTGTGTCTCTGTGCCTTTCATTTATTAACTCTCACATGTGACACGTATGTCTAAAAGCCAATATGCTGTATTAGGGCTCAATCCCACACCACTGACGTCAGTGAGAGTTTTATCAATTACTTTAATGAGCATAGGATTAGGCCTTTGTGATTACACGAAGAACCAATTATTGGATTTTTCTATGAACCTACATTAAAACCTCCTTACAAATGTAACTTGCAGGGCGGGAATCAGAGAAAACATTGCTTTTCTGTTTCAGTTTAAGCTCTACTTCAGTACTAAGCATATAGTATTTAAGTTTGAAATGCAGTACACTGGCAGAAACAGACACATTTTTCCCTCTACTCCATCTCCCAGTAATAAGTCATTGCATGGTTTAATCTCTTCCTAGGCATGTCTTGCTTAAGGACCCAGTATTTTCTCAGTCTCCATATTAAAAAAGACTTCTAGCATCTTATAGCGAGACACTCGCCCCAATATATTTTCACAGATGATCTTTCCATAATTCCATTGTCAAACAAGCAAGCAAGCAAGCAAGCAATTTTAAAAAACAACAAAACAAAACAAAAACCCAAAACAAAACAAAAAATGAACCAAATCTAAGCTAGAAAAAAGCCTGAGCCTGTGACTTATTGGTTTTGGTTCTATTCACAGTCTTGCAAGTATGCCAGCTGTGACGAAATGACCTGGCCTACATATTGCCCAACACAATGTTGCAGATATTTTTATTTTCCTTTTATTCCTAAACATTATTTATTATCTGAAATTATTATCAATCACTTCTTGTACAACCCCAAAGAGAGCAAGCACATCCTCCAAGCCTCATGATCTTTTATATCTGAAGCTCAAAGAGTGCCTGACTTCATTTTAACTTTCTGAAATCCATTAATCCACAGTGCAGGTGAATGTAATTTTCATGTAACTATGGTCTCTGCATCAGTAATTTATGCTTAAAATCAGAAACACGCAAAGTGAACGGCTGTCTCTCAGGCACAACTTCTAATGGAGTTGATGCAGAGCTAATGTTTTATCCTTTACTCCACCATAAATTCACCCTGGCATTTCAATATGTTCCTGCACATCCACATAAAAAGAATGTTATAATAATTATTACTTTTGTCTTGTCTTTGGAAGTACTCTGCAGAAGGTAGATAGAAGCTGCATCATGTTTTGTCTTGGAATAAAAGTTTATAGTGTTATTATGCTGGAGTGATTGGAACTGAACCTTCCTGGGGCAGGTTATTTTTTATTTATTGGCATGATAAAAAAATACTAGTCACATGTTATAAAAATCACTAAAAGATGCAGTAACAGAATGTTGCTGTATGACACATACAAACTAGAAATAGTGTTGTGTTCACCCTGGCAAAATACTGTTTCCTAGAGCAGCCATTCTGTGCTTGTGCAGGAACATATAGATCTTATTTTAAGCTGAGGAAACATTAAATAAAAAGGGCTTTATATTTTGGGTCATTAGGATTCAGTGTAAAGCTCCGAAGTAATCTCATGAAAGTAGTGGTATGATCTATGGGAGAGACACTGGCTTAGGAATCAGGGAGCTTGTGTTTCATTCCTAGCTCTCTGTCTCGCTTGATAGTTCTGGCCTCTTCATCTCAGCTCTTAGTAATGCCATTTTTCACTTGTTGTCTGTCTTCACTATTTAAACTGTAAAATTGTTGTGACTGGCATTATTCTTTGGTAGGCATTTTTAAGGCGCTTACTGCAGTGGAGTTTTGTGGAGTAGATCAGGCATTTTTAGATCTGCTCTACCATAAAAGTAAAAGAGTCTCCTCTTTAACTGGACAAAAGCAACGACGTAATGATGTTAGAAAAATACAGGAAGGAAACTCATACCTGAATTTCTAATACAAATCTTATATAGAACAAAGTTTTCTTTATTAAACTACATGGTTCAAATAGAGAAATTAGACAAATTATTCATTAAGTGAATGAAGCCAATTTATCATAGCTCAGAATATCTGTAAGTCTATTTGTGCTTTTCTCTGGCTGCTGAAATATGTTACTTAGATTTACACCTGTTGTTCATCTATGGATTAATGACAAATAAGCCCAAATAATTTGGTTTGGCTGCAAGAGATCAGACAGGATCCCTGATACCACCTCAGTTCTTTTTCCCAGCCAGCCCACCAACCCCTCTGGTGTCGGTATGCTGCCCTTCACAAACAAAATCTGGTGCCCTGAAACACCTCAAGTTGCAATTGAAGAATTGCTTTTGTATTTCTTTTCCAAAAGTAGTTTCATATAGCAAATAGTTTTGATCATATACAAAAATGAGGCAGAAATGTAGCTGAAGGTGATTGACTTGAGACTGTAACTATTCAAATGAAAGCACTGTTCATTGTTCTAATACCTCTAGATTTAAGTTGATGATTTCACAAAATGTTGCCTGAAGAACTTGTTCTATTGACAAACAAGTAGAGTTGTGTCCTACTGTGCATTAGCTTTAATGATTTCTTCTTTAGTCTCTTTAATTTTCAACTCCTTATTTGTTTTCTTTTTTCCTTTGATTATCTCAGATTATTTTTATTTTGGTACTTCTGCAATTTCCCTCATAACATCTATTTGTGCATTTATAAATTTTAGCATCAATCTCTGGTCTTAAGACATCATTGTTTTCCAGAAGGAGGGCTAGATCTACTTGTGCTTTTAGCTACTTTGTGCTGTTCAGCTGATGCAAAGCATCTATAAAGCTATCTTAATCAGTTAAGCCTGATTTATTATAATGAGAACTTGGCCTCTATGCTTCTTTTCTTGTTTCCCTTCTTTTTTAGTATTCTTTTTTTTCTGTTTTTCTTGAGAAGATTCCCTTATTCTTCCATAAAATGTAGCCAAGTGATTAAAGAGTATTCATGAGTTGGAAAGAATTTCTACAGTTAATCAATAATGTATTCAATTAATAATACTCAAACAGCCCAATTACTACTGTATTCTTTTCTCTAGGGTTCTCTTGTCATATTCCACGAATTATTTTCTTACCTTCTTTCACTACAATCTTCTTACTCTTTAAAACCCCTAATGTGGAAGCAAAAACTGTCACAATAATCATAATCACAGTAAGTCAATACAGATACTCTATTTGCCAAATTAACAACTGATTTCTTACTCTTTGCAATATAAAAATACTTATGCCAGAAATCTTGGCTTCCTATTTAAAAGCCAGCACCTAGCTAAATCCAGATCTTCAGAGCAAAATCTTGGAAGTGACTGAACTTGGTCTCAGATTTTTGTCAGTGAGACCCTGCTGGGGTGAGTGTCTGTGTGTGCGTTCTGTGGGCACTCGAGCCAGCAGACACTCTCGAAGTCCCACTGGATGCCACGCAGTGCACCTCTGGTGGAGGTGCCACCACCAGCAGTCACCAGATGCCACCTCAGTGACGCCTTCGTTCGCAGCCCCCAGAGAGTTTAACCAACACTTGGGATACCTCCATGCGGTGCTCTTCAGGGGATCTTAACCGTCACAAGGACTGTGTAAGACTGCTAATGTGCAAAGCATGTTGGGATAAAAGAGAAGGGATGATCTTCTTCAAAAGGCTGTCAGGCTTCAGAATAATTATACGGAGACACTGACGACAGTAAAAGCCTAATGGATTGAATACGTAACTGAGACAAGGCAACGTGAGCTTCTAGCTCTGCTCCACTGCATATTTTTTATATTAGATTTTCAGCAGAGCAAGGAAAACCAAATCTTTCCTCTTCAGCCAAGCACTCCAACCTTTCATTATATCACAGCTCTTGTTCTACATTTACACTCAGCCCGTGAGAGGTGGAATACCTTCAAAAGGCGTGTTAAAAATGGTTCTTTTCTAAACCTGGACAAACACACAATCCTATAGGAGGAGTATTCCTGTGCAAACCATAGGATTCAGCATACATCTAGTGAATCTAGCCTTAATTCTCTTAATTTTCAGTGATACTTGGTTTTGAGAACCACCAAGTTTAAAGAAGAAATGACAGTTCTGACAATTCTGTGGGTGTAGGAACATCAAGAAGGAATCACCTTCACAGATCATGAAGACTACTGGTGTCTTTATCTTGGAACCAGTACAATGAACATTAGTGGTTCCTGAATCACTACTTCAGGGATGTTTTCCTTAGTGGGCAAGGTTGCATTCTGTAAAAATTTATTTCTCTGTGACTTTTTGAAAATGGTAATCTTTTCCATAATGCACTGATAAACATTCTTCTTAGTATGGATAACAGATGCTGTTATAGGGACAATGATTCCATCATACTCATTTTTCTGCAACACCATCAGCTCTGATATCTTTTTTCAGACACAGTTTATCAGCCTCTTAATTCCAAGTCAGTGATCTATATCTGGAGCTATCTGAATGTTTCTTTTTATATTGTTTCTTTCTCATCATGACTCATAAAAATCACCATTACCATTTCTTTCATTATCCACCTATGCTGTGCAGCTTGCACACAAGATTTTGATGTGCAGTGCAACCTTTTCTCATTTTTTCTTCTTTGTCCTTTCTGCACAGATTGCATCCATCAATATTAACATTTCAGGTCTCTGATTTATCTCATTACAGTTCTACATTACCAGCTAAGTCATAATTTCCTTCCTGTAATGTCACTTCGAGCTCATTTCCTATACACTCTGCATGTGTATATAGACAATTATGGGGTTTATTGCTTCCTTCCTACTGGCCTTGGCTTTTCTCCTTTGTCTTCATCTTCCAGCATTCAGTATTTATGGAAAGAGCCCTGCACTGAATTGTAACATCCCAGTCTAAGTTCACAGCTGCCTAAAATAGCATGGCAGCACTAGTGTCCTGTATTTTCTTGTTCTCAGGTGGATGGTTTTTAAATGTGAACTGAACTGCCCACCCTTTCCACAAAGCTCTGGATGTGGCCATGCTTCCAGTCCCACTGGAGTCATAAAAGTGAGTGAAACTATGGCCCACCAGTTAAGGCTCACTCATTTTGCAAAGCAAGAACAAGGGGGTTTGCACTAACTTTGCACCGATAGTTTGTGAGAAGAAACTGTTCCTAAACAGTGACTTCCTGGTGGTTTGAAAGGGGACAGGTTGTGAGAAGGACTCCTTTTTCCCAGGACAGCAAACCTTTGCTGCAAGTCTTTCACAAACCACACTCACCACTGAGGCTTCCTGTGAGAAAAGCACCCTCAGCCCCTTGTGACTAGAAGGGCAAATGTGGCCCAACAGGAGTTGGAGGCAGTGCCTGAGGGAATGAACAGCTCTCTCATGCCTGGAGGCCTGGCATGTATGGACACACACAAGGGGGACCCGGTTATACTGGAGGACTCCATTCCTCTCCTACCTGGAGGCAATTCCAACTATGCAGCTGGAATAACGCCCACGTGTCCGGACTGCCCTGACAAGGATGGCCTTTTAAACCTTGGCTCTATAATTTGTCTCAGTCCTCATATGGAACTTCGGTACTTTACACGGTCCCTATCCTCAGGTGAATTGCCCCCCACAACTTCACGGTCATAGCTCCGCTCAATGAAATTATAGGCTGAAAACTCTCTTGCAGACCCTCTCTTTCCCAAAAAGTGGAGGTGCTTGCATGTATTTCTTTGCCCACTAGAGGACAACATTGGCTTAAAAAAAAAAATCAAGTGTCTTTTCTTGGTTATAAGGAAAGGTGAATGAGATGAGAGAGACATACTCAGAGAAAACACACAAGAAACGCCCAGGATGCTGCTCCACGGGCAGGAAAAGTAATGTGTCTGCTGCAATTCTAAGGAAGTATCTCAGAGTGCAGCAGGAATCAGTGACCATGGAACGGAGATGACGGGTGAAAAAAAGTTTGTAGAAACATTCTCTCTCTAGAAGCTCTCTCATTCATAGAGGCATTTAAACGTGCTTTATTAGTCTGAAGCAGGGCATTAGCTCTGTTGTCCTCAATCAGACTAGACATTACATAGACAGTATTTTAGATATATAGTATAAAAGCTTTGCTGAAGGCTAAGGACTCAGAAATGGTTCCTGCCCTGGAACAAGCCATTCAAATCAAATGGAAAGTGTAGGTGGGCTGCTTCTATTCTTGGGAGGACCAAGAGGGAAAGGATGGATGTGTGGCAGACCCTGAAGAAGTAGACTCTTGGGATAGGAACCTTAGAAATGGAACAGAGAGACTGTAGCAAATCTGGTGGCAAGAAGAGCTAAGCAAGAGTTTCTTGCTAAGAAGAAATTTGCAGGTGTGATTAGAGCCAGCAGTGGTCAAGAGTCCTCCTTGGATTGATGCAACAGCTAGCACAGAAGGGAATTTCTTCCGCTTTTGTCTGTCAGTTCTTTCTTATCTTTTATCCCTGCTGAGGGAGACGGCTGCTCTCGTTTATTACCTCTGCTGCCACAGTAGGATTGTTATCCCTGTCCCTCCTGAGGGTGATGTAATTATGTCCCCAGAGAGCCGTGCCTGCAGGCAGCAGTGCGAGCCTGCTGAGCCTCTCCCGGTCGGGCTGTGCGCTCCGGTGGCTGCAAACTGTGCTGCTGCCCACTCAGTACCTATTTCAGATATTCCTGCTGGGGCCCACAGGGGAAACAACAGGCTGCATGCCCACTTAGCAGCTGCATGCTGGTAAATGAATTGGCATTAGAAGTACCTGAAGACTTTTGCTAACAATAACATGGCTTGTCAGAGGTTTATAAACCAGTTTTATAATTGGATTTGAAAGAAGAGGCTAGATTCACACTGTGCTCTGTGGAGAGCATCTCTTTGTGCTAGTCTGGGTTGCTGAGGAGGAGTGGGATGTGTGTGCACTCTGGTTCAGGGGGCATTGGTTAGATAAGCAGCAGCTGTGCCTCATCTGCAGCCTCATTGATCCTGCTGCAGGGCTGCGGTGGCTGTGACGAGCACTGCTCAGGTGCCCAGAGACAAGGCGAGTATGTCAAGTCTCATATATCCTGTGTGAAAATCCACACTTGGCCTTTGCCTCCCTGTGCCTAATCTCGCACCAATTCTCTCGCCTGCTAAAACCTGTAATGCAGGCTGCAGCTGCTCAGAGCCTTCCCAGAGGTGATGGTGCTGTGCCTGCTCTGCTAGGGCTGTGCATGCAGGGGCCTGCTGGTGCTCCCTGACTGCTGCCTCCCTGCTACACGGCCCCGTGCGTGCCCCGTCTGCGGTGCTGCATCGCCAGGCGCCTCAAACACCTCCCTGCGTACCCCCTGGCGCTTAGAAATGGAAATGTTTGGGGTAGGGTGAAATTACAAACCCTGTGGGATGCTAGCTTAGAATGCTAAGATAGCATTCCCATCCACTTTGTCTAAAGAGCCCCTAATATCCTTTTAAATCTGGAAAAGCCACTCTCTCTCCTTAAGAATATCTAACCATGTATCCTTCCACAAACAGCTCAGAAATTCCATGTTGACAAGTGTTTTGCACAGTCAAAGCATGCCTTGTCCCATGTAGAAACCAGAAAAGCCCCCCAAGATAATACAAAGAGATTTACCAAAATCTGACTATACCCTGTATTGACTCTCTACTCCATCTGTACTCCCTTGCATTCTTTATCTTTCATTTTGCAGACTGGAGAATGTAGGAATATCTATCTTAAAGCTAAAAGCTCGTGGTTTTCCCACCGATGAGGAAAGATCAATGCATAAATCTAACAACTACCCTGCTGTGTTTGTTGTTCTGGAAATGCAAAGTGAGCATATTGCTCCATTCTGCCAAGAGAGGTGTCAGGACTCAAGCCTGTGGGAACTGTAACATCCAGGAGTAGCAAATTTGATAGGAAAATGTAGCAAAGAAACTGCTTTTGGGACAAACAGATTTGGTGCTTGAAAGGCTGAGTCCCCATTTGCTTGCCTGTTGGCAATCACAACCTGCATATAATTTTGAATGCTAAGTACCTGCTTATCATCTCAGGACTGCCAGCAAGATACTTGGTCAATAAACACATCTGAATGCAGACTGGCAGGACAGAGTTTCCCAGGGCAGCAAGCTCGTGGGAGGCTGCTGCTTGCTACAGGTACCCACAGCCTTGTGCTCTGCAGAAATGTCATCTGCAGGGGCATCCTCAAAGGCAGGTTTGGCTTCTCCCACTGCCATCGGGGACTGAAGGTGCACACGGTGTTGCCACAGAAGAAGCGTGACTGCTGTTGCACCTCATTAAAAGCCCAGAGTTTGAGTGGCCACTAACACTGTTTTGAAAGGAACCCTGAGGAAAATAACACTTGCTCTGAGGCTTTTAAAAAAGAGGCAGTAGCAAAGCAACCCAAAAAGGAGGCAGTAGCGAAGCAACCCAAGGAGTTCCCCGTGTCCTGCTTGCAAGCAGTGTGGGAAGGGCTTAAACACAGCTGATTCATGCTATCTGCTGCCAAACTGTTGTGGCTAATATCAAGCACTTCCAGAGTAGAATTTATGGGTCAGATAGCCTGTTTAACAGCCTATCCATAATGTTTGATCATGTCATCACTGCTTAGAGAGACTAATGCGTAGGGATTTTGCTTCTGGAGCCAATACATTGGGCTCTACAGATTCGCATGCATAATAATTCTCTGGGCTAATAGCTGCCAACATACGTTTATTCCAATAATACTGCCTGCTTACTGTTCTGCAGTTCTGTAGCAATCCAAAGATTGATCTGTTCAACTACTGCAGTGATTTCTTCAAAAATCAGAAGCCTAAAAACATAAATGTTATCATAAACAGAGCCAGGACCTTTAGTTGATAACAGGCTACCATGAAATAGCACCTTAATTTATTATACTTCTCCTCCATTTCTTCTTACTCATACTTTTTGCTTTTGGCTGAAGTAAAACTGTATCATCAGGAGCCCAAAACTTGCTCTTTTGCTCCCCTCAAAGGCCAGTGCACATCAGGTAGTGCAAGTGCCCATGAAGAGTTCCCAGAAGCTAACTGAAAATGAGATCCAGGGGTGTCAGGGCCAGGACTCACCTGGGGAGGAGGGAGCAGCTGGTGAGAAGCTCCCTCCACATCCCTCTTCCTGCCCACCTCCATCATCACTCTTCTCTCCAGCATAACCTTTTTGTTGTCTGCCTTGGATGTGGCAAAGCTTTGTAGTTTCAGTCAACAAAGGGGCTCAGGGGGACAGAAACCAGTGAAGCCAGACGGGGGGCATAACCTATGGGAACCAAAGTGACAGCTGCCGCAGCCTTTCATGTCATGGTTTTACAGACTCCAGAGGGGAAACATCTCATAAAAGATAACCATGGATGTATATGTCCAGAAGGTTTGGGGGTGTTTGTGTTCCAGGCAAGATATTCTCATCTTCTTTATTAACAGATGAAAACAAAATGAATTTACAGAAGCTGCAAGGAACAGAAAGTCATCTCATGCTTTGCTCTGGTGCTAAAAAGTGTGATAAGGCCAGTAAGGGACAGAGGCACACCCCCTTGTTCCTGAAGAAAGTCAGTTTCAATTAATACTCGTTCTTATTTCAGGTCTGCACAGATGCCTCATGAAATTATATGGAATTCCTTTGAAATGTAGAACTTATGCTGCATGGGATCAAAAAAGTAATTTAAAAATGCTACGTGTACTCTGGGAGGAATTCCTTACTTTCCATTTGAAACTTACTTCTGCCCAGTTCAGATATGGTGGATGCAAGTCACAGAATGAAACCTTTCTCATTTTCATTTTTCACTGGAAAAATGACAAGGTTTTTTAAGAGGACATAGAGCTATTTTTTGTATTAATTTTACACAGAACAAATCTGTTTGCCATAATGCCTACTTTGTTTTCATATCATTCATTACACAGTGGGACAACAATGACTGAAGTGTCCCCTACCCCAGGCAGAGATTGACAAGGCATACATCTGCTGAAGCCAAGCAGAGAGTGATCCTCAAAAGTCCTCACTAGTATAAACACTGGTGTTATTCGCAATATAATCAATTACTGTACTTAAAACTAAACTCATACATTTTGTCAAATACCACACTGGAGGTCTCTGTAGCAGTTTTGTCTGTAAGCCTCAGTTTCTAAGTGTACCTTAGTCTGGGTGGGCCATTTAAGCTTTTTTTTTTCTTTTAACCAGTTGTTAAGTATTCAAGGCAAGAGTTATTAAGAGGATAAGCTGATTGTATCTTTCCTAACATCCTGTGACTGTCACCAGTGACCACAATGCTGAACCAGAGGGCTTTGAGTCAGTCCTGCACAACAGACCACTGTGTGCCCAACACCCATAGTAGGGGTACCTAAGTGGGGATATGATATAGATTGAAATATCTTTACATTTCCAAGTGCACTGTCTTTTACAGAAAGTTCAACATTGGCATTTCATCCCCAAGGTTATGTGCAGGCAGAGGGAAAGCTTAGTGGGCAGCAAGGTACTGGCAAGGACACACTATGTGCCCTCCAGGGCTTTCACATTTGCTTGCCTTCTAGTTCCTTTCGTGTGACTCTTTCCTCTACGACTGAAATGAAACAAATTCATTTGTGAGAGTCAAAAAACATGGGTGAAGGAACCAAGTTTGTGAAGAAGCATACATTTCAAACATACATATCTTCAACAGCATCAGAGGAAAAGTGAAACATGAAAGCTGCCTTCTTTTTCTGAAATTTCATTTTGCTGTGAAAGCCTCTATTTAAGAAGTCAGTGCTAGGCTACACTCATGTAGCAGGGAGGAGAGTATGAGCACACTGTTTTCTGCTCCCTCTAACAGCTTATTTTTCTGTGATATAGTGAGTAGGGTGATGGGTTTACAGAAGGTTTCTAGCTGCTCCTGCACACCCCTCTATCTGAGCCTAGTGCCTTCGTTGAAGACACCCCAACTGTGCCCCATTTGGCCTTTCAGGCCTCACACTCTCACTGCCACCCTGGCTTTGGCACAGTCTGAAAAACACAGCCCATGCCAGCTACCATGGGGATGTCCCTGAGCCCCCATCCCCCTCAGGGTGCCACCTCTCCCACGGCCTGTGGGGCAGGAGAGCAGGGGCACCCAGCAGCAAAGCAGTGCCACTCATTGCTCCAGAGGGCATTACTGAGGGGGGACGACGTTTAGGAGCCAGGTGGATTGGTTCAGCCTGAGCTGGACACCCCATCACCACCACAGGTGGATTTTGCCTCTACGGCAGCAGGAACTGCTCCCCATAAGGGTGTCTTGTGACTGTGCTGGGGGACACTGGCAGCACATGGAGTTTAATGTGGACTTTTTGTGCTACACTTCATTTCCAAGAGCCGCACCCAAGATAAGCAGTTGTAACACAAGAATAACACAGTTTTCCATTTCTTTTGTCTCTCTGCAAGTGATATGAGCATCTCTAGATAGTAAAAATGCAAAAACAAAAAATCATTTACTCCGCTTACCCGTAACCGGCCTGGAAAGCATTCATACCTATTTCTTCTCATTCTCATAAACCAAGATGTACAATGACATCTGTGATTCATTCATTCAGCCAACTATTTGGTGGAGATAAAGTCACTACAGTTGACATTATCAGCATGGCCCACTGGTAGCTATTACTGCTTATCAGGATTTTGTCCTGTAAGGACCTCAGCACCAATTAAACTCACATTTCTCCCACCTTACAGGAGCAGCTCAGTGTAAACAGTGTAAATGTACCCATTACTCTCAGCAGGAAAAGGTTTCTCAGCCTTTGAGCTTATGCTGCATAATTAAACACAAGACACAGAAGAGCTGCTGTCTGATGGTTTTGCCAAGGGAAAGCAGAGAGATACATTGTGATGGCTTTCACAGAAAATTAACAGACCTGATACATTTTGAAGCACAGTTACTGGGACCCCTGATCTTTACCACATACCTGTTAAAACGCACAAGAGGATCTCAAATCTATAGGACAAAATGAGGAGTTTCCTTGATGTTTGCTTTTCCAGGCAAACCCAGGCAGTTGAACCTCCCTTTCAACAGTGGCTTTAGTGGAGCAATGACTGTGATGGATTATTATAGAGTAATGGAATTGTACTGCTCCTGCAGAGAGCTCCATCTCACCTTTGCTGCTGTTTCGGAACAAGTGGAACAGGATTTGCCTGGGCTGTAGCTCACTCAGCACGAAATCACCCACCAAGTTCAACAAGCACCAGCCAGCAAGACTCTCTACACCCTCATCAAATCTCTTTCTGGCTCTTCATTGTCCAACAGCTTCTCCATGTAGAATACAGTTAGTATTTTTTTGAACTAACTATATGCATTTAAGCACACTTACAAAATACATTCATATTACAGAACAAAACCCACCACACTGACCTATGCTAACTTATGATGCCTACTTTGTACAAAGAAAAACCCAAAAGGTAGATGCTTTCCTCTTTGTCTCATTATTTATCTATGCAAATGTTTAGTTAGAATAAAAATAAACATTAAAAAATGAATTAAATACAGTTTGGGGAAATACACTGATGTTTATCACTACTAAGAGCTTTCTGGATGCTGTGTGGGGAGTTTGTATGAAATTACCAGTATCTTCCCCTCCCGAGACTAAAATTTTGGTGACTTGTTTTATGGTGCCCAGAGGAATGAAGGACACTCAGGCAGAAGTAATCACAAAGCAGACTAATTCTATTCCCTCCATGAGTAATACACTCAACTTTGAAATGATTGCTAATATTTTGTACTTCAGAGGTTTGTGTTTCCCTCCCAAATGAGATCATTACTAGATTTAACAACAGAAATATATTTTCTTAAATGTTCAGATATCATTGTACCAACTTTAAAAAAAAGTGGCACTTAGTCATCAGCTGAATTCAGTTAGCAATATTAATTGAAAGTGTCACTGATTTTTCTCACTTACCCAGTCAAATGACTGGAGTGAAAAAAACACCTAGGAGGCATCACAAGACTGAAGGTTAAAACAGATCAGAAATGATGGAAACACAACATTGGGATTTGAGTCTCACTTTGCTAATGTTTGATGTACACTACAATCTTGCTCAAAGCTAGACATCTAAGAGAAACAGTGGTAATAACTAAAGCAACATGTCTTCTGCAAATGCTTGTGCTAAAGTTTTGCACTGACTCTCAGAGCTGGTCTGCCAAGGGTACAGGGTGAGTCAGTCTTGGTTTGATGGTTCCAGTTCACTGTGGGAGCCAACTACAGGATGCAGAGCAGAACACAGAGTTCCCTGAAGTGGGGAGGGCTCCATAATGCCAAACACACCCTTCTGTTCTGTCAGCATGAGAGATCCTGTTCCCCACACCAGGCTGGCTCCCCATTGCTCCCCCTGGTCCCTGCTCAGGAATCAAGGCAGCCCACCCTCGGCTAATGGCAGCCACAAGTCTCCACTGAGTGCAGAGACGCTGGAGAAAAGGCAGGAATGAATCAATGCCTGAAGTCCAAGGGAACACAAACACTGCGCTTTCCTTGCTGCCTGTAATAATTGCCCTGGCTGTTCCTGACGGGCACCAGGCTGCCAGTTCTGCAGAGCCCCTGAGCAGCCTGGCCAGAGCCCACGTCTGCCGGGCAGCGGCTGCCTCAGGGCTATGGCCACACAGGCCATTTCCTACACCCTCCGTGTTTTCCCTGCTGCTGTGGTGCCATGCGAGTGGGCTCAGGGTAAGCACAGGCAGCAATGCCTCTGTCATCTCCTGCCCACGGCGGTGGGGAGGTGGCCCTGCTTGATGGGGCAACCAGTGCCAGTGTTCCCTTGCCTACAGAGCTAGGGTTTTTTTTTATTTAATCAGAGACAGTGAAGGCAAAGCAGGGGTCTGAACCAAAGGGTTTGCTCTCTGTCTGCAGATCCCAGAAATAATTTAGGGCAATAAACATGGCCACAGAAGTTGCAATTTATGAGTATCATTTTTAAAAAATATCCACGGTTCCATTCACAATGTATTCATGCACCACAGATCTTGAGCTGTACCAAAACAGGATTTTACTTTGCTTGTCACATTGATGCAGACATGCAAGCAGAAAAAAAGCAAAAGGAGACTGAGCCATCAGTAAATGACCAACTCTGTTTATCTTTGTCCCTTACTCAGAATTATAGGGAAATATCTTGTGTGTAGAATGTTTTCACTACTTCTAGCTAGCAGAAAACAAAGGTAGGAGGCTAACTGCTTTGAAAGGCAAAAAGTAAGCCTTTAAGCACTGTTCTGTATTTGCCAGGAAACTGTGTTGCCTGATACGAAATTATATACTCCTCTACTGTTTTCTTCGTTTTAGTCATAACATTAAGAAACATTTTTCCCAGATCTTATTTAATACATGTTGGTAAGTCCCTGCACATATTTGACAAGCATATTGGAAGATTAAATTTACAGGACTTTACTCTGGCTGTACTTAGATCTCTCTTACTCCACTCCTAACACTGGGTGCATTCAGTGTATTCCTCAGGCATTTATTTCCTTAGGGCTCAGGCAGTACACAGCAGGACAGTAATTCCTTCAGCGAGTGCTGGGGTAAGGGTAGATGTCCTGGGCAAATGCCCAGTTGCACTGGGCTGCAAAGTCCTTGTACTAGAGGAATTGCAGTCACTTAGTTAGTTTAGCTTGAACCATTCGAGCAAGTGTACACTGAATCCCTGCACTATGGTGGCCCTTGCTCTGAGCCAGCAGCTTTGTCTTTGCTGAGCTACAGAAGCAGATCCCATCCCATAGAATCAATGGTTAAAGTCCCAGCAGAGGATTTTCGGTAAGAGCCATCCCTACTCCATGCCAACTCTGTTTATTTGTACAACTACTTCCACTGTCGTCATCCCCCTGTAGCCAGGTGAGTGAGAACAGAACCAGACCCTTTAACAGCTTTTGTTACCATCAGTAAACCAAGTAAACAAGAAGTCTTCTGCCAGATCACTCTTCCTATCTTAATGTCACCCGAGATTTAATTAAATTAGAACTACTCCTCTTCTACTGAAGCTCCTAAAGACAGAAAAATGCTTAATTTGTTCCTGCTCTGTTGACTGTGGAGGAAGGAAAAACTTCAAGAGAGTTGAATACAGGGTATGGAGCAGTGACCCATTGTTACGATAGATGAGATCTGTGATGTGTTTATAAACAGGCTAAAATAACATATGCATTATAGAAATGGAACGTACAGAATAAACCACTTTGTATGTTTGACTGTCTTTACTCCTTGAAAATAGTGCTAGTTTTTATTTTTGGAGTGTTCTTCTCCATTTACCTTCATTTGGTTCTGTTTTACAAATTCAGTTCTTGAAAGTTTGAAAACTGTGGGAAACCTGTTAAAGGCCATACTGAGCTACCAGGAGGCTGGAGGACAAAAAAGAAAGGAAAGGCTTCCAAGGTATATAATCAAAATATATAGTTTTAAGCATTTAGTTAATTCCAACAAATAACAGACAATAGAAAGAGAATAAAACTTCAGTACATCAGTTAGGAGATCATAATGCACATGCTCAGCAGTATCCAAATGGTCTTCCAGAAAGAAACTGGAAATGACCAGCAGCGATATTTTAATGTCCAACAGGACAATCCAGGGGCAACAAATCCCTTTTTTAAGATACTTTTTACACACTGTGAAACAACTAATATGGTGAGAGGTTCAATTAATCAGAAGTCTTTGCAAATCAACTCATGTTATACTTTTGCATCCATGCTATTTGTTCAATCACATCACAAAACAATTACGACAAGTAGAACAGAAGAGGTCCAGGCTTAGCCTCCTTTACTACACCTTATGCATTTTGAATTTTCCTTGGCAGGGAAAAAATAAAATTGAATTGGTGGGCTTAAAAGTATCAGAAAGAAGCATATGGATATAAAGTGACCAGAAATACATTTAAACTGGGAATTAGATCATTTCTAACTACAAGAACTGTGGAGTTATGGAACAGTGTTCCAAGACAAGCAGAGACAGTAAAAAGCCGAACTGTCTTAAGGTGGTGTTTAGGTGGTTTGTGAAAAGGATGATGTGTCCCGTTAGGCTTGCCTGTTAGGGACAGGACTTGATAATTCAGGAGATTCCTACAGTGAGTGATTATTGTCTTTCTGTCTCCCAGCCAGCTGTTCAGTCTGCTATCACCACATGACAACTACTACTAGAAACAGCCAGCTTCCTTTGGTGAGCAGAGGGGTGGAAAACATGGCAAGAGAGAGGACTTCAGATGCTGGCCAGGTCCAGAAAAGCCCTGCTGAGCTTTGCCATGAGAAACAGTGTAAGGCTTGTCACAGACTGAAGTGCCCAACACCAAGGGAAGAAATGGGAAAACACTCCCTGCCTAATTTGGCCACATAACACTGCAAGACACCCAGAAAGGTTTGGAAAGCACTCAGTGTCACAGCTCTTGTTCCAATAAAGAGACTTTTCTTTCTGTATGCCTGATATTTTCAGCTTTCTTCATACTGAATAGCTCCTTAAGGTCAGCTCTTGACCTTTTTATTGTATCTGAGTATTGCTTTCTTGCAGAAGCAGCTTTACCATGTCACTGAGCTTGCTTCTGCCCTGTGCAGAGAGACCTAGGGAACACACACATACTAACATCCTACTCAAAGGCAAGTGTCAGAACAACCCTCTAATATTTATTCTGTTTGAGCAAGGACCAAAATCTGCCACAGTAAATGCAGCCGTACCAGTTTGCCTCAGAGGGAACAGAGTTGAGCGAGCCTCTGAACCGCAACAAAATTAATCTCAGAGTACTGTGCCAAGAGCAGCAGCAAGAGATAACACTGAAATGCATTCTATATACTGTGAAATACTTCAGGATCAAGTACTAAACAGTCTACTGAACTAGAATACACTACGATTTTGCTTGAGGCTGATTCATCTGCTAGTGGCATAAGATTGCAAAAGACTGGTTTACCTCACAACCAGTCCTGGGGAGGTATTCAGCCATGAAAGCAGTGATTAAAAAAGAGTCAGATAATATAAACATGAATTTGTCATGAATTTGTCAGGCCAGAAACAATAATGTACACAACTTCCTTAATATCACTTAGTTAGGGCATTAGTTTCCCTGATTCTCAAAGAAGTTCATGTTCAACTGCTTCAGTCCAACATTATGTCCTGGGATCCTTATTTACCAAAGATGATGCAAAGGGACCATCAGTCCTGATGGTTTGGGCCTCGCCAATTTAAAAGCTTGGTTTCTGTTCATGAGGCTCTGTTTATAATATCTGGATGCTAAAATGTCATTTTTCCTCTTCTGCCTCCTTAATTCATGGTCAAATTTGAACATTTGAGAACTCAAGTTAGGAAAAGCTAATGACAAAGCTTGAGCATGCAACCTTATTTAGAGTTTGGAATGGATCACAGTCCACATATACACTTCTCCAAAGGCACATTTTACATTCTAGTTCTGTAACTCATAGAGTTTAAAGCTAGAAAATGTCTTTAGTATTACCCAGTTAGGCTTTAAGTCTAATGATGCCTCAGCTATGGATATTTGCCATAACATCCCACACTTCTATTCCAGCTCTTTTTAATTAGAAACTGATTATTTCTTCCAGTGGAGCTACTGAGAGAAATCTGTTTTCACTTAGCACTTAGGCCAGAAATGTTATTGCCACTCCTGCTGTAATTGTCTGCCAGCCTATATTAGTTTGTATCAATCTGACAATCCACATTTTTGGATGCTTTCTAAATCTTTCTGTTTGAATTCAAGCCTAAAGTGAAGTAAATGAAGTAGATTTTACCTGATCTATTTTTCCTCCAGTACACTCCTGAACCATATAAAAATAGCTTCAGCTCTTTTACAGTTCAGATTTCTCACTTTGACAGACTGAATATTAGTTCACTGCCACACACCTCCAGAGCCAAGCCCCTGCAGCACAGCTCAACAGAATAATAAATACTGGGGGAATGAAAAATAATCATAGGACAGCTACAACTGCTCATTACAAATTTATCTCTGGTGCTGTTTATCTACTGGTTCCAGCCTTCTGCCCCATCCCAGCCAAACCTTCTGCATGCATAGCAACAGAAATCACCCCAAACCCTTGGCTGCCGTGACTGCTGTGATGAGCTCTGAACCGCACGCTCCTACATCACACCGCAGAAGTCAGTGGCCCCCTTGCTTTATAGACTGCTTGCTTTCCTCCCCATTAGTCTTCAAGGGGATGAACAGGCAACTGGCTAACTGCAGGGCAGATGGAGCCTATTCTTGGTTATCAAACTCCCTTCAGCTTTTGCCTACTGCTGCTTTGCCATCCCTTTCAGAGGTGTCAGTGGTGTACATCCGCAGGCACAGCACAAGGCTGGAAATCAGGAGACATCAGCTTTGCCAGCAGTCTGCTGCTTGACCTTGGGGAGACACTTCAGCTTATTCGACTTTGATTTCTACTTCTGCCCTTTGTTGATTCTGTTTTTGATGAGAATATAAATCTGGGACAGACATAGTCTCCTACTATACTGATAGATGGCATCAACTACAATATAACCAGCTCTTTTTTGTGTTTCTAAATGTTAATGTAATATAAAAAAGGAGCAACTAAATTAATCTTCTGTCCTATCAGTACCATTATCTCCTTTAAATCAAAAAATGGTTGGTAGCCTGATGATGTTGAGGTGTGTGATATCCAGCCTAAGGTCATTACTGTCAGAATAGCATAAATTGCACAGAGTCATCTGAACTCAGAAGTCCTTTTAACTTCTGGGGGTTTGAGCCAACAGAACTGGAAACCTCTTAGTGCTTCTCAAGAGACCTTCACTGCTATGCAATGACCAATTCTCTCAAGAAGCATTACTGGACAAGAAGAAAATTACTTATGGCCTATGAGGAGAGAGGTATAGTTGAGCTTTCTGGAGCCATTTCATAACACAGGATCTCACAGCCATCTGGGCTTCAACAGTGTCAGATCTAAAATGACTGTACTGCCTTGCACAGCATTTCCTTTCTCAGTTCCTTGCAGGGATGATGGATTGCCAAGCCCATCTCTGAGGCATGCTGGCTTCTTTGGCTGACCCAGAAAATTACAGCACTGCATAAATGCTTGGCTACATTGGTTTTTATGGAAAGCTTCTCATAATTTGTCTCTTTTAACCCTCTAAGCCCCAAATGCTGAGGCCATCCACTCTGTAGGACTCAGTGGGTAACCCTGGGCAAACTGAGGGCTGTTAAATCATTTCCAGCTGAAAGACGTTTTCCAGCCTGTCAGGAAAGAAGCAGTACATGCTAATTTCTACCAGCATCCTGGTATAGTTGTTATCCGACCACCTGTGTGTTTGCCCAGGGCTCACACATGCTGTGCTGTCTATATGATTTCACATAGGCTTGGTTTTGTGCACATATGAGGCTGACAATTATGTTATCGCTTGTTTTTTGGGTTTTGGTGGGGTTTTTTTCCCCTGAAAACCTACTTGTTTTCTTTCATACTTGTTTCTGGTCAATCTAAACTGCCTTTGCTAATTTTAAGTGCAAAATATGCTTTATATTTGGGCTCATTTAGTTATAGGCCTAATTTTCATTCTTCCATTCAGCAGCTTGTCCCGGATTCTATGTATTTATGAAGGAGGCCAAAGACCACTGGCACACCACTGTCAATGCCTGAATTGCCTAAAAAATATATTCTTCTTTTTAGAAAGAAAAACCTTTCTAAGTGCTAACATTTAAGGATGTGTATTATCAAGTGTAACAGCTCGTTCCTTGTACAGAAAGGCCACTCAGTCCACAAGCACATCAATGATAAAAATGCTTTATGAAGCTGTTCCCCAGAAAAACTGGCTCATAAAGCCTCCATGCCAGTCTCCTGCCATCAGCAGGTTCCCCAGCCTGTGTAGGGCTGATTTGCTCCTTTTATGTGAGTTCTCCCCCCGGTCTCTCGCATCCTGTTTCAATGCTGCTGCATGAAGGCAAAGCAGAAGGCGGTGCTCCCTGGTTGTTTCTCCCAGCCTAATAGCAGTGAGCTGCTGGACACAGCTGTGAGAGTGGAGCTGGGAATTCACTCTGTACCCAGGAGCTGGCAGATGCTCCAGCCAAGCTTTAATCCAAAAGCAGCTGGGTACATATTTCACTGAAAGAAAGTTATTCTAAGAAAAAGCATCAGTGGTAATACTGAAGTGAGGTTCCTTACTCAGTTTTAAGTTTTGCATTTGCCTGGAGGCCTTTTGTGTCAGAGAAGCACAATTCTTCATAAAAGCAACAACATATATAAAAGGTATTTTCAACTATTACAGCTCTACCATTGCAAAGGTGTACAGCACATGCAAAAAGTTCTGAGCAAAAATGTTGTGCTGATCTCTCTCTGCCTTGTTTTGCTGCTGTATTTGCAGCTTAGGGGCTGAACTGCAATGTCCAGGCTCAGAAACCAGGATGATTTAGTTTTTCTGACTGTCGAATGAGGGTAAAGACTTGAGCTATTTCTGTGCATGTTTTCTCCACATAGTGTTATGTAAAAATATTGGCATAATTTGTGTCATGTATGTAATAAACTAGAAAGGTTGATAGGACACAGTGCGAGGGCACATAGTTGCTTGGTGATTTTAACTTGACAGTATCAGGAACTGACTCCAGAGGCCATTAGCCCTCATTGACCTGGCACAAAAAATGTTATTAATGCACACTTCCACCCCTGAACTATGCTGGGCTCAGCAGCAAAAACATGAGCACTTCACATTCAAGTCAACCAAAGCCGAGACACAGGTTTTGCCAAATGAACTTACAGGGCACAGCAGAAAATGGAAACTGGCCGTGAGCTAGGAGCAGAGACAGACACCAAAAATGAGGGGAGAAAATTAAGAGTGGATTCCTGACAGCAGATCTGGATGTAGTGCTCTGAGAGCTTTGCAAGTGTAATTTTTTGTGTGCCATTTGGACCACCTCACCCCTGTTCAAAGAGGTCTTGTGCGCACTGTAAACACATTATCCTAGAGTATGTGCTGGGTCATCTCTCAGGCCAATGGCGAAAAGAGCCATCTGCCAAATGCCTTTCTGCTTGACAAAGGAGGGATTTGTTTCTGCTACAGGTGGTAATACATTACCCACAGTATTATTCCACAGTAATTAGGAATACAGAAACAGCTGAGATGGAGCCCTATTGTGCTAGCTGTTTTCCAAAGCACAAACCAAGAGAAAGTCACCCTTTTGATGACTTCACATTAGTAAGTGCATCCTTGTGTTTGCAAAAAAACCCCACAAAACAAACAAAACAAAAAACCAACCAAGCAACCAACAACACCTCCAAAAAAAGCCCCCAAAACCCCTCAAAGCAAGAGAGGTTCAGGCTGGATTCGAAAAAAAACCACCTCAGATAGAAAACCATCTAATTATCTAATCAACTTGCTCAGAGGTATCCAGGCAAAGCAGTTAGGAACTGAAGACAGTCCCAGTGCAGTTCTTAACCCAAGGTCACATTTCCACGCTCCTTTTGATAAACATTTGAACTTAATTTGTACAAAGGAAATCTTCTACTGCCTCAGCTCTATGGACAAGGCTGTGTACAGTCACATGCTCTCTGCTGTGCCTTCTGTTTGCTGCCAGGAGTAGAGCTGGCACCTTGCTCTGGATTTTTACCCTCTGTGGGTATTGCAGCAATTAAATGCTGCCTGCGGAACAAGCACACCAACTGCAAACTCTATTTCAAGCTACTGTCCTTTAATTTAACTTGCATCATGTGTCTGGAACTTCAGAAAAGGTTTCCAATAAGGCAACTAGCCAAATCCACTCTCCAGGAATCAGCTGTTTCTTCTGTATTTTTTAGCTTAAGCAAATGCTGAACTCCATACAGTTTACTTCTAAACCCATGTTTTCATTAGTCATCTGTTAGGAATAACAGTCTTACATAACCATTTCTACTCATATTCTTCATGTCAAAATTATTGATCATTTTATGATTATTTGATTAAAAGTTTTTGCCTTTCAAAACTTCTGAATTTTTACATGGTAAGGGTGATCTACATTTGAACACTGAAATAGAATAACGTAGGGTGCAAATGTAAAATACAACAGCTATTCCTAAAGTAATCCATTTGAATTTTCCAGTTTGGAAATTTTACTGCAGGATATCTTATTCTGGTATAATTAGAAAGCAGGTTGAACTAAATCAAACTGGCATGGAGAGCAAAAATTATGAAATAGAAGTGTGTATACATGATGTGAATTACTCAGGAATTTCTGATCAGCAATTCCAAACTACTTCCAATGCCCCTAGCTCGTGTCTAATTGAGCTCACTCACCAGGGCCAAATAACAGAGCTAATTAACCCATCTAAGCAGCAGAGCACTGTATTAACATAGCAGTGTTACTTTTAGAACCAAACAAGCTCGGGTATTTCCATTTCCAGACATCACTCCATGAAGGGAAACCTTTCCTAGACTGTGAACAAAGATAAACCCGAGCACTCGAGCAGTAAAAAGCCTTAGGGGGGCCTCAGCTGGGATGTCACTGTGTCCATGGGTGAGGCATGGGAACTGGCTTTACCTGCACCTCTAAATCTACAGGGCTAAGTCAGACAGGTGAGTATAACAACCATCACTCCAAAGAAAAGTTGTTTTGCTTTTGTTCGGGTGGTGCATCCTACATAAAGTTTCAGATGTCAAGCATCCTGCAACCTAACACCAGATTTTCCTAGCATGGCTTTTGCAAATCATCTTCTATCACAGCCAGGGGTCAATGGTGTGAATCCATTCTATTTTGCATTGCAACAGATTAAGGTTGCACTCGCACAGAGTGAGCTAACTTCCTCAGAGGGATCTACAGCAGGATAATAAATTGCTAAATTACCACAAAAAACTCCCCAATGCTTAATAATCCTGGCATATCTATGCTATGGATCCAAATACTTGGCAGAGGTTTTATATCAGAAAGTAGCAACTTAAATGGCTTCTAAAGAAAGGCATTCCTAGGTGATTTTTCAAGGGGAATTTTAAACACCAGCCAGTTTCTGGTGCTAATTGTCCTGCTCAAATCTTCCTAATTAGCAGATAGTTGCAAAATATCAGACTGGGTGATAGAATTATTTAGTGCTTAGATTCAGAGCACTGACTAAGCAGTACTAGAATAAAATCTACTGATTTCTTTTGAATTATAAATCCACAAACCTTTCATGCATCCATAACTTTCTGTTTAATATTTATTTTCCTGATTGTTCCATCAGCACAAACACTCTACCACTTTATCTATTTTTAGAAATAAGGAACTGACAATTGCAACTTCGGGTTCCTTTCACCTCTAGAAGACTTGCTTGTGATACAAAGGAACAAGAGGAGGAGTTTGGGAATGGGCAGGGCGTGTGGTGTATTAACCAGAACCCAGAAGAACCAAACATTTAGTGACCAGTTCTCAGTGGTTACTGAACAATATCCACCAGGTTTGATTCTGTGAAATTTGCCCTGTGAAGCCCAGAAGTTGTAACCCACAAACAACAGTGGAAAAAAGATAGGAAATGAAATATATCCCATCTAAATTTTAATATCAGTAACAGCCCACTGGATAAAAAGGATGAGCTGTGAGAGGCACAACATATCATCTCCAATCAACGCTAACTCTACTGGTTTCTACAACATAACTGTTAACAGACCAATACTCAATAGTTAATCCTAGCAGTAATTTGTTCCAGTACAAAGGCTTAAAATTATTTGAGCCCAGTTTCTCTCCAGTTACTGGAAGGTTCAAGCACAGCTTAAATTCCTGCTAAAAAAAAATATTAACAGCTGCTCTCTAATTATATTTATTTCCTTTTGGAACTAACAGACTGTGGGCTTTGATGAATTGGTATTAATTAATCACACCTCATGAAAATCCCATGCAACACAGAATTTCCTCCTGATGTTTGGTTGGTAATAAATTAGACCAAGGTTGTCATCAATAAATTAATTTTGTGTCATCATCCAAGCTTCACAACAACAAATAAGTACTTTATGAGTTACAATTCAGTAACTCTGGAGAAAAACTTATAAATAGAAGTGCTAATTTAGAAATTAGCCTTTTATAAATTAACCTTCTTTATTAGCACAGAAAAGAGTTTTCTGGTGGAAAAACTGCCTAGGCTATAAAACTATATATGAAAAGTAAAGGACCTTACAGAGACAACTATTTTTTTCTCAGATTCACAATTAATTCAATAGATTCTTGGTAAACAGACTGCTGGCTACTCATACATTCAAAAGGCTTTAATGGGACCCAGAAATAAAGATTAAGTTTATTAAACAGAGCAAACCAAAATTTTTGGCCAAGCAGCTTGCCTTTCTTTTAGTATAAACGCCAGAGATGCAGTAGCTAATTCAACTTTGAAAACTCTTTTCCTCAAATCATGACAAAAAACAAACAGTAAATTTTCAATGGTATTAGACAGACAAACTAGCAATTTAGCATCCCAAACACACAAACACTGGGTTGGGCTCACAAAGCACACTGATGATCTGTTGTCACATACAACATACCCTGCACTGCCTCCTCTGCTGTCACAGCACTTTGCAAAGGCTCAGGAAAAACAGCCCAGGCAAGGCAGAAAAACACTGCTCACACTGTAGTTACAGACTATCCACTTGTACAAAGGATGAACAACAGGTAGATGTATTTTCGTACTTCTATATGCTGGCTAAAGAAATGAAAGTTGCATTCTCACAAAACAAAACTGTTCAGCTGATTAGAAGGTAATGTTATAATTGGAGCTTTTAGTGTAGGCATGTATTTCCTCACTGACTCTCCTAGGCCCTCACAATGTGGTGTTTTCCTCTTTGAGTCCCATTTTGTCTTGCAGAAGGGGAGGCCATTTCTATAAACCTCGTAATTGAGATGACAAAAAAAAATCACTTGGGTATTTTCTCCCTGATTGTAGATGACTGATGCACACTACCAAGGGCTGCTTGTCCTCTGTCTTCTGAAGCTATAAATCAGCTGCAGAGATAACCCAGAAAACCCATCTGAAAGGTTTAAGCAGGACAATACATTTGCTCAGCTGCATTACTGCAGAACATTCACTGAACCCAAGTGTCTGATTTAGGGCAAGCATTTTGCCTTTAAGAGCAGAATTACACTAGACACACACATAATTGCATTGACAATTGATAATTACAGTGTAATTACTCTTTTGGCTTTCCAAATTACATTCAATTCTCATCAAGTGAGAAAATATTAGCAACCTAGTCCAATCTGATCTGGTTTCTACTGACATAAAATTCACCTCAGCATTGTGTCTGTTGTGGTTTAACCCCAGCCCTTAACCGAGCACCACACAGCCACACCCTCACTCCTCACTCTGCCATTGGCTGGGCAAAAGAAGCAGATAAAAGGTGGAACCCATGGGTTGAGATGAGAAAAAATTAATAACTGAAATAAAGTAATAAATAAGTAATATTAATAAGGGGGAAAAAAGAGGAACAAAACCCAAGAAACACTAGTGATGCCCAATACAATTGCTCACCACCCACTGACCAATGCCCAGCTTGTTCCGGGGCGACAACCAGCACCTCCTGGCCAACTCCCCCTAGTTTATACACCAACCACGATGCTCCGTAGCATGGAATATCCCTTTGGCCAGTTCAGGCCAGCTGTCCTGGTCATGCTCCCTCCCAGCGTCTTGGGCAGCTGCTCACTGCCAGAGCATTGGGAACTGGTAAGTCCTTAACTTAGGGTAAGCACTACTGAGCAACAGCCAAAACATCAGTGTGGTATCTATATTATTCTCATGATAAACACAAAACACAGCACTGTGCCAGCTATAGGAAGGAAATTAATTCTATCCCAGGTGACACCAGGACAGTGACCGACCAAAATAAAGGCCCATCTCATCACAAAACACAGCATCATTCAGACCTAATTCCCCCACTTAGTAGTCTCTTCCACCTATTGACATAGAAAACAAACAAACAAACAAACAAACAGTGCTCTGACATATTCAAAAGCACTGGGTACATAAAATAATACAAAAGAAATCATACTGTTATAAGTGTCTCACAAAAAAAAACCACATCTGGTCTTGCGCAGCATTTTTTCAGTAGAGTTTATACACCTGTAACTTCCTAGGCATTTCTACCTCCATGATTGCGTGTGCTTCAGGATTTGGCAAGCTCTAGGATTGGATCTTATAAGCTCTCAGCCTTGTTAGCAAGGAAAACAGCTTTCCATATGATAAATTTAGGACTTACGCAATTTCATTTATGCCTGAAGATGCCCCACTGTTGCCTCTCCTGCTCGCCTGTCTCACCCAACTCATGCTCCTTTCCAACTTTCTCCTGTTAAAGCTTTACCCTGTGCATTTGAAATTGGTTCTTTTGGGTCCCTGACATGTTTGCCAATCTTCAAGGCAGATAAGCCCCTTCTTCACTACTCCTTGAGCTCACAGTTTCAGGCGGACAGTCAGCTATTGGCCACTGCTGGGGTTGCATGAACTGTCAGGCAGCCGCTGGCAGCAAGCGGGAGCACTTTGGATGTTGTGGCCTGTGACAGCGTAGGAAAAACAAAAAGGCAGGCCAGGCAAAAATACTTTTGAAGACATCACGCATGTAAATAGTCAAAGGGAAGCTGGCAGAGGGCAGCCAACCCTCTGCTACTGCAGTCAATCACACCAGGAAATCCAGTTCTGCCTCTGTTCTAAACCTCCTGCAAATTGTTGCTATATTCACCTTGGGCATCAAATCAAACTGCTTTAATGTGAAAAGATGGCTTCTGACTAAGTGTAGCCAATTTATGCACATTTGTTGTTGCTACAGTATTATCTTTAATATGCAGCGTTGTTCTTGCACCCCAGCAGTCATACAGGTCTCCTTTCAGCCACAGGGACAGACTTATGCATCATTTCCAACAGATGGCACTTTTTAGCCTCTTCATGTGCGCAGGTGAGTGCGTGTGTACAAACATGTTTCCATAGTAACTGGAAACTGCTTTTACAGAGCACTGCCTACCATAAAGCAGAGAAATTGTAGTTGGGTTGAAATTACATCATCTTATATTTTAAAGACACACTTTTCTTTTTAAAGCCACAGTGAAAATAACATGATCAATTCCTTTTCTTTATTACCTTGTGGTAAGAAACACATCCTCATGCAGAAAGAAAAACACTTAAGGGTAAATATAAAATCCATCAAGTATAGGGGGTTTGGTGGAGAAAAAAAATCAATACGACCTTTCTGATAGAATTCTATAGGAAGTCTTTATCATAGATGAATATAGCCTTCATACAAGTACAAATTGAAGTTATCAAAAGTTAATTCCTGGTTTCTTGGAAGGTACTATAAAGGGCATGTAGCCGCAATTCTCAGGGGAGAGGCAGGGCTGTGCAGCAGGGCTGTGCAGTCCCTCCTCACAGCCTCCAAGATGAAAAGACCGAGACCTTTGCTTCTCTAATAAAGCTTCTGGAATGGAAAGGCTGTAAATTCAAGCCACTGGGTAATCAAGGTCTAAAATACTTCTCCTGCATCTGGGTTCCAGAACATTTACTTCAGTTTCTTTTTCTGTCATGAAATTGCTGTCTCATCTTTGTGGATAATTTTGGGGTGGTTCTTTTCAGTCCTTTTGTATTTATATTAAGCTTGCTTTTCTTCTAAGGAAATGATCTGCTATGTAATTAGAGGATTTGGGCTGGTGTTTGTTATTCAGTAGTCCCCTTTGGTTCATCAGGCCACTACAGATTTCTCCAAGTCTTCTCCATGCACTGGGCATCAATTTTATGACAGATCCAATTAGATAGGCATAAAAAGGGACAGAATGTAATTTCTCTGTTATTTTTGTTCTCATTTTCTGCTGATGATATTCCCTAGCTACCCCTACCTCAACTTTGCATTATCCTTGGTTTGTCTCTCTCGCTCAGATCCAAGCCAACATATCTTGTCTTCTAGTCTTTCCTGCTCTTGCTTTATTCCCTCTCTCATCCTGTCATTGTCAAGATTTCCTTGGGGGAAACTAGAGAGTGCTAAGAACATAAAGAAAATATGAATTGGTATTAATTTCTAATGTCATGGCAACAACAATGGCAATTCCTTGGGTAGATTTTTCTCCCTGATTTCAAGGAGGAAATACTGAAAGTGGAGTGGTTGCCCTCTAATTCTGTGAGCGATATGCAGTGCGTGCTGTGCTTGGGGAATTAATGTTCAGTCATCAGAACCCCAGTATTTTAGATTTCCACAGTCAGAAACTTTTGAGTTGCTTCACCTGAAGCGATGCACTGTACTTGGGGTTGATAGAACGAACTGCACCTGCTGCCTACTGTAAAACATCTCTGCTGCTAATGAAAAAAACAACCATTGGAGAGAGGTGGTCTTACTGTTCACTCAGCAGGGCTGTCTGACCTGGTGCAGGGGGACAAGCCCAGCCCCGTGCAATGGGGAAGCTACTTAAGTGCCAGGAAAGGGAGGAGCACACAGTTCTGCTACAGACTGCCCACAGCACAATCCTGAAAAGCTGGAATGCAGCTACACAAAGATATGATCTATGAAAATCCACACGTCATCACTGCTTCTTTATTCTCTGCCGGAAATTTTGGTCGGCGGGGTTTGTCAGAGGATAACCTCCACGTCTCTTATCTGTGTTATTTCAGCACACATGCCAAGATAACCCAGACCTTGGTGTCTTTTAACAAAAACACATCACAACGTAATGCTTGCCAATGTGTTTTAAATAGTATGCTGTACAACGAGCAAAGAAAGGAGCAGCCAGATTTGTTTAACAACTGTTAGACTGCTAATCAACTACTTATTTAGGGTCTTCATGACTCAACTCCCTACCATATGGGCAACTTTTAGAATATTTTACAATCAATGTTTTCTTAAATGTGAGATTAAAGGATCAAAAAGAAAATTGTATTAGCAAAGTGTCTTATGGCTGTTATTGCCAAGGGATTAAGGTACACCACCACACCTCCCCAGAATAATGGTTCATGGAAAATTCATTCATAAATACAGATATTTATCTAAATATATATAAACATTCAATGTAAACATTACATGCTGCTCAGAACTTATTTTCATATATTTATAACTTCTGTTCAGACTTACATGTCAAAAAATCCCCAATAGTCAGGCAGTATTTTCCTGTGTGTAGGAGAGCACAGTATTTTGGTCTCTCCCAGCCCAAATTACCCCATACAACTGCAACAAAGGACTCTTTTCAGAGAATCTCCATTGCATCCAATTTGCTAAAATACCTCAAACCCTTTTTACAACACACTAGAGGAATGCCTAAGCACCACACTGTCATCTCTTTTAAGGTAAATGAAGGTCCTTCCTTCTCTCTTTCTTATTAAAAACCCCCTTAGCGTCAGAAATTCCACATGGTCCTAAAGAAAACTGCCTGGAGACTCTTGACCTCTGAACAACAGCATAGGTGCTTGCAATAGCATCTCAAAATCTCTCAACACAGCTGCATTTTAAATGAACAAGAAACACTCAGAAACAAAGTACATATCAAGAATGCTTGGTGAGTGAAACCAGGTGCTGTCCAATCTAATGCTGTTCCTGAAGTCCTGAAACCTTTCTGGAATGAGTGTCCAAGCTCTGGCTCGCTCCCAAAAGGCAAATGCTCTTGTGCCTGGGCAGTACTCACAGTTTAGCTGAAGGCTGTTGCCTTCAGAGAAGCTGTGCTGTCAGCAAAGAAGAATCAAATGTTTATGCAGTCATAAGATCTGCCATCTTCACACGAAGACTTATACACAATATCATATTCCTGAAAGGAGATTCTCTGAGCGGGATGTCTCTCACCATTTGTGCTCTATATTCAAAACCTCACAAATTCTCACTTTTACAAAGTTAAAAGGATCATTGCCAAATCTGACAATGGAGCCTGGGCCGTGATTTTTAGTCATTAGACTCTAGATATTTCAAGTTTAAAAGAGTGAGTTTCGGGACAATTCAGTCACTCATCTCAAGTTAGATGCACTGCTTTGCCCTTTGATGTAGAGTCTCATGAGGAATTGAGGGTTACAGCATCTTCTGAGAGCTCTGGTAATAGAAGTGGCAAGGAACATTGACTATCTGGTGAATGTCTTCCAATGAAATTATGGAAATATTAATACCCATCTAGTTCTTCCTACATGGAAGTTTCATATTTTTTGGAAGCCTTCCTTTGGCTCAAAAGCCATCCCCAGCGAGCATATTCCCTGTGGAATTGCTGCAAATTTTTATTCAAATATAGACTGCTCATCACTACTTCTGTTTCAGTGCTTTATCTCTGGGTTGGACTAGAGGAGTAATTTTACATCAAAAAAGATCTACAGGAAAAGCAGATAGCAGAAGGAAAATACCACTTAACCCTCATAAGAAGGAATCCACGTACATATAGTACAATGGAAAATTATAATTTTTCAGATGAGTCTGCTTGAGAAGCAACTGGAGAGATCATTAAAATCACCTCTGTAGTTCTTTGATCGCTGGTGTTATTTGCATTTCAAAGGAGCAAGCTTGACGGAGTTTATGGCAATTCTCTACTCCAAACTTGTAGCAGTCTAGTTCTCTGTTATAACACTGCCTCCTTCCTGACCCTTCCCAAAGCCACAAATTTCTCCTTTTGGATGATAAAAATTATCCTCCAAAAGTGAAGCACATTTATAATTCAGGATTGCTTAAGACCAAGCTGGCATGAGTTGGCTCAGTAAAAAGACACCTCAGTATCAAGCCCTTGTTGTACTCCATACTCTATTTCAGTGCTGTCATTGTGCTCTCCTAGAGTGAGCTGACCACCACTAAACACAGAGTTCAAAGCGAGATCACAATGTGTAACTTGATATTCCGTGTGCATCTTCCCCTCTCCCATATACACCAGAACTTATTCCTAGGACAGTACGCGAGAGTTTAAATTGATCTGCTCACACTTGTACCTCTCTGCGTCTCCTGTTCTATTATTAAAAAAAAAATAAAATCCAACAATCCAGTACTTTGCCTGCAAGTTCAAACAATTCTTGCATTTATTCCACTGAATTTCATCAACAGGTGGGGTGGCACCTTGTCGACAGCATTAAATTTCCTTCTCAATCCTCTTGTTTCTCCTCTAGTGTCTTAATGAAGCAGTGCTGACGGCACACTGTGAAAGAGGTCTCAGCACAGAAATCAGACAGAAAGAAGATGCTCACACAAAGATTCACGGCTGCTGTGGTTCTCTCAGTCTCTCTGCTTCAGGATGCAAAAAGTCCTAGTAAAGAAAAGGGTCAAGAGGGCTGACCTGGGCTAGAGAGATGGGCTGAAAACCACCATTAGCTGGACTCTGACAAGGAGATAAGCTAATGAGACCAAAGAGAGCAGTATTTTTGACCCTAGAATAACAGCCCCACCATCAGCAATACTTGAAGGAGGTGGTGACTTATGGGGAACATAAGTGGAAGGAGAAGGAGTTTTGAATTACGAGTTAAACTGGCACCCGGAGCAGAAAGATCTGGAATATCTGAGAGCTGCTACCAACATGGTCCTTTCCCAAAACCAGGCAGAACGTGGCTCTGCTTGTAGAGGCCAAGAAGGCTGCACCTTCAGCCAGTCTGCTACAGGAGTAGCTGACGTGCCCTGCTTTGTTTTCTTTCCTTACTATGGATGCTGATTCCTGCCAAGGACACCCTCCCCACTCCATCCAGAGGTACACGGCATGCCCTAGAGGTACGAAGACATTGAACTCCAGAAAAACCCAGGCTTTGCTCTAGGGTAGATGAACTCTAGACAGCATGACCCACTGGGTTATAATACTGGCTAAGCTTTATCTCCCAAAAATGTTTAATCTCATTAATTGCTTTCTGAAGGGAGTAGTAAGGAGTGGGAGTGACAGCATTAGGGAGGACTTTCATACCAATACAAGAGATAACAATGAATGTTCTTAAGAGCAATTTTTTGAAGGTATCTTTTTCAAACCATGACTTTATTAATCAGATAATAAATTGACAGATATATGAGAGAGCTCAGAGAATCACAGGTGTTACATGAAAGGTTCATCTCCAATAGCTTTCCTAGTTACAAGAGCAGTTGAATCATTCATCTTATCACATATAAGACCCTTGGTTTTTTAGGGCTGCTGTAGGTAGGTGGGAGAGGGAGAAAAAAAGCTGTAGCAAGCTGGTTACACTTAAATCCACATAAAATGGTGGATTTAAAATTAATGTGCACTGTGTAGCTCAATTCTTTTATTAATAAAACTGCATATTTTCTTTAAATCTGCAACTCAATGTCCTTAACTTTCAGCACTGTATTTCTGTGGGGGTTCCTCCTGTATAGCTTGACATTTAAAAGGACCTCAGCAGTAACTGACTGTTGCTGCTAATTTCTAACTGGGTGTTTACATCAAGCTGTCAGCGCCCTTCGGTACAATTAAACCTCACGCCAGGGGGTCTGGTAGATTCATTCCTAGTGATTCTGCAGAGCACTGAGGTGCCCAGATCAAGTTCTTCAAACTGACCACAGCAGAATTTTCAAGACACACAGGTATTTCAGCCTACTTCATAGCAGCATTTTAAGACATGTAACATGTTTTACTAGAAGGATGTGAATGCAGAAGTGTCAGAAGGTTGAGAGATTTTTCCCAAGGTCAGAGGACAACCTGGAAACAGAGTCGATCTGCAGACTGCCTACAGAAATTAATCCCTGGCAAGGCTGTATTCACATGTAAATGAGTGCTTCCCAAAGTGGCACTGCTCACCCGTACGAGGCCTCTCCTGCACTTAGACTGGAGAGGCAGGAATGCTGGGGGCAGGATATTAAACTATTTGGGTCTCGGCCTGCCTCAATGCTAAGCTGTGATTATCCCCAGCAGCGAAGCAGAGCCCGGCCTCTTTCCTGAGGCAAAACCCACAGAGAAAAGGAGCAGCCCTCCTAGTGCCAGCCTGGCCAAGAAGACGGATGCCGCTGTGCCTGGGGAAGGAGTTTGCCAGGCTGTTGCAAGGGACCCCTCTTCAGAGAAAACCCTGGCAGCCTGAGAAGGTGTTTCCTCTTCACCTTATAGAATAGACCAAACCAGCTTTTCTTAAAATGCCAACTCCCCCTCTATAATAAATTCCCATTCAGAAGCCAAGTTCTTTTTCCTGAGTGCCTCACTCATAGTGAGCAACGGCACAGCAGCAGACAGAGGCCATTAGAGAGCTATTATATTCCAGTGCTAGGCAATCACTGATTGCACGCAGGAAAAACTAATATCAAAAAAGTTCCTACCAACAGCTGTTGGAAGGAAACATCACAGTCGTGGTGTCTAGACATTGTCAGGCTGCCGTAAATCAGATTGCAAATGCAGGTCAGCACTATACTAAGTCTTATCAAAGTGGCTATAATGTTGGCTTGCCATTAAAGGGGCTTCAGCAAGAGCCAGTCTGCCAACACTCTAAGCACAGCTCAGGTCGCATGGCTTCAGAGATTGCCACCAGAAAGGCAGATTGAAAAACTCAAGAGCAGAACAGGAGCTCCACAGCTTCAGTGGCAGGCATCTTACTCTGGCCTTGGCATGGGCACAGAGGAGATAATCTGAAAGGCCAAGGGTTTGCCTCCTTCTGGTCCCTGTGAAACAAGGGCCTCCTCTGCAAGGGATCCTTGTGAAGGGGAACTGTTGCCATCACTGCACCTCCAAGAAGGTTCCCACCATTCGTCCCCATGGGCCCTAAAGCCAACCGAGGTACACTCGGTTCAAAGCAGAGGACAGCCCTGGCGACAGGTGCTGCCGAGTGTGGGTAAGATCCACCAAGCTATGTCCATGCCTGGTTACTGCAGGAGTCATCCTGACTCACAGCTCCCCTTCATTAAATCTGGCAAAGGGTGCTGGAAGGAGGCAAGGTAGCACTAGGACAACACAAGTCAGAACAAGCTGCTGTAGCAGGCATGGATAAAGACAGAGGTTTAAAGGGATTCCTGAGCTGATAACAGTGCACACATCTCCCTTTCTCTCCTGCCGTGCCACCAGGAGGGCTGCCAGCCAACGCTTGGTTCCCCAGGGGCTGGGAGCAAAGCACAGTGCGGCGTGAGGACGAGTGCTGGCACCACATGGCTCAGCAGAGACCAGCCATCTGCACACAGCGAGGCAGCAACTGGAAGTTTGTAAGAGCCACCTGCAGGGAGGGATTTTCCTCCAGGGAATTTGTCTTGCAGTCTGCTTTGCAAGACTTACCTGCAGGAGCAAGCAAACATACTGAAAGATTGCAGACAGCTGTGGGGAATTAATAGGTGTCAGAGTTTGCCAAGTCTGCTTATTACAGGATCAGCAGTGAGCTCCTCCCCATCCCAGCTGAAAGCATAGAGATGCTGAGCACTCGTGGTGCTCAGAAAGCTCAGCTACATGGCAGCCCAGAGCCACACAAAGCCCTTTCACAGGGTTTGGAGGTTCAGCAGGACCTATGGACTCACTGCTTAATGCATTTTTCAACCACCATAACTATGTAAAACTGCACCTCAGTGCACAGCAAAAGTCTTCATGTGCACAGTATGTCTTTTTCTAAAATACAGCACTTGAGCATCATCCTGTTGTGCTTGGTGGACTACATAAACACAGACTAGAAGAAGCCAAAGGAGAACAGTGGCCTTTGCCAGAGAAGCTTTATGATGTATAAACTCCTTTGAACACATAACACAAATTTTATAAAGAAAAGGCCAACACTTCTAATATCAGTGATCTTTAATCTAAGCCAAGAACCTACTTGCAGGCCTCTAATACCTGGTCTCATAATGCTATGTACAAGAACTGCAGATGAATGAAATCACTGCATGACACGTCATATTAACAAATCTAAAGGAATTTTTGGTGTGCAACTATATAGTTGTTCCTATTCCACCACCCCAATCTTAACACCTTTTCAGTTTTCCTTCTGTTATTTAAATAAATAGATAACTCTCCTAAATTGCATTGGGTAAATTCAAAATGGGCTGGATCCAAACAACAAGTTACTTTGGCAGCCTGAAGTTCAACTGCAACAACAATACATAAAAGACTGTTACTGCCAGCTAAAACTTCTACAGTAGCTATGAAAACCATCAGCTGCTGCAGCTGCAGTTCCAGAAAACTGAAGTCCACAACTTCATCATAAATGAAATGTCACCAAATAGTGAAAATCATTATAATCAACTCTGCTGGGCCTGTTGCTTACTTATTAGCTTTAGCTGCACACAGCACATAATAAGCTGGTTTTCTCTGCTGTGGATACACATAATTTCTGCCTATAAGTCAAAGTTCCAGGATTAGCATGGACTCCTGTTTTCTACACCTATGGAATCAGTCATTAAGTATTTCATTTATTTAGTCTCCTGGCACATCAACATGACTTCTCTATGAAAGTACCACCCACAGCAATTTTTAAAACCTATTGAACACAGAAGTGTTGGAAAACCTGGTTTGCAGGAGGAAGATACCAAGGACCGTTGTGTTTTGTTACCATTCAGAGAGAAGAAAGAAATTTTTTGACAAGAATAAATAGAATTGCAAGAGGACGCTACAGGCCATGACAGTTGAAAAACAGTTTGCCTCCCATCCCCATCAAGTCACCTGAATATCTGGCTTATTTTTGCAATATGAACTTCTGTTAGCGCAATGTTGCTGTTCTAGGAAGTCAACCTCATGCACAGCTATGCCAGAAAGGCTGACAATAGTTATTTGTGACAGACAGAGTTGATGATCACTTGAAAAGAAAGTAGTGTTCGGGGTTTTTTCCTATTTCTGCAAAGTAGCAAAATGGAACAGTTCAAGGACCTTTCTGATGTTTTTTTATCTTCATCTGGTGAGGAAATTACCTAATTTCCTGGAATGACATTTTAATAAGAAGAAATGCAGTCAAGTGTCAGAGGGAGTAGTGAACTGTGCTCTCTCTAAAGACATGCTAGCATCTGAAACTATTTCTAAATACCTTGAAAATAGAGCTATTTTAGTTTTACCATTAGATTAACAGGTCAAGTGAGGAAATTTAAGCTCTTACTGATAAAATAGAGTAAAAAGTGCTTAATGCTGTTTGATTAAATAAAATTCACTAATCCAGATGCTACCTGGTTACTTTTGAATAATCAGTCATACATAATTGTAATTAAAGACTATACAAAAGAGGGGTTGATTAAGGTCAAGGATCATTAGCATTTCCTAACTTCTGAGAATGTGATTCTGCACTCTTAGTCGTCTTTTATTTTGGGACATTTATATATACATATATATATACACACACACATATATATACACATATAAACACACACACACACAGAGGTATCATTATTTCCTCACAGCTTTCTTGTAGTTTACTTGTGTGAAAACAACAACAAAAAAACCTTTAGAAAGCCAGAGTCAGTAGTAGGTAAATAATAGGATCTCCCTCCTTTTCTAAGCATCTTGTTCCATGCTCTATGCTCTCCCATACTCTTTCCATATATTCATGGTTGTTTTCTGTTCACATTTTTATCCTCTTTTTCCCTCTTGCTTTCTAATAATGGCTTCTCATTCTCTTTCTACATATCCTATTTTCCTTTCCTCATTCAGCTGAGATTTCACACCCCCTTCTCAAACATGCAGACTTCTTCACCTTTCCCACCAGGCCAGGTACCCACATCTACACAACAATTTAGGATTGTCCAAAACATGGTTTCTGTCCGATGGTACCATGGGACATCAGATTGTATCATGTGCTTATTGTATACACAGTGAACTCTGTAAATTCAGATTCCATTTAATCTGTGGCTTTTATTACTATGGTCACTTGTACAGCCATGACATTGGCAGCATCAAGTTATTAGGATTGAGATATTTACACAAAGAGAATCCCAGTAAAGAAAAATAAAAGTGTTTCTGCAGTAATATGTGATTATAATTGATGCAAAACACATACCCCATTAATTAGAGCATTAGTTAAACTACACAACGAAAGACAAGTTATTTCTTTTCTAGCTATACCTCCTCCTGAAGTGACTGCAAAATCCTCTACAAAGATCATTTCAGCAGAACTGGGAATTACACTTGAACATGAAGGCTCCGAAGCAGCAAAATCTGATCACACACATACACAGACTGTTAAATTAGCCACAGAATTTTGAAAAATTTCTACTCCATCTTATTCATTAAATTAATGTCAAAGAAGCTGGGCTGTGCAAGAGGTGACTACACAGTGGAAGACACAATGTACAATACTCGTTACAATACCAATAGGTTAAAACAACAGTACAGAAAGAAATACATGATGTCTTGACACAATTTAACCATAAAGTCACTTCTTATACCAGAGGAAAATAACAAGCAATGATGATTACAAAAGGAGTTAGAGACTGGCATTATGCTATTTGAAATTAAAAAAAAACCAACCACTTCTACTTCCAAAACACAGTCCGTTATAAGATTCAGAAAGAGTTTGTGAAATACAGAGCCAACCTGAGACTTGCATTTAGTAAAATCATGAATCATTTGACACACGTGTTTGAGTTCAGACTTTAAAAATAGTTATCGAGCAAAAAGACTTGGGGGAGATCAACTGTAAAGAACTTGTCTCAATTTGGGGTTTTTTTCCACTAGTTACAGGACTTGAAATGACAATAAAGTTGGGGAACTAAGCAAGCATTCTCACTTAGGAAAGTTGCTTCTGAAAATAGATGGTATGTTTTTATTTACGTATTTTTTTAAAGGATTGCTCAGTGTCTTGGTATTCATAGCTGCATTTTCACTGGATCATCCCTGTATAATAAGACATCTGAGCACAGTCCTGGGAACAAAGTCCTGATCAATAATCTCAGTTCTATGCTGATTTCCCCTGCAGGAAGACATTTCTTGTGCAATGATGTTCTTATCCACAAAAAGCAGACCCAACACATAGATCCATGGGCAAGCAAAGCCTTTTCCAGTGGTTCTTTAATTAGTGTTTGTGAAGTGCTTCGAAGGCAAGCTCTCAGAGAGAAAACCATTATCAGCAGCAGCAGCAGCATTTCATTTGACACGCTCATTTAGCTCACCAGAAATTACAGAACAGCACCACTGCAGCTGACCCCAAAGGCAGGGCTGAAGGTGGATGCTCCTCAGCCCATCTATCTTTCTCTCAGTATAATTAATTGCCATCTGGTCTGACCTAGCCAGCAGTGAGCTGCTTGCACTAATCACAGTTAATATAATCATACCTGCATGATTAGAAAGTTAAAACAAGTACAAAGAAAAACAAGATTTAACTTGTAAAGAGGCTTTATCGTGCATTTTAAGTGTCAAGCAGCCTAATCAGAAACAATGCAATGCCCACAGTGAGTCAGTGGTGTACATATCAGCCAAGCACAGGACTGGCCAGTGTTCATTGCTCAGTAGCTCTGTGTAGTCTGAATTTGTTTGTTTACAGCGCAGAGAGGCAGCAGCAGCAGTTAACAGCTTGGCAGGAGCAATGCTTCACACCTTTCACATTTGTATCTTGGGCTGCTGAGGAGGCACTAAGAGCTAAACACCACAAGGAACTGGGATACCCCAACACCCTGTGGAACACTGAATAAAACCTGAAAGTGCAGCGTGATGTAATGACTGGTATCTTCTGCGAAGAAGCCTAGAAACTTGCTTATCAGTTGGTACTAATGAGCCAAACATGTGAGTAACACAAATTTGGATGTGTATGACTCTCCTCCCCCATCCCTCCTTGCTTTTGCATTGGAACAGAGACCGTATGCAGGTTGTACCTTCCCAGCTTTTCTTTGTCCATGCTCAGACAACAGGTACTTTGTTTAAACACTTCCTGAAGTTTGGTCTTGATAAGTTACCAGCAGAAGCACTGACCAAAATGTAGCACCGCAAGCTAACACCTCTAAGAACACTCCACAAGTTATGAAAGAAATTAAACAAGTATGTAGAGAAGTTTAAAAAAACACTTTAAGGCTTTTCCCCCACACTCTGATCAAATATACTTTGAGCCTGAGGAAGTCTATGATACAGCTCTGACACCTCCCATATATGATTTCCTGTGATCATCATTTCATCTAGGTATACAAAGGCAACTTGGCATTGATAAATTACATGTAAGAATTTCTGCTAATTACTATAGAATTCTTGGGTAAATAAAAAAGAACAAAAACAAAAATAAAATAAACAAAGCTTGTGAATGTTGTCATCACATAAGCTCATAGCTACAGTAATAATTCGTACAACTGAAGAGTAAACCAATTAATAGTTGTTGGTACCATCTTTGTAATTAAAGTCAGCCAGAAAAAGGAAAAAAAAGTATTAAACCCTGCTATTTTCTAGTCATACAGTGACTGCTTCAGAGCCAAATCACTCTCACTACCAGAAAACTGTTTCTGTTGCTTGGTGAGAAGTTAAGGTAGGTGGATACATGGTGTTCGCATGGGACACAAAACCCCATAGCAACAATAGGAAAACTTAAAAGTTTTAACATGTAGAAGACAGCATAGTTGGGCACCAAACCTCTGCAATCAAGATTCCATAGCATAATTTGTAAGTCATCAGTTCACTGGGACACCATTGCAGCACTGGCATTATTCAAGGGAGCAGCAGAATTCAGCTGCAGGTGGTTTAACTTGCGCATCTCTAGACCTGACTGCAACCACATTCTGAGCTACAAAGACCTTGCAGCAAAGAACTTCCTTAAACTCTCTAATTACCACCAATAGTTGATTAGTATCAAACTGAAGTGGCTTAGCCAGAAAAAGTAAGCTTTAAGAAAAAAAAAGCTTTAGAAGAGCATAATACTTGAACAGTTAAGTTTCCCGTGCTTTTACAGTTTTCCCTGTTTTGTTTTCTCTTTGGATTACATTTATTTGTAATGTAAGTACAAAAGCCTAGGACAAAGTTTACTGCAAGTTCTCATTGTTTTTAACAAGCTTCTTTCCTAACTGATAAGAGCATTTTACATGCAGTTAGTTATGCAGTTAAAGTTAGTTTTACTTGTACATGTAAAACATAACCAGTATTTTCCAACAATGTATGTGGTACAATATAAACAGATATGAATTACACAGGATGTGCAAAGAGTCTGTTCTGAATGTCAGAAGTGTGTTAACTTCAAAGAAAATATTTCTGATCTCTCTATTCTGAAGCTATGCTTTCACTACTGCATAACATGCTTTAAGAACTTGATTTTTTTTTCAAAGCTACTTTAAAAGCTGTTGTTAGCCAGAACATCAAGAAGGGCAGGCTGACCAGCCTCCGTTATATGTACCCTCTAAATGCTTTATAAGGTATGCCCCTTCAAAGGCCACACTTACCACTGATAGGAAGAAAACTGTTCTGAGCTGTCATGGTCCTTTCACAGTGGTCAGAAGAAATGAAAATAAAAAGGCCATTATTGACACAGAACCTTTAGTGCCAGATAGGAACATGACCCATTTCTCCATATGCTTCTTACACAGAGCATTTAAAGCATTTTCTCTGCACAGTATTCCTGCTTCTTCAAGCTTTTTAGTACTGATTTAGCACCCTGCTGGCACCCCAAGGCAGGTTACTTGAACCATGCACCCTGCACCAAGCAATGCCTGCTCCCTTGCCCCTCTCAGGGCCATCCCACCTGACCCCAGCAGCAGTCCCTCCAGGTGCCCCCAGTAACCTCCACCCACGAAGCCCAGATTGCTATTGGCCCTGCTCTCCATCAGTATATAATACTGAAGTCTGCAGTAAGCTAAATATAAAGAGGAAAAGAATGTTTTTTGGGTTTGATAAAATAAAACTCCTGCTTTTGCCAGCTCAGAGCTGCCAATGCTCGGGTCAGATTCCCTGCTCTTTGCAAGATTTTCATTACTCTGAATGCTACTCCTTTTCTTTTAAGATTGCATTGAGAAATTACGTATTGTCATAAAGAGAGAAAAGGGAACTTCAACTGAATTGGCTTCATTTATTAATCTCATCATTAAACTATTAGCAAATGAATTTGCAGTGTTTCAATTAATACAGTCTAAAGACTTGCTTCTAGCCCAGCTGTAAAACCTATGCCATAATCATGCAATGGGTCAGGTTGGAAGGGACCACAGTGGTCCAACCACCCTGCTCAAGCAGGGTCATCCTAGAGCACAAGGCACAGGATTGTGTCCAGATGGTTCTTGAATATCTCCAGTGAGAGGAGATCCCTAGGTGTGCCAGAGTTATCCTTGCCTGTTTGGTTACCCATATTCAGGTGGCACTTCCTGTGTATCACTATCTGCCCGCTGCCTCTTATCCTATTGCTTGGCACCACCGAGAAGAGCCAGTGAAGGAGACTCCACACTCTCTGGGTGATCTGTTCCAGTGCTCAGTCACCCACATAGTCAATGAGAGACTTGTAGAAAAAATCAAACCCAGGACATTAGGTTTGAAACTGATGATCTTAAAAAGTGTTCTCCTTTTCATGTTCTTTCTCTCTTACTCTCCTCTCTTCTCCGGCACAATCCTATCCAGATCTGTCTAGATTTTCTGTGCTTCTGTTTCACATGATATAAGAGGGCCTTGGTTAAAGAGAAACTTCCAGCAAAACAATAGTTCATATTTTGTACTATGCCTCTTTTCCCTTCTCCACACTGGCACGGGATCAAAGCAAGTCATCTAGTTTTGGGTCACTTTCAAAAGAAAGGCAAATCTTTCTCCTCCTTTACTGATATCCTTCTCAAGTACTGTTTGCTTGACCCCAGATTTAAGTGTCACTTCCACATCATCCCCTCTATCCTCTCCCGTGTGCCATAAATACAGAGGGTCACCACGGAAGCAGCTTGCAGGGAGATCCCTATGCTAATTTTTTAAGATATCCTGACTTTTATTAATGTCATACAATCATTTGGCACTTCAAAATTTATCAACAACACACTACCCTACAACAAGAACTCCAGGGCTCTGTCCCACTCCAGTTTGTACTCCCACAGCTCCAGCATCCTCAGGACAAATGCTGATTTGGCTTTGAGAGACTAGGGGACACTTTGGCAGTTGAGGAGTCAGCACCAGTGGGAGAAATGCTGCGATGAATGAGCTGGCAGGAGCTCCGTATGGCTGCCTGTCTCTCAGACAGCAAATTAGCTCTGGGTTGGGACAAACCAGGTCTCAGCACTGAGGAAGCGATACTTTGTGTTTGAGCTACTTCAGCAGTGCAGCCTAACCACCTTGTTATACCTTACTCTTGATATAGCAATTTGGTATATACTAAATTTTTAGTCATATATTTCCCCTTAACAAAGTTAGAGAAAAAAATTGACATTTACATGATGTTAGATATAGAGAACAAAATGAGAGCAAAATTCAGTATTTTTTCTACCCATAATTCCAGTTTACCTCTCCACATTCACTCATTTCATACCAGTAGCCGACAAATACACAACAATGACATGGTGACTGCTTTATATTTGTTGTAGACTTTCACAGTGATGGACAGCCACACCAGGTACACGGGGGAGAAAAATGACAGCCTAGGGATGCTCTAGTACTGCACTGAAAACAGTGTGTAAGAGTTATCCGATGCCTACTATTTATTCTGTACTTGCTTCCACATACAATCAGTTGTTCCCAAAACCTTTTAATTTCACGTAAAAGCAACTTAGTAGTTAACAATATCATCTTTAAATGACAGCTCTGTACTTCCAGATGCTCTGGGCACATGACAAGAAAAGCTTTGGGTGTCAGAAGGCCACGTTCTGATTGCAGACCAACACACCATATGTGAGCATATTCCAATCATTCAAATCTCTGCCAATTTGTTTTTCCTCAGACATAATGGAAACCCGAACTGATCACTTATCATTGCAAAATTATTCTATGTATTATGTATGATTTAGGTTTTGAATAAATGTGAATTAAATGTCCTAAGATCAATTATTACTCCTCATATAGAAACCAGTAAAAATTCATTTTGTCCTTTTCTGAAATTAAAAATAACTTCCCTCCAACTAATCACCTTTCCGCAGTTTCCAAAGTCTGTTACTCTTCTTACTGTTTTTGACTTGTTATTATATACTGATGGTGGCACTAAGAGATGTTGCAGGCAGAAAGTCCGTTGTCATTTATCTTGTGCGCTGCTTGGAGACAGCTACATTTCTTACTAAAATAGTGAATATAAATGGCACTATAAATAGACAGCAAATCCTTTAAATATTTTACTGCTTTGGGGCAGTCTAATAGACAGAAAGCCAAATGTTTTTGTTCTTTTTTGCACTTTGTTGTTGATTTAGGAAGCTCTTCCATCAGATCATGCAGTAACTGTCACAGAGGGGAAATATTGCCTTCAGAGTTTTTAATCTCAACTATATTAAAAGAATGGTGATAATGACCTGCAATCCCTACATAAATCTTTATTCAAAGAAATGGGAATATTACGTATTTATTTTCTGTAAAGAGGAAGTCTAATCTACCCATACTTTGTCCCATTTTTCTCACAAATCTGAGCACAGCATATGTCTGACTACTTGGTGAAGCAGTTTGCTCCTGATTTATGGTCACAGGAAGGTAAAGATGGATTTATTCAGCTTCTGTGACTGCTTGTTGTCAGAGCTAGCTTTCCATCTGGGAGGACAGACCTGCTCAGCATCTATAGCCGCCTTCTAGATCTACTCCCACTGGCAGGAGAAGGGGCAGTTTGTTTTAACATGTTTTGAGTGTGAAGGAAATGAGTGTCTAGGTTCATGCATGAATCTGTCCTTCCAGCATCCACCCTAGGAAGCAGGAAATTTTGTTCCTGTCATCAGATCTGTTCCACATCAGCTGCTCTCACCTCTGTGCACAGCCCATATGAAACACGGCTCTGGTTGGAGCTGTAACCTGCAGGGTCAATCTCATTTGCCTCTGGCCCAGTGCTCCTGCAACATCTCACTCCACTCTCTTCCTGTCCCTCTGGCCACCTCCTCCTCCTTCCACTGCCCAGAAGCTGGGGAGCACCTTGTAACTCTCATTTGACAGGAGGAAGAAAGAAACTTTTCCTGAGAAAGACAGGCGGACAAGAGGCCGTCTCCAGGAAATAACAAGGTGCAACACACTAATTTAGTGAATGGAATTGCAAATAGAAGGGGTGGCAGAAGAGACCATTCCGGTGAAGATAACCAGGGAGCAACGACAGGCCTTGCTTGGCTGATAAGTACTTAATTTATTTGCATATACACTGATGTTACCATTATTACACTACTATTAGTGATGTCTTCTTAATCAAAAAATACTAGAATTTTACTAGAATTATGAATTCAGCAACTGAGAGATTTCAAGGGTTAGCTCTGAGAGCTCTTCTATTAATATTGTAATAATCCTAACATTGTAACTTACAAATTCTACAGGTTTTAACAATGCTGATTATTATCCTTATTTGATAAAATAGACGAACTGAAATAATAAAATTGAAGCATGGGGTTTTGCTTCTGTTTAAAGTAAAGGCTCCAGGTGACTGCAAACGAAGCAAGAAACAGAAGTGTTCCACAACAGGTTACAGCAGAACAAGCAAAAAATTCCAGACCCTTGAGATAAGCTCCCTCCCCTCTTTATTTAGACTGGTAAATTCTCACTCAAGCTCTCTGTTCTCTCTAAGCTGGCCAAAAACATTCACCAAGTTTAGTGGGAGCAGAATCCATTTCAGCTTCCCAGTCAAACAGGTGACCCTTTTTACTGTGTCCTGGGCTCGGGACCTGCAGGTACTATTGGAAAACACACTGGAAAAATGGGTGAATATATTGTCATCTATAATAGGGGGCCAAGACATAAAAGAAGCTTAAGCAGCTACCAAAGAACACAATACATCTTTAATTGGGACACCAGTCAGCAACAAGGACAGCTTTTCAAAACTCCTGTGAATCAGTGATCCATTTTCCTTCATAGTTACATAAACCATAGTGATTTACTCCAAAGCAATCAAGTAAAAACCTTTTTATATTTTAATTTTTCTCCTTATGGAAGTGGTTAAAATTAAGCTGTTTTAGTGGATATCAAAGAGTAACTAAGAAGTACACAATCTTATTTTTTCATCATTAAAATGTAATGATGGCTATGATTACAAATTGGCAATATTTCATATTTGTAATGAGATAAAAAACTGTTTTATCACCACTATATTCCCATTTATATTCAGCAACTTTATAGAAAAACGTTAACATTCCCCAGCAATTTAAGCTCTCATTCTTGTACTTGGGGGAGCAATTGTTATAGGTTTCACTGGTTTTGTCAGTATTTCTGAGGTTCAAGATGTTAAGCAAAATCCTATTTTTACATTTCTATGTTTTTATCCTTATGCAATTTTACTTTATGTAAAAAACCAAGTTGCCTCTCAAGGAGGAGCTGTAAAGCTACTTCTTCTATTCACTGCAAGTATGGTAAAAGCCTTTTTTTCTTTAGGAATGGTACATCTTGCTCTCACCAATATACTTGTTGAATAAGTAATTTTCAGCTCAAGGAGAACAAGTGAAAGCAATTTAAACTAAGGCAGCCACACTATGGTAAAATCCATTCATGGGGCTAGACTATGACGAGGACTGAAATGATTACAGCTGTTTTTGAATAGTTAGGAGACCTGGATCTCAGTTTGGACTTGTCTGTCTGAGACATTTAGGGTATATTTGGGTTTTTTTCAATTGAATAGGTAGTAAGAAACAAGATGCAGAGGAGCCTCATCTCTTGCTACTTGCAAATTAAACTTCTCTAGAAAAAATTGCAGGGCAGGATTGGACCTCAGAGAATTTGTACCAAAAAATAAACGAGAAAATCCCGAGCTGAATGTCATCTCACTTCTTTTCAGAACAGTTGCGTAGTTGGGGTCTGCTTTCACACACACACAAAAAACCCCACAAGAATTTCTATGTTTGCCCTCCTCTTGTGTTTGCAATGGACAATTTAATGTAACCCCTAAATACAAGCATGTGAGAGTGGGAAGAACTAGCTTACAATACCCTAATCATTACATATCAGAAATCTAATAGAGTACATATTTTTAAAGGACATTTCCTTCAGACATTAAAGGAAGGAAATATAGTGGAGAATGTATAACATATTGATTAAAAAAAGCTGACTGGTAATGTTAACCAAATTTAATTAAATAAGAATTGAAAATACAGCACTCCACATATAAATAAAAAATACTGGAGTCATCAGGTATCATCTCATGCACTGTTTTGTAAGCAGTACTTCTCAAAGCTGTTTTACCACATGTAGTGAGGAATGAAACAGGATTTGACAAGTATATTTATATTCTGAGACAGCATTATTGATAATAGATAAGATTGGCACATTACATATCTTCACAAGAAAAGGACAAGGAAAAATAGTCAAAAGCTTAAGCAAGGGAAATTCTGCCTGCATAAATGGAAAAATGAAATTCACTCCGATGATGGTCAGGCTCTGGATTAGAGCCCAGAGAAACTGCATTCAAAACTCAACCAGACAAAGCCCTGGGCACTTGGCTTGTAATTTAAAGTTTGCCCTGGGTTGCAGGGGGGGTTAGACAAGATGCTTAAAAAAATTCTAATCTACTCAAGTATGTCCTAGTGCCAAATAGTAATTTTTGCATTCTGAAAAATAACTGAGTGTTTCTTACATGTCCATGCACACACACAATTTCTCAGTCCTATCCCAGACACCAACAAGTTAAATTAATTTATAAATGCAAAGAATAACTTTTATATTCGGAAACATATCCATACTAATTTAAAAGCAGAGCAAAGGTAAGTGTGGCAAGAACTACACAGGATAAATTAGTTCTGTCTTTATATAACTACTTGGATTAAATCCAGTATTTTTCTTCCCAAATTAACAAAAATACAGACCTGAGGAAACATGAAACAGCACATTATATTTCAATATTTTTCCCTCTACCTTTTCTAATTCACAATTATTATTTAAAAAGTCACAGAAGAAGATATAACAACTACAGGCAAGAAAAATAATTTCTACCAGCTCTGAGTATTTTAAAGTAAAGCAAAACAAACCACGAGGGAACACAAATAAGGCATTTGCAAATAAGTCAGTTACAGTGTCTTTTAGATCTTTCCACAGAAAGCTTTTAGCATGGGCTCTCTCTCTGAGGTAATGCCACCTGTGCAGAAGCACGCCGTTCTAGACAGCCTTACACTGAAGTTAATTATTTCCTAAAACATCTAAAACAGTGAAACTAAACATCTCCCTTCATTGGACATTGATAAATCCTGCTGCCTAGGTGTAAGTAAGTTTTCATGGGAATAACAGATACTCTTGACTAAGCACGTGGCCATGCTTTAGTCCCTCATGTAAACCACAGTAAAGATTTATTGCTTTTGTAGCTATAGGTGTTTAAAAATCAGCACAAGCAGCAAAATCTAGTTTAGAAACTGCATGACAGGTAAAAAAAAATCCTCCCAGGGTAAAGAACAGTCAAAGGATTACATTATACAAGGCAGAATGGACCAACAGGGGAAAGAAGAAAGAAAGAAGTAGCTGCAAATTAAAGCTACGTCACACAGAAAATTAATCTTCCTTTTTTCTTATAAGCAGCTTTCTGGTTTTTAGCTACAGATGCAAAATGAAAGAAGAGAATACTACAGCAAAGCATTTCTAGCAAATTAAATAGCCATGAAAGCAGTCCACAAGTATTTATGAATGTTTACATAAATAATACATGAAAATGGCAAAGCAAGCAAGCAACAAGAATGATTAATAGCACAATCAACTAATTAAAAAAAATCACCTGGAATTTTGGTCCTCTCAGTTACTTTTGTAATTAAAACAATTGAAATTATATTGCCTTCAAAAAATAATGCAAGAATATGGTCTGCTTATCTCTGAGGTATGTTTTTTATTATTTTCAAAATTAAATAATGCACATGGTAAATAAATCACTTGCGTTATTAGTAAAAAAAATGGGAAAGTATTACACTTTTTCAACAAAGAATTGTTCTCACATTCTAGACCTTCCTATATTGCCTAGAATGCATAATCTTGCTAATAAATCTTGCTACTGTTCATCTCTGCATTCAACATTTAAAGTTCCACAATACAAAAAAACCTCTTTGGTATTATCTAAATAAGTATTATGCACATGACTGAGTTATTGCAAGACTAGGACAATACTAAAAACTTGAGCAATGAGGTAGAAGATTCCCTTCTGTCAGAGGAATACAAACAGTACTATGTATTTGAGTTCAGTTCATTAAGTCCCCACCTGACTGTAGCTATTTCCAAAGATGCTTACCGAAATTCTCTGGAATCAGACTGGAGCAACAGGATCCTCTTGAGGATGATTCAGCTTCATTGAAGCACAGCAGCCTGGAGGTGCTAACTCCTCTGATTTGGCTGCACAGGGAGCTTAGACAACCAACTTAGATGTAGAAATCCACCTTTCAGGTATCTGAAATCAAATGAGATTTTCTTTGCTGGCCACAGCTACATAAATGAGCAGAGTATCTGTTTACATCTTACTCTGTAATAGGCAATTATGTTTTTTACCCATGCATATATAAGATTGCACATGAGTAAGGTACTTCCCCTCTCCTGTGCTACATGACCTGCATTAAGCAAGCATTCCTGAGAGATACTTCTAGTACCAGCTAGCCCCGTGATTCTTTTATTTTTGATTGAAAATTGGCTATTGGTATTGATACCTGGCACCACATGACTTATGCCTAATAGAAAAAGTAAGGAAAGTATTAATATAAAGTTTAGCACCTGAATCACTGACAGCACTCAAGATATCACTCTGTTAAAGTGTTAAGAACCAGCTAAGTGCAGCTTAAGGCTCTGATCAGAAGTTCTTTTACTCCCACCACACAGTCTTATCAGTCATTCCGTACTGTGCCCCATTTTCCAACCAGACATAAAGGAAAAGCACGAAGCAACCACCAGAAGCAATAAAACCAGCCAGTATCAAATGCCTCCAATTTTTGCTTTCCTGCTAAACTCCCGTATCCCCCTCCCTAGGTTATCTATTTGCTGTTGCCTGGGTGAATTGCGCTGCAGAGCTGATGAGGACAAAAAGTCTTAAGATGGCATTCGGTGCAGTTTGTCTCTTACGGTTTGCAAGCAGCTGGAAAGGACTGACCAGAGTGTTTATGCATGACTGGTAAAGTACTTTCATGTCAATGTGTGTCACAATGTTTGCGTAAACATTTTACCTCTCAAAAGTGTAAGAAGGTGAGCCCCTCTCCAGCATGAGCACAGTTGTACTTGCACACGTATTTTCGATTGTGTATTTCACAAGATCATTAGCAGGCACTGCACAGAAACAATTCATGAACTTACTGTGAAATTCAGTTTTAGTAACTAAATTCACGATTAAAAGTTTATTTCTGTTTAGGAACTAGACATATATTATTTCTGTTTGAACTGGATAAATGCAAGCTTGGAACTGGACAGTCTTTGAGGTCCCTTCCATCCCAAACCATTCTGTGATTCTATGAAATGTTTTAACAGCTGAAATATTTCACGGTATTTTCATTTTTTCCTTTTAGGAAATCAAAATGCTATAATCATTTGAAATTATTCCCCTCACTGGATGTAGAATACAGGACATCATCCTGTAAGTTGTTAAAATACAAGCTACTTTTCAGAGTAGATTATAGCACGATTGTGCTTGTTTCATGTTTTATAGAACAGTGGTTCATGCAACAGTACATGCAACTAAGAGATTACTTCTTTTTAGGATCCAGTTGATGTAGAGATACTGCAGATGGATTAAATTGGTTTAGATCTACACCAAAATAATAAAGTAGCTTACATGAATTCAGTATTATAAAAGCTCCAGTCATATCTTCTGGTGTTAATTAGACACAATCAGTTAAATACATCTTTGTAATTACATCTAAAATTAGCTCAGACCCTGCAGGGAGTCTTGTAAACTTGTCACTGTGTCAAGTTGAAAACATTTACAGCATCCAAAATTTCACTCAAATCTTCTGTGACTATTTTAGGAATGTAAGATTTGAGCACAAGAGCAGAATGGAATCAATCAGAACACCTGCCAAACTTCAGTTTGCAAGATCTTCATAGATATAAAAAATTGTTTTAAAAATAACTCAGAATATCAAGCAGACAGGATATTTGCTCCTTCCAATAACTCTGCAATGGACCCAATTTTAAGCTAAGGGACACCTACTGGAGACCAGTATACTGAAACGATATTACAATTCCATCTATCTGAAATGTTTGGAAGGTACCTAGGCATTGTTAGAAATCACTGCAGACTACTCCTATCAGCTGGCAAGAGAAGAGAGCACAATTTTGATTAGACCATGTTAAACTTTTTTCAATTCACCTTTAAACTCTGTTTTCCAGACTTGAAGTGCAGATGCTAGAGACTGCCAGCACAGTAAGAAAAAGCATTTAAAGGGACTACTCTTACTTTTAGCAGTAACTGCACAGTCATTCATACATGAATAGACATGAGCAGGTAAATAGCATGTATTTGCAACAGCAACTTCAACCTTAAGAAACAAATAAAAGGTGTGTGCAGAAAGGAGAACTGCTAATTGATTTTATTATTATTGATTCATATGTTTTGCTTCATGCCTAATACCAAGGTTAACTGTATTACTGAAATGTGTGCAGCATTCTAATAACTGTTTACATCTGTAGGTCCAAGATAGCCAGAGCATTCTCCTGGGACAAAATATAAACCTGACTTTAATTAGACAACTTTTTCTCCCTGAGTAGTCTTTCATTTTCTAATGGAGACAAATGGTGATGAATAACTGAAATCTTCTTAACAACACTGTGGTATATTAAAGAAGGGAAAAAAATTGAAATAATTTAATCTCAATTTTAACATTGATTTCCTGAGGAAATTACAAAATTTGTATCTACATTATCAATGAAAAAAAGAGACAGCAGTAACATATAGCTAAAAAATGGTTTCATGAAGCGCTCTATACGTGCAAAGCACAAATGGCCTCTGGCATTAGTGGAAATCGAATGTGGAGATCTGGGTTTCTCTTCCCTTTTTCACTGTACCATCTACTTTTGTAGCAACCCAACTCTGCAGATGGGTTTCATACTGCAGGCATGATTGCACATCACTGTCAGAAATGGACTGTGATGTACATTCTACAGGAGATAAGAGAAAAAGGAGAGGGGTAAGATAAGCTATTTAGAGATCATAGGCATGACCAAAATTTGTGTGACAAATGTTCATCTGAGTTATCTAATTCCCTCCACCATGTTTGTTCAAGAAATGTATCTTTACTTGATATAAACATATGCAAGGCAGTTTAAAATTAAAAACTTCCTGCTCTTTTGCATAGAAGAGAAAACAGGAGGAAAAACTCCCTAATTCAAAGCTAGCTAGTGCTCTCAGCATTGCTAAATAGTCAAGTTTAGAAGAAATATAACACTTAGAGTATCGACAGTACTGCTAAGGCATAGCTGGTAAGCAATTTTTCTAATAGGAAGAAAAGTAGCAATCAATACAGCAGAAATCAAAATCAGATTTCTCCAATAATTAGCTGGAAATCTGGTAGGTGTCTGTATGTGGTTTATTACTTTGCTACTTAGAACACTGCACATCTAGTAAATATACTGAATTAAAAGTTCATAAAAATATTTATCTATCTAAAAACAGAAGATACCAACCTTGGAGGCTTTAGACAGAAATTTTACTGGCAGCTTTCTAGAATCCTGACACATGTGAATAAAGTCAAACCAGAAGAAAAAAGCAACAGCTGAGCTTTCTGTTTAAGCAGCAGCAAGCTTACTGACCTTGCAAAATGTCAGTAAGTGCAGAGATGATTCCATGCACTAGTAGTCCCATAATTTTGTTTTCACTCCCTCCTTGCTAAAATCCACATCTCCTCTTTTAATGCTCACGCATGAGCTAAGGGTCTGCAGTCACAGACGTGCCAGGACAGAACTACAGCAACAGCTGTGTCCAAGATCACGGAAACTACAGTGAATATTCTCATTACATTCATTACAGTTTAGAGATCTGAGTTCACCACGTAAGAAATCTGTATCAGGGGAAGGGCTTAGCTTGCACAGTGACAGCCTCACCACACATCCAACTGTTCTGACAGCAGGCAACAGCAAATTACTAAGAAAGATTGTAAGAAAACAAAGGTATTTATCCTTCCCCATATAGTCATCTTGTCATAAGTGATCTCTGGTGCAAGAAATTCATACAGTCATAGAAAGACTTGGGTTGGAAGGGACATGAAAGATCATCTAGTGAACTTCATTCACAAATTCTGGGGTTTGAGATAATATCTTTGAGATTTATCAGCTCTTGATAGCAGGTCAACAGCTCTTTTTCATCTACGAGGCTTTCCAGTTGCTTTTCTGAATCCATGTAAACACTGGTCTTTACAACACATTGCAGCAGAGCTCCCCAGTTTAACTACGTAAGGCACAAAGAAATTTGTCTGCTTTTTTAAATCTATCTCTTTGTAGTTTTGTTTTATAACCCTGATTTCTTGGAAGCAAAACTAATACCTGAATGACAAACCCTCAAGTAATCATTCCCTCTTCATCTTTTCCATGCATTCTTATCACCTTTCCCTTCTGTTTTCCCTTTCCCAGCCAGAAAATTCCTAGCCTTTTGCTCTTCCTTTCATTCCCATGGTACTTATATAGTCTTTGTCTCCCAAACACATGGAGTGAGGAGGTCCTGTCCGCATTGCAGTACAGGATCCTTAGTTAAGATTGTGAGCTCAGAGGAAATCAGGCACAATTTCACTAGCACCCCATGTCCTTTTGTTGGAAGTATCCCTAGGGTTACACCCTTGATGGTTTGCTCAAATAAAAGTTTTCTGATTAAGCAAACACTGGGCCTGCAGCACCTCCAGGGCTGGACAGTGTCTTTACCTGCCATGCAGGGTAAATTGTAACTTTTCAGCACAGGCAGAACAAACGTTTATGAACAGCAGGTGACCATCCAACAACAATAATGCTGGTTAACTTACTATGATTGTTCGTTTCATGAAGTTGTCTCCTGAGACGACTAGTGAGGGAAAATGTTTGGGATGATGTTCGTTCCTAAGCACAAAGGAACTTTGTCAGTCTTCATTTTCCCTCTTGCATATTCAGCCCTTCCCTGTGCTCCATCCTTTTGCAAATCAGTGCACAAGCTTCCCTGCAGGAGCAGAGCACAGTTCAGTCCACACTGAGGAATGCACTCCTCTGTACTCAGCAGGACCTACCTCCTGGGTCACTCACAGCGGGCATTCAAAAGTCGTTACCTTGGCAAGGGAGAGAGGATACAGTCTGACAACGAATGGAAAGAATAATTTCCTCTAACAGCTCAGCTTTTGACAGCCTAAGTGTGTTTTCTTATCACCAGCAATTTTCTATGCAATATGCAACTCACGGTGCATATTCTCTACTGACTGCTACTACTGACTAGATGGAAAAGCTACAGACAGAATGTACCCACTCCATTTAGGTGGATATCTTGGTTGTCTGACCAGAGTGGATTGTCCTTGAAAAATCAATTGGGTCTTTAGGGATTTTATTCCAATCTCCCCATGGATCTTTAATGGACACTTGAGATCGCTTTAGGTATTCAGACTCCATCAGAGAAACACTTCTCCTCCTTTCCAGTACACCCAATCTTTGTTTGAAACGCCTGACCGTAGAGACTTCTTTTTGCCGAGTTTCAAAGGATTGGAATGTCACAATCTCTGCTCTGGTACACAGCAATAAGGAGGTGGGAGTGTGGAATGCCAGATCAGAATATTGATCCTCTAAATCTCTGCTATTTCTCTGATTAACATCAGATTTTTGTTTGTCTGTGAGAAAACTTCCCTACCTGGATAAAAACGGGTTTTTTATCCTCTAACTGGAAAGTGATGTATACCCTAATCAAATGCTGCCTACAGTAAACAAAGAATATTTTCACCTCAACTCTTTCAACCCTCTCACTACTGGACTGCTTTTTATATTCTTTTACATTAGTATTCATTAATTTCCTGTACACATACTTAATTCTAGATTTCAATTAAATTTAATTGCAGAGTATCATATAAAAGGAGAATACTATTTTTTCCTGATGATTCTGGAAGTAATCCTACCACTTAGCTATCAAAAATTAGTGAATCTCCTATTCAGATAAATATAAACCTCATAATAGAAAACAATAAAATTTATCTCTTAAACCGAAAGTATACTGAGGCAATCACTGCTTCAGCAACCTATTTCTTTTCAGGAAATTCATTCTGATTATCAATGAAAATATAGCAGATTACAGCCCTTTTTATCCACCCCAATAAAGCCTTTTCATTCTTTCCGTTTCAGAAAGAAACTGAAGCTTTGCAAAAACACAAGAGTTTAGGCTAACGAATTTGAGAAAACACACGCACAAAAGGACATGAAATTTTAACACAGAACTTACAGTCTATCACTTGCACCACTGAGTGTGCCATTTCCATCAGTTGAGCTACCACTAACTGTTCAGTTCAGCTCACTTTAGCTCAGTTAATTTTTGTTCATGAAGATCATATCATATTAAGAAACCAGGAAGGCAGGTTGCTGGTGAGATCACATACAATAATAATTCACATCATTTCAGGGAGGACCACCAGAGCTACCCTGAAGTTTTCCGGCTTTATTTTTTGTTTTGAAAGTCATGGCGACATAATGCCACAAGCTTTTCTCATTGTAGCAATACAGATGGAATTGATAAAAAATAAGCTTATGAACTGCTACAAAGTAAGTACTGTCTGTGCAATAATTCTGCCAGAGATTAAAGGACACTTGTGCTGTACCACAGAACTAAAAAGAAATTAGTTTTCCTAGGAAATTGTCTACATCAGATGCTTTTAAATTCATCCAGAAAGCAGAATGTTCTTTGCATGACAAGAATTTATAGGCATCCATCACAGCTATGCTATTTTATTCAAACTAAAGCATACTCCTCCTTCCTTCATATTCCTCAAGCAATATTAAGGGCCTATAAACCAGGAGCTTTTTTCTAAGTTTTATAATTCCTAGAACTAGTTCCAGTACATCACTTTACGTCAATTTTTAAGAGATCAGGAGCATAGGAAAACGGAAACTTGCAAGGAAGGGATGCGTGACATATTAGAATAATATATTTTTGCCCAATTGTTGCCAAAAAATGCATATTAAAGCAAGGCTATTTTTGATTATTTACAGTCTCATTCTTCTCAGAAAACGTCTTCCTTTTAAATGAGACCATTTAGTGAAAAACTTGTGTCTCATTGTTTTATGGACCACACGGACTCAGTAACCACATCTATGAGCCCTGGGAGGTAAAGAGGAAGATCGGCAATGGTGAGGATTGCTTACTGGCTTTGAATAAAGTACAGCTTTAGGTTTAAAAAGATTTAGTGAGAAAATGGAACCAACCATAAAATGTCAGACGAAAGGCCTGTCTAGGTCAGTATGCTGTAGTCAGTAACACCAGTAGAGGACTCCTAGGGAAAAGTAGAAAGAAAATGAGAAATATATTTCCCAAGAATTGACACCTAGCTTTTAGTTCTTTATTCTAAAATTTTCTAACAACAGTTGACATCTTTCTTTTAATAGCCTAGATAATTTTTTCTTCTATTAATGTATCCAGTCAGTTCTGAACACCAGAAAACTTTTAGTATCTGGTGGCAAGGAATTACATAGCTTAGCTCTGTATACGGGATTTTTTTCTTTGTTTATTTTCAACCTGCCACAAACAATTTCAATACATGCACATCAGTATTAGAGTAGCTGTGGAGAACAGTCTTGACAGCTCAATTTTTTTTTTTTGCCAAAATTTACCCCTATTTTATGCACTCTTGAATTTACCAGCACAGAATGGAGTGGCACAGGATGGTTCCCAGAGTTTGAAATGCCTATGTTTTGTTACCTCTCTCATAACAAATTGTTCTGAGTCGTCACATCAGTGCCATACAAAGAAGAGTTCCCTCCCTTAGACGCTGTTGGATGGCAAGTCAGATTTGAGTGGGTTATCTTTGCAGCATCAGTATAAGTCATCATTGTTTTCTACCACATTTCTGTCACCTGAGATCTCCTTTGTTAAAATCACTTTTCATACTAGTCTCTTCCCACTCGTGTATATGAGTTTTTGTAAGACATTGCTGAGATCCTCCTCAGCTGTATAAATTACCTCATTTGTTTGTTTTTGCCAACATTCACCTTTTTATTTTCTTATATTATAAATTTGTATTTTCCTAACATTTTATTATCTGCTTCAACTACTGTGAGTACCTCTTTCACCATTTCAGTACTGCCTTCAGATTTCATTAAACTATTATCAATACCCTCTCTGAGTGCTTACGTAAGGAGACACTTAACAAAACTGTTCCTAATACTAATTTCCAGACAGACTGATGTTACTTGTTGCCTGTTACATTAACTGTTCTGGCTAGCTTATTACTGTAGCCCTATTCAAGCTAGTTCATACTCAGTTTCAGCTAAGGTTTTATAGGAAATTCAATAAAATTCCAAGCAGTGAATTTTTTTTTGTCCCTACCTTCTCTCCATCTTTTATATTTTTATCAAGAAGCAGTAGAATTTCTATTGGCAAGGTACAATCCTATTCATAAAAAGATGCAAAACAATGGTTATTTCTAGTTTACAGAGGAACTATTAGACGTATCCTGTGATATTTTTCACATGCTGAAACACACTGAAAATCAGTACCACAGAAAATTTTTTGGAGGGTAAGGTGTCATTCCTGTCTAGATCTTAAGATGTCTTGCCTGACCCTAAATGTTAGACCAACTTAACCTAAATCAGCCTTAAAGCTGACTTAGTTGAATCAATATATACTAACAGCCTTAAGCACCAATTGCAAATTAAGTACAATTCCAGATTTATCTCCTAACAAGTAAACTAATACAGAACAGAATTGAACCACAGTAGGTGACCTGTATGGCTTTGAATCCAGTTCACGACGATACTTCAAAATTCTGCTGTAATTGTAATATAGTTATCAGCTACTCTTTCCCCTTTCTCATGTCTATTGTACATAGATATCTAGCCCTTCCCTTCCTCTCCTAGGATCAACCATCTCATTCTTGCACTCTTGGATCAGACACACACCAGCTGTCTGATGCCCATTCATCTGAGTTCTCTTCTTTGCTGGCAGATTGACTCAGTCAGCCTGTTTAGTGGAAGGTAACCCACTGCAACTCATAAATCAACTAATTTTCTTGTCAGTTTTGATCCCATATACCAGATTCCTGTCTTCCAATACCTGGTTTCCTAATTTGTACGTGGTCATATAAAACCTCTTTCTACCTTTAGAGTGGATGTTCACACAGAGGAGAATTATCTAGAGGAAATTTTGTTTAAAAAGGTTCCACTCACTGTTGATAGCTCAGAAGTCCTCAGGTCCCTTCAGAGCATCAAATTGATGACTCATTGTATGAGAAAAAAAATCATGGAGATTTGAGTCATCACAGTGATAGGGTGAGATGGTGATTGCAGACCACTTCAGCTGGCTTCAACCCTTATTTCTAACCCTACACTCCACACTAATCCCTCAATCCAATTCTTTTCACTAATCCCTGAAGCAAGCCCCCTACACCTTGGAACTCCTAAACCACATTCCCGTGCACTAACTTCCTAGCTCTGATCCAGTTCTGTAGCTCTTACTCCAGCCTGTTTGGCCATTGGGAGGCAGAAGAAGTGCAGGGATTTTGAGGTCATTGGGAAATCCCTGCTGCCCAATTAATCTTTATGCAAAATGGTCTTACTCTCTTTGTGTGAACAACTGTGATGTAGGGTTCAGGTCACTTTTCTTACATTGCAGAAAAAGTGGGATCCCAGCACTAAATTTCTTAAAATGAAGTGAATGTTTCCAGATTCCTTAGCTTTCAGTCTGTCACATGAGACTATATTATCTCTACTTACTCAGTGTTGATGGAAAAGAAGGCATGACTGAGTTCAGTGTTATAGAAAAGGCAATATGTTTGGGAAATAGCTGCTAATCCCACTGTAATACACTCAGTTTGCAGTCAGTGATTAACACAGATGTGGATGAAGTGATGTCTATAGTAATGTTATACACTAAATTCATACAGCTTTTTTTTTAATCTTTTTTACACCTATATATATGGTCTGACTTGTGATGTGAAATTATTATAAAGCACTAGTTGTTCTTTCCAAACCCCTGCATCTACTTCAGTGCCAAAAAATATTCTTTTCCCCTTCTAAGGGATTTGAACTTCAAAGCATAATTTCAAAATATAACTAAGGTAATAGACAGTAGTCTTAACACAGCGAGCTACGCAAGTCAAGAAATAGCACAGTCATGGGAGACCTGCCAAGAGAGCAGGTCAAGAGTCCTCAGAAAATTGATATCCTTGTTATTTAAAGTAATAAGCAAACTTTTCTTCACTTTTTTTTTTTAACCCACTGGAACATTACTCCTAGCAGAATTTCTAATACTGCTCTTGTAACTCTAAGTATATGTTCTTTCATTGGCTACAACTTTAAGACAGGAAAAATCTGAAGGGACACATAAGAGATATGCAGATATGGTGCTTAGGGACATGGTTTAGTGGTGAACCTAGAAGGTCTGGTTATAGGGTTGGATTCAATGATCTTAGAGGTCTTTTCCAACCTAAACAATTCTATGTCCTCACTAGCAAAGTTAGATTATCTTCATAGTAACTTTCATATTGATTTTGAGAGTTGCAGGGCTCACAGGGGAAATTTCCAAATGTTCTGCAGAAGATGGCTTTGGAAAAGATGTCATTTTGCCTAAGCTGTTTACTAAAAAATTTCTAGCATGTCATGATGCAGAACAATGCCTTGAAATTCAGCGGCAACTGTGGCTTGCTACAGCTCCTCAGGGTCACAGGTGCCACATGCTCCTTAAATACTTGACTGAATTTGACAACAAATGTATCCAAATATTGTCCTAGAACTTTTCAGGTGTTACTCCTGGCTGCATCAAATTCCCGAGAATGATGATACAAGATCTGAGAAGAAAGCTCTCATTTCTCATATAGGAAACAACATAATGCAAATGAGCCATACAAGTAGAAGAGGCAACTGGACAGGTGGCAATCAGGCTACAAGTCAGAGAAGAATCAAGGATTTCAGCCCAAACTAGTTTGAAAGGACCAAAGTCACTTAAATGTTTGAAAAACTGTGCACGGGCTTTGAGAATGGTAATAAAAGAGGGAACAGTTTGATTAGGCATGGAACAAACGCAAGGACAAAAGGAGGGACATTAAGTGGGATGTTGTGGATTTAACAATCTCACGGATGACTGCTGGTAGAGGATACTATGAATTGCAATCCTGACTGGAAGACAGGAACAGACTTTCTTGAGAGGGTATACCTAGGTAATGGGACCACCAATAGAAGTGGTCGAGGGAGCAAATATTTGTAGTAGGTTACCAGAGGATGTAGTTGGACTTAGAGTTATTGGAGTGAAACTGAGTATTTTTCAAAAACATGTGGTCCTGTCTGCTTGGATGGAGCTCATCTCCTTTCTTGAATGAACTCCTGGGTAGAACTCAGTGGTTTGAGATACTCTAAAAAAGAACAGACCAGTTAATCACAACTCTTCCATCTGGCCTACTTATTATTAGGAAGAAAAAAAAATGAATGAATAGTGCCAGTAAGAATTTAGGTGCTTTTTTTCAAAGCATTACAAGAAACAACAAAAGGCTGAAGCATACTTAGAAAGCAAAAAAAATCTTGTAAATGGCTCATTAGGAAACATCAGTTAACACCACCCTTTGAACATGCTTTTGGCTGTATTTCTAAAAGTACCACCAATTAGATTTTAACAGCAATATGGAGTATTACCAAAATATTAACATCTGATAAATACTGATCACAGCAGGAATTTTCTATTGCCATAATTACTCAAGTAAAGACTATTAGCACTGCTTCCTCCCAGCTAAAACATCAAAGCATCTTTTACTTAATTTTATTTGCTTCAGACACTAGTAAGTGTCAGCATCTTATACTTTCTTATACTTTTCTTTGTCCAATTTAAAATTGTTGTTTCTTTCCACAAATTAACGCCATATCATCCTAACTACATTTGTTGTTGTTAAATCTCAGAACAGCAATGCATGCAGCTATAGAGTGCTAAACGCAGAAAGTGTGGGAGAATAATCAAAGAAAGAACAAACATCAAAATTTCATTCTTTCACAGTTTCTCTGGGGCACCTGTCAGCTACTGTCGTTTTTCCCCCTTATATCAGGTCAGTTTTAGATCCAAAGATTCTTTTGGTTCTTGAAGTCTTAAAGGCACAAATATGTAGTTACTGTCATGGACTGATGATTGAATTGAAACTGTAGTTTATTTGAACTCCAGGTGAGGCCAAAAATTTTTTGGTAAAAAACCTTTTTTCACTCTGTTGAAGGTGGTGGTGTTAGTTTATTTCAGGAACAACCATGTAAATATGTTTTGAACTCTTCAGCAATGACACCTTTGGAGGAATTATTCTGTGTATGAAATGTTTCAGTCTTGACACTTGCAAGGGTTCACTTGAAAGAAAAATCCCTAGTGCTGCTACAGACCGAGCCAGAAGCAGGAGATAAAAAGTATTACTGAGTAATGGCACTCATTTTTTCCTTCCTGTTCTAACACAAATTCATTTATTTAAATTTTTTTGTTTTTTTAAAATCTGTTATCAAATCTAAATACCTGGAAACGTCAGAAATTTATGCTAGTCTGTCAGGGGTTGCCAAGAGTGGTAAAAACTCCTCTCAATGGTCGCATACAAAGAATTACTGTCCACAGTTGGAACTACACAGAATAAAACAAGATATAAGCTAACTTTCTTGATTTGAAAGGAAGTAAGTTCTAACAAACCAGTTCTCATATGTAAGGAAGCTTGGCAAATACAAGGTGAGCGGTGTCATTTATAAATGGGAATTTATGAATTCTTTAAAATCCTTTTTGTCTTCAAGGTAGTGATCATGCACAGTAACTCAGTGAGAACACATAAGGCACAAGAACAAAAAGGTGTCAGAAGAAACGAGGTGCATCTTTCATGAACTTTGCATAGCTTTCTGTGCATCCGCATCACTTTCTAGGACACCAGTCCTCAGTTTTGCACAGGAATATGTATGTAGGTGTTTTATCTAATCTTATCACATTTTCCTTCCTGCTCAATCGTGCTCCAGTCCTAGGGAACAAACACTTGAAAAGGTGTATTCTCCAACTACCAAAATATATATTTGCTGTGTCCAGGGCTGACCATTCCCTTTCATGACACCAACACATACTGAGTCACTAGCCTGTTGCATTGCAACCTCTTCCATCCCGAGCAACACTTGTTTCTGTGATACTTATTAAATTGAGCATTGAATGAAATACAGAGATGAACACTGAGGTGTCTGACAGATCATTCAAACAAGTGCTCTTATCTCTGGGCCAGAAGCCCACCCTGTTCCAGCTTTGCTTTTTTTTCAGTCCTTTAGTGGACAGTGGCCCAGTTTCAACAGAAGAGCGGAACTCCGGAGCAGCATCATGATCCAGACTTTTAGGAAGCTGGAGACAGGCTCAATTCACTACAGCTCCCAGCAAGATACAGGATTTCACAGCAATTGCACACTGTGTAGATTAGGACTCTTAGCCAGTTGGCTAGTACGTGATCAGCATTAACAACAATGAGACTGACTGGAAAGCATAAATTCTGTTACAGAATTAGAAATTAGAAACATTGTTTATCATACACTAACCCTCAGGATAATATTTGGGGTTGTAGATCCAAGAAGAAAAGGTTATTTCTCTGATGTTATAAAGTAGTTGTATAATTCCTACAGACACACAATTCCACACACTCCCTACTTACAGCTCTTTGAATTACTTTTATGTGCTCCCTGCTCTCATTAACAACTTTCTAGACCTATTTGTATTTTTAACCACAAATCACATTTGTATTTGATGATATAAATTATATTTGTATCGTGTAGCTGCTTTTGTTGACCCTTGCAATAGTGTAATGGAAATGCACAAGAAATCTTACAAAATCATACTGGCAGTAATTTTGGATTAGTTACCGTAGGAGTCCCCTAGTCTTCCCAACTGAAGTAGATTAAATAACCAGCATATCTTTACTAGTATAAAGAGCACTACAAATGCAATATCTTTTGTTACTGAAACTACCTCTAAATCTAGGCAATTCAATATCAAAGCATTGTAGAAATTACCAGACACACTCACTTTAAAAAGCTCACCACCTATTGCCTTTGACCCTTCAAAAATGAGTAAATAAAACTGAGACGCAGATGCAGCCATAAATTAAGAGACCAATTAAACTTTTACAGCACCCAAAAGGTGAGAAGGGATAAATTGAATTCAGATACCCTCTGAATAGAAAATAAAAATGTTCCCATTCAGGCAATTTCTACATTCAGTATTTTTTAAGAATAAAAACCGTAACTAATCATCATAAATAGAATAACAAGATACTATAAAGTAAACTGAACAGAAATGTCTCAGCACCAGAAAGGAGACACTTTTGGTGCGATATTTACAGAAAAATCTGTAGAATAAGAAAATATTCAATTACTAAATTATATTTAAATTTCACTTAGTTTTTCCCTTTAAGAGACAAAAATGCAAGCACTGTGTAGCCATCAGACAAAACCAGCTAGTGCACATGAGCACTTAGTTCATGCAGAGAATGACTTTTGTCTGTAGCAGGCATGGCAGTACAGTGCACATCACACTCTATTCTAGGAACTATTACTATAGAGCCTCCATGCTCTCCTTTGAAAGGAAATCAAGACACATAAAGAGATGGTGCTGCTGTAACTCTTTAAACAGAATACATCAGCAGTAGTGTTAATTTTTTATTTTCTTTTTGTAGGTCCAGCTTTGATACTGAGCATAGACAAAGAAAAGTGTCAAAGAGAAGTAACTGCAAATGGCAAAGTTTTCAGTACTACACTGGGCTCCCAGCTCTGCCTAGTCAACAAATTTGGGGCCCTTCCACTCTTACATACTTGCTTAATGTGGATTGTTAATACTCTTGTCCCTCTTCTTGAACACCAGGTTGCTCAGCTGATGCCCATCTACTTTCCTGGCAGCTCTTACATTGCTCACCCTTTTCCATAAGAGTCATTACTATTTCTTATCTCCACCGCAGAGCTAAGGACCTATCAAGGCTTCAGCTGAAAAAGCAGCGAAACTCATCCTGATCTTTGCCAGAATAAAAGCTGTATGCAAATTAACAGACAGTTATTCTGCTGTAGTTCATCCCAAAGGAACTACATGAAAAATGGTACTGAACAGAAAAGAAACTAGGTCTTATAGTAACACTGTACTCTCAAGAGCTTAGTAGGGCACTCAGGAATCAGAAGACCACTGATTGCAGCTATTTTTCTTTTCACTTATCCCTCACAACCATCTTCTATCCATCCTTATAGCTGTCCACGAGGCTGCGGTGTAGAGTGCGGATTGGTGCCAAGGGTTAAGCCGGATGCATAAGGTAGCACCTCTGAATTATCTCCAGGCTGTGGTTCTTTAACTCCTCAGGAGCACTGACAGCTGTTTTGTGCTGTGCTTCAAGTTCCCCTGTTCCTTTTTCAAGTTCTTATTTGCTGGGAACTTTTCAGCCAATCAACTCAAGGAATGAAAGCTGTGAAAAGCCTGTCACTTCAGCTGTAACAGCAACACACTGTGTTGTTTTCCACCGGCCAACAACGACAGGGATGGAAATTAATTTAAATTCTGTTTATTTCCTTAATTAGAAAAAATTATTTTATTGTTAGTTACACTTTCATTCCAAGTTTCCAAATCCTGCCTCAGTATTTGTTGTTGTGTTTCTCTAAACAAGTCTTACACAAAATTCTGCAAGTAGTTGTGTAAGTTGTGTTGCACAGATGCCCACCCAACAAACTAAACACAAGTGGATCATCATTGGTACTCAAATAAGTGCCAATTCTAACAAAGTATCTGGTAACTTATAACCATAGCATGGCAGAAACAAGCTACCATCATTTCATCCCCTTGAAGAAAGAGAGCTTCATAAATGATTCTTCAACTCTGTCTTCAAATCAGGAGATGTTATTAATAATTTATAAAGCTACGTATGGTTGCCATAGTTGGCTGTCCAGCATGACTTCATTTGCATTAGTTACCAAATACTAAATTTTTTTTTTCTGTCCAATAGTTTGACTCATTGCTCTTCTGCACTGCCCTCTACTCCTCCCTAATTATGTATCTGTGGAGGCAGAAATGCAGCTCCCATTTGATCCTGTGATATCCGGTATTCGGTCTGTAACGTATGGCTTCAAATGCAAGACACAAGGTCTTTTCTTTAAATACAAATGTATCTTCTGAATTTTTTCATCTTGAACATGAAAAGGATCAAAACCACTGCCCAAGCAATCAATGACTGCTAAGAGTCTAAGGTCCTGTTATCTTGACTGGACACATATATGGATAGGTGCTATTCCAGAAAAGATAGTTCTTTTCAGAAATGTTGAAAGATTCTGTATTCAAAAAAAATGTAAGAATTCTTTAAATGCACAGTGAATTGCAAATATTTTTAGTCTATCAGAAATTATTATAACTTCAAAAAATTTACACTCAAAAAAAGAGGTTTTACTTTAACTTCCTGCCATTTTCTGTGGATTAAATTAAGAAAACGTAAAGCCCTACACATGCAATGTCAAGATTTTTGTAGTCCAGAAATTAAGGAGGTTTAGTGTTCTTCCATGATCTTTGTTAAGAGCAAACTGAAGTGAAAACTAGGCTTAACAAACAATAAAGACAGAAGTGGGTTCAGATACTATATGGATCTCATCACTGGAATTTTATGCCTTTCATGTACGAAGACGTGGAGAGAGGCCTGAGAAGAGATACATGAATCGTACAATAAAAGTAAAAATAAATTTTCTATCACCATTGCCACCAGCTTAGATCTGTGTTTCCCAAGCTGATGTTTCTGTCTCGTCTCCCCATTGTATTCTAACATGGGGCTGTGCCAGGCAACAATGGTACAGGAAAGGTGAACAAGGGGAAGTTGAGCATGAATTCAGCCTCTGCCTCACAGACTTCAACACTCTACATGACAAAACATGTCAGATAAGTAACTTCAGACAAGCAAGGCAAGTGTTCCCATGTGCACACAAAGATTCTTTGCTCAGCCCACAGCTCTCTGTGCCACACGCCCGAATCTCCTGCTCAGTCCCACAGGTTTCACAGAAAGGCTCTGGGAGCTCATTGACATTGCTGTACTTGAGTAAAACAGGCAGCTCAGTATTCTTAATACTTTTGTATGGTAACACCATGAGGGCAAAAGACACCTCATGCTCTTGAAGCACAAGTCTAGGTCACAACCATTTTGCATGGTTTTGACACAGGGCTTAATTAACGCTACTAAACTTTCCTGTATATGAGTGCTTAAAATGCTGGAACTAAGAGACACGTGATTGCCAGCATGTCTATACAGGAAAAATAATGTCTGCTAAGAAAATAGAAGGAAATTACATAGCACAGTGATACATAGCAAACCTCAATAAAAAGTTGCTGCACATAACAGACTGGTAAAGTCAGAGAGGCACTCTGCTAGCTTTGGTGGAACAAACACAGAAGACGTCAGTGCAGCCAGAAAGCAACACCTCAAAAAGCCTTCTTTAAAGCAGTGTTTTTTTATCAAACACCAAATGCGGGGTGATAAAAATTCTGAAATGAAGTGACTAAAATGAAATGGATTGGGATTAAATGAGGAACAGTGAAATGGACCTAACCTTGCCAAATTGATCCTCATTGAAATTGCAAGATGTCATTTCCTTTCCTGAAAAGAAGAATTTCCTTTCAGGAAAGGAAATGAAATCGTGAAATCAGAGAAGAAAGTGTAACAAACACTCTGAAAAGGAGATATGATGAAATAAAATGCAATTGGGAAAAAAAAAAAAAAAAAGAAAATTTGGAAATGAAGTGACTACAACCAAATGGATTGCAAGGAAATGAGGGACCCACCCTTGCCAAAATTATACTCATCAAAACCTTGAAATCAGAGAACAAAGTCAAACAAAAAGAAAGAAGAAGAAATTGATGAAAGGAAATTATTTAAAAAAAACAAAATACACCTAACACAAGTAAGGTCCAACTGGGCTTACACTATCAATAGCTACTCCAGGCAGTGTGAGTAAAATGGATTATTTAAGAACTTAGTATTTTTCTCTTTGCTAATGTCAGTTTCCTTACATATTTCTTCAATGATCCATTTTCTCTCACTCACTTTCAGCATGTATTAAAATCTTCTGAAGTCATGATGGTTCTGTGTTACCGTCTGTTCTGTACTACTACAAGAGCTGGCAGAAGAGACAAGAAACAAAGCTCTGTTAGAGTAAGTTGCCACAGTAGTAAGTATTTCTCACAACAGGAACAGCTAAGAAATGGGGTGATGCAGCCTCCATATGCTACCCTTTAAGCAGAACTGAAAATGGAGATAGGAAAGAAATTGTAACCAAAAGTCCCAAATTGCAGGAATTTCTATTTAGTCTCTGTCAAGAAGCAATGGCTGTCAAAACTATTATTTCAGTATTCTGAAACAACAATGTGAACTGGCTAATGAATTTACCTTTGAGCAGACATTGTCACTCCAAAGCTATTCCTCTGTACTAGAAAGTCTGGGCTTTCAGCTGTTTTTCCAAGATGACAATATTATTTGTACCATTTGAACAATTAATACTTACAGGAACCGCTATTATGCAAAAAGAAAAAATTCACAGGATTTCTATTAGAGTCTGTATATATAATGAAAATGTTGGGAAAAAGAATTGTTTTTCCTCCCTAAAAGGCATGAAAAAGTCAACTACTTGGACCTCCTCATTAACCTAGAGGAAATGCATCCTATCAAACCCAGTGTGAGATGGATTGTGTCCACGCCTGAGCCAAGTCATTGCTGTTGTTAAGACGATTCATGTGTAATAATAACAGTGAGCACTTGCACACTGTTTATATCCGTATTTTCCAAAAAGCTTTATAAACATTAGTCACTTACTTTACAAAACAAGCATCCAAAGGAAGTGATTATTAGATAAATGCCTGAAGAACACAACCTAGAGGTATTTTCTTTAACCTTTTCTCATGCTTTGACTTTCACATACTTCTAACATAAATCTCTGCTGGAAAATCATTCAGATAATTACTGTGAATTACTGTTTACAAGTTTATTTTTCTACTTCAGCTGCAGAAGTGAACCATTTAAAAGACAGTCTGTCTTACTCCTTTTCAAAAAAAATCTTCCTGTAAGCTAGGGTCTTTGCATTTAAACAGCATCAAAGGACAAGCAATGGGTGACTTTGTGAAAGGTGGCTGTTCATTCTGACTCTCCTAGATGGCCTGTTCATCTCCAGGGGCAGCCAATTAGACACCATGGTAAATTTATTAACAACAAAACAGGAAGTTTCTGCTCTATGTTTCTCGCTGCTCTCAGGCAGCTATTTAAAAAATACTCATATTTAGAGAAAAAAAATACTGCCAGCTATTACAAAAGAGAATAAGTAGCGTGACTAACATTTAATAAAAGTTTGGCTATTACTAATAAGAGCTTGGTGGTGGAAGGTCCTTCTTTGCAATTAATTCTGCTACGTTTCCAGAGGCTTGCTGTAGTGGACAGCAGCTACACAGTGAGCTCTGTCCTTTGTGCTTCTATATATCCATCAGCTGCTTCTTCCTCAAGCCTAGTACCTTGACATTTTCTCAGCTCTCCTTCTCTCTAATTAGCACCAATCTTACAAGTGTCTGGAAGGAGCTGGAAGTGTCGCCTTCAGCAAGGAAGTGCCACACACAAGTCACGGTAAGAGCAATGGGGAGCCCTCCCAGACTGCATGATTTATTCATGGATGTCCATATCAGAGGCTTTGAAAGGAAGGACTAGGGTGTGCTTTCCCAAGGTGTAAAAACGGACTAACAAAACCAGAACATTTCATCATCAAAAATGCAGTGCTCTCTTCCAAGAAGATCCTGTACCTCAATTTAGATGCTTTTGAGATTATCTGAATAACTGCTAATGATTTTGTTAACTCCAGGCTCATATACAAACAAGAGCTCCTGAGCAGTTCCTTACACAGATTTGTTAGCTTCCGCTGGACTAGCTGAGCTGATAAAAGGCTCACTTCAGCCACTCTAAATCAAAATTCAGACCCAAATGCCTGAAATGAATGCCATTACTGAACTGCAAATATTGTCACTCTCCTGAAAACATCACTAACTCTTATTAATGTTTGAAAATGCATAATTTCCCCTCCAGTGTGTTCCATTGACTCCTCCCACATCTCTTGCAAAATGTCAGCATTCTTCTTCAATGCCAGTATATATTTTTTACAGTGTTTGATGTCTTACTGCTGTTTTACTTAATTTATTGTTTTCTTAAAAAGAAACTGTATTGACCTTTAAGAATTAGGTATGACAGACATAAATGTAAACAGCCTCCTGCCCTTCTGAAGCAAATGCTATTTTTTCCCCTCGTCATTTAGGCTGTCTTCAGTTTTCTCTTGTCAGTATAATTCTTATCCCAAGAGAATAACAGTTATGTAGTCAAGGTGTTTCTGGCACAGACTTTGTTTTTCAGATACAAGGCAGATTAGAAGATGAAATTAATCAACCAGCCTGATTATCATAGAATCATAAGGTTGGAAAATACCTCTAATATCATCAAGCCCAACCATTAACCCAGCACCACTAAAGCCACCACTAAGCCACGTCCCCAAGTGCCACATCTACCCATCTTGCAAATACCTCCAGGGTTAGCAGTTAGCAATTCCACCACTTCCCTGGGCAACCTATTCCAATGCTTGAAGAAATTTTTCTTAATATCAAACCTAAACCTGCCCTTGTTCAAGCTGAGGCTATGTTCTCTTGTCAAATTGCGTGTTACTTGGGTGAAGATAAAGATGCCCACCTATCTACAACCTCTTTCAGGCAGTTGTAGAATGATGAAGTTCCCTCTGCCTGAGCCTCCTTTTCTCCAGGCTAAACACACCCCCCCCAGCTCCCTCAGTCGCTCCTCACAGGACCTGTGCTCCAGACCCTTCCCCAGCTCCACTGCCCTTCTCTGGTCTTGCTCTAGCACCTCCATGTCCTTCTTGTAGTGAGGGGCCCAGAACTGGACACAGAATTTGAAATGTGGCCTCCTGGTCCTTCTGGCCACAGATACAAGCCAGGGTGCCTTTGGCCTTCTTGGCCACCTGGGCTCACACTGGCTCATCTTCAGCCACTGTCACCAGCACCCCCAGGTCCTTTTCCACTGGGCAGCTTCCCAGCCACTCTGCCCCAGCCTGGGGCACTGCCTGGGGCTGCTGTGACCCAAGGGCAGGACTCGGCACTTGGCCTTGTTGAACCTGATACAACTGGCTTTGGCCCATTGATCCAGCCTGTCCAAATCCCTCTACAGACTCTTCCTACCCTCAGCAGATCAACATTCCTACTCAACTTAGTGTTGTCTTCAAACTGGGTTAGGGTGTGCTCAAACCCCTCATAATTAATGAGGGGCTAACTGTATATTCTGCCTCTTTTTTTTCTATGTTAATTTTGCCAAATAAAGGGTACATTTATCTGTTTCTAATCCATAGTCCTACCAGTTTGGAGATTTATTAAAGCTGTTGCTTGGTTTTCATCTACCATAATGCATATTCCTTATAGAGGAATAATGCATTTTACTCATGATGATCATCTTCCAGAAACTTTAAACTACCAACAAAAGGCTTAGAGTTGGGGCTGTTCAGCATGGAAAAGGCTCCAGGGATACCTTATAGCAGCCTTCAAGTACTTAAAAGGGGCTTACAGGAAAGCTTGAGAGAGACTTTTAACAAGAGCATGTAGTGACAGGAGAAGAGGGAATGGCTTCAGATTAAGAGGGTAGGTTTAGACTGAATATTAGGAAGAAACCTTCCAATGTGAGGGTGATGAAGAACTGGAACAGGTTGCTCAGAAAAGCTGCAGATACCCCACCCCTGGCAGTGTTCAAGGCCTGGCTGGATGGGGCTTTGAGCAACCTGGTCAAACAGAAGGCATCCCTGCCCATGGTGGGAGGTTGGAACTAGGTGGCCTCTAAGATCCCTTCCAACCCAAGCCATTCTATGATTATTCAGTAGTTGTCTTCTACATTTGGTGCTTTCTATAACTATGAAAGGCACTGCTAAAATCTCTAGCTAAAGTCTACTAACAATCTAATTTAAAAATTCATCCCAACTAGAAAAATCTTACAGGATTTAGAAGAAATCATCTTATTTTTTTACATTGTAAAAACAGTAGCATGTAATAGGGAGTGATATTTTTCTACAAGTTTTGACAATCTACTGACGTTACTTTTTTTTTTTAAGTCCTATAGGAATGCCTGTATTTTCTCGTAATAATTCAAGAAACTACAAACAGGTAAAGTCGTGTTATAAGTCATGCCTCAGTTATAAATGACCAACTCATCATACAACAAAAACCTGCCCTTTCCTATCTCATTAGCTGATACACTGATAATTCTAAAAGAAGTTGATTGACAGGTGCCGCAGCTTTCTTCTTCCAGGACAATTCTTGTGTCTCACTTATGCTAATCTATGTCTTCCCCCAAGGGATGACCACTTCAAAGATTTCTACAGCCAGACTCCTATCCTCTCTCTCTTTCTCTGGCCACCCATCCTTTGCAATTCCCTAACACAAGAACAATCATACCAAGAATCCAGAAGTTGGGATTCTGATCTTGGAAGGCAAAAGTAGTCCAGTGAAAATCCTTCTCATTTGCCTTCTGGTTTCTCAGGGTATGTTTGCAGTTCTTCAGATCGCCTTCTGCACGACTTTTTTTTATATTATTTTAATGAAAGAAATTTTAAATGCTGTAAATAACAACACAGCATGTATAGAAAGAGCCTTTACTACCAAAAGAGTTAGTAACAGCTTTCACGGAATAAAGAGCTTTTCCCTGTGGCTATGGGCCCACCATGTTAGGCTTTAAATGGCTGCTTGACCCTTAGAAAGCACTGGCTTATAGCAACCAAAATTCACATATTAACTAGTCATGTTAATTCACATATTAACTCTTCATATTAGCTACCAGAAAGGGTATAAAGAACAAAACACAATTATACTGCTCTATTAATATGTAATGCAACTATAACCATTGAGAAAAAAAGATACCGGTAACTACAAGATTTGCAGAGAAAGGCAACAATATTTAACATAAATTAGACTTATGGTGTAGTTTACACTTGGGAAGGTTTAAAAATATTATAAATCCTCTGCTTGCAAGAGAAACACATCTAATACATCTTAATAGGTTTGGAGAAAATAGAGAATGGCTATTTCTTGAGTTTTATAAACAACAATATTAGCGAGAGTCCAAAGAAATTATCAGGCCACAAATTTAAGAGACAAGATGGAATAGCTTTTTGGGGCAGGATATTATTTACTTTTGGATCAACCAAAAATATAAATAAAACCAGTTTTTCTAGGTCTCATCATGACTATTAAGAATGGTACCCTAAATCTGATCTCCTCAGTTAGTTTCCAGGACACCACAGAACAAAAAGTTGAATGGCACACTGGAGGAAAGTCTGTAATACACTTCTTCAGTTCTTTATATCTCTGACATAGAAAGCTACAGCTGATCATAGTCATGTAGAGGGTTCAGCTTTATCCATCTTTGTACTGGAAAAGACCTTGTGGCCAGGTCTTCACCCAGAAGCCCACCTTTCAAGAGTCATCCTGTACTTACCGGGAACTATTGAGGCCTCTTTTACTGGATAAAAAGAACAGCAGCAGCATCACTCGATTTGAAACCCTCAGTGGCTGTTGAATCACATTTTCATTGCAGCAGAAATTCAGGAGAGTAATTTACTTCACTAAGCTTCCTTTCTTTTAAAAATTGAAGGGTTTTATCTCTAAATCTAGTCTCACACGTTCTGTGCCAACCAGGAAATACTATATATAGATCTTAGAATTAGAACTTTTGGATATATGTGCTTTTCAAGACTTAAGATCATAGGATTGAAGAAGAGATTTCCACAGGACCAATTGCTCAGTGAAGTCAATGGTAAAGATATAAAATCTTTTCTATAGATATATATAAACTTATAATGATAAAATACATCATAGATGTATCTAAGAGTCTATGATTCCACCATAGACAAAAGATGCAGAGTATATGCAGCAGAAAAGATGATGTCAGTTTCCTGTGCTGGGAGATGATTTCCTGGATTAGATGATTAACTGCATTAGCAAAGCATCTTGCAAAAAAACAAAGCCTGTGGGACAAAGAGCCATTCTGACAGGAAAGAGCTTGGCACAAAGGTGACAGCATACATTGATTAGCATATCAATATGAATTTGTCAGTCATATAAACCTGGAATGCCAGGTTGCACTTCGCTTTATAAAAAGAACAGTTTGCTCTTTTCAAACAAGAGGTGACAGCACTGAAAAACACAGTTGATTGCTGCAGATTGATGGCAGTTGTGGTGAGGGAGTTGCAACTGGGTAAAGCAAATTCTCAAGGGAAATATACAATTTTATGTCCATATTATCAAAACGCAATTTCCTGACATTATGACTTTGGGCTGCCAGTAAAGAGATGCCACAAGCTGGGTAGTATGCAAAAAAACCAGCCTCCAGCGTAGAGCCATGAGAAATTCCAGTATGTACTTTTGCCCTGAATCAAGACAACAATATCAACATAGAGCTGGAGATTTTTTTTCTCAAGTGGAAATTCTCAAAAGTTTAGATTAAAAAAAAAAAAAAAAAATGAAACATTAAAAACCCCACCCCCATACAAAATGCTCTGCTGTATTCACAAAAGAAACCAATTCCACAGTCTGCAAGTCAAATGCTTTCATTTGAAGTCTGGAGACATGAGAAGCATCTGGACTCTGTGGTAATGGAGGATGAATAGAATTCTGCAGCTGAAAGACAGGGGTCTAAACAAGGCTGCTCTGTGCTGATAGATAAAACTGCATCCATCACTATGGATGCCTGTCAAAATTCATCATTATACAAGCCTTAATATAACCACAAAAAAAGTGCAGTGTTTCAGTCCTTCCTCCTCTCCCTCATCCCCCAACAATTTGGTGCAGTTTGCAATTATCTTCAGTGCTTTCATTCCAATCACCCATTTATCTGCTATTCAGTGATTTTTCTTTTACCCTTTAGTCCTTTCTTTGGATTTGTTCTCTCCAGTTTTCTCTCCTTTCGTAGTGAATGTAAATTGGTTTTAGTAGCTGTCATTGTCTACTTCCACAGGTTCAGACTCCAGTTGCCCCTTGCTTTTCCTTCTTGGGCATCCCACACACTAACTCAGTAAGAAACAAGAACATGAAAGAAAAAACACTGCTTTGCAGCAGGGAACATTAGTTCATCTTTCTAAGATAGCAGCGTTTCATTAGGGCATTGCTGGAATTTGTACGCCAGCCCAAGATTTCCCTATCCTTATCATCCATAAAAGAAAATGTGTGTTCTACAGCAGGAGAGATGGAGGGCCCTTTCTCCACCAGATAAATCTGGAAATAAATCCAATAGATAACACTCTGAATACATGAAGTCAGACACAAGAAATTAATTTCCTCAGCCTACAAATGCTACCTCTACATATAATTCCTACCACGACAAATTCAACTCGATAAAATTAGATTATCTGAACGATTTAGGGAGACAACAAACATTTTATCAACACCCACCATCTGGTTTTAAAAGAGCAAAAGATTTATAAAATAGCTTCAATCCCCAGTGCTTGCTACATGAGAACAAATTATTTTCAGACAATGGCCTGAAGGGAATGTAAGATTTAATCGAAAGATTTTTTTTTCTGTCTGCCTTGGGAAAGGTAACGAAGACTCACATTTTAATTTCTCCAATTCCAGTTCCCTGACCTCCTTTTATAGTCTTTTTATCAGCTACTTTCTTATAAGAGCCATTGCATCAGGCAAGGGTAGCTGCATCTGTTTTTCTACAGTGAGGCTTAGTTTGTAAGTTCATAATTCCATAGAAGTCATTTTCATTTATCACTTGTTGGAGTCAAGCATCTTATTCAACCATAAGACACAAAAATTATCTTTAAAACATCCCTGTCTGTATTTGTTTATGTCTTTGAACAGGGGTGTGCACATGTGTGAAAATTTCAGGCTGTGAGCCTCTTCCTTTGCTGTTTACCTAGACAGGAAAGGATGTTCTTCTTTATTTTAAAAGAAATCCAGTAAAGCTAGAAGGCATTTTTAACAAGATATTGCTACCTGGTGCCAACCCTAAATGAATGGTATTCTTTAAAGGGAACAATGCTGTTGCCAGATTAATATGGCTAGAAAAATCGCCAGAGGATCAAATACCATCACTGTTAGCACAATGACACATTGCAGGTGTAGACACACTGACAATCCACCTGCCTTGACTCTGCGATCAAGAAAGCAGTAGCAGGCCATCTACTGATTTTTTCATCATTTCCACATAAAAGTTGTTTTCTTGTTCCAAAACCAGCAATGAGGATCAGAAGTGGCTTGATACTTTAGAATTAATAAAAATAATTTTAAAAGAACATGATGATAAAAATCTAAGTACCTTGTACAATGTTCAAAAGTTATTAGTCACCAAATCTAAATGCTAATTCTTGGAGCGAAATTAATAAGATGCATTCTTTACAAATTATATTTAGTTACTACATTTTGCTTTCATGCCTCTCCCTCCCTCTTTGCTACTGCTTGTTCAAAACTCATCTAGTGATATATGCCATATCCACAAAAAAATAAATTAGCCATTTCACCTCAGAAAATTAATTGCCTTCCTTTCTGTTGTCTTACAATACCTCTGGAACTTGCTGAATTATTGAGAAAGGTTAGGTCACTTGAACTCTTGTTCTCACTTAAATAATCTCTTTCAACATGAATATAGAAAATTGAATTAATAGGAACTCCTTTGTAAATGTATGTCATAGCAGAAATAAGATAGTGCAACGGTTTGTAGAAAAGGTGCAAGAGATTGACTGACTTCTTGAAGTCACAAATTGAATTTCACTGATATGGCAGTACTTGCATTTCCTTTCATTCCAATTCCAAAGGAAGAAGAAAGGTCACACAACAGAGAAACAGAACCTTAATATTAGGGAGAAGAAAAAATATACATTTTGCAACAGATAAACTTTCAGTAAAAATACTAGTTCTTAAGACATGATAATTTCAATAATAGGCTCCATAAAAGTCTAAATAGTTGATTCATATGGGATTTTGGACAAATAAATGAATTATTTCGGTGAACATCCTGACTAGCAGAACTTTTGGCTTAAGAAACTCTATAGTTTAGAAACAGAAGGTGTGTGATAAAATGTCATAAGAATACCATAATCCTTGTTTTTGACAGTCGTTTCTTTTCCACTGACAGTCACACAGGCAAATGCACAAGATATGACAAGACATTGTCACCATTTAGGCCACAACAGTGGTTTTGGATGTGGGAAAGCCAAGTTCAGATCTTCTTTCCCCTTGTATCTCAGATGAAAAAAATGGATTCTGAAAAAGGCAGAGCACAAAATGTAGAACAGGAATACACAAATGTTTTTGCACATTTGAGAGAACAGCTGAGAAAATTTTCATTTTATCCTTTACTTCCCATGTAAAATAGGTATCTTTCAAGACACAAAGTTTGCTATGTTGCCAAAGGCTCCCTCCTATATTTATTACACATTGGCAGATACAGCTTTTCTAAATTATCATATGCCTACCACACAAGCAAGTACAAAACTTTATTCTGATCCTGCTCTAGCACTTAGAATGTAAAACAATTTTTGGTCAAAAGTCATAAGAACATAGTAACATCATGTGTAAATTTATACCTTTTTTCTCTTTTTTTTCTTGTACAACAAAGAGCAACCAACTATTTCTATGTTGACAGAATACAGTTTCATATAAACATTCCAATTAGTCTTCTAAAGTGGATGAGATTATATTCTTTTTTTAGAAATACTCTCTAGATAGTATAGTATTTTAAATCTGTGAATTGCCTGTAGTGCTTTATATGAAGACCAATCCATAAAAATTTTATTTAAGAAAAAAGAATTATAGAATATTCTCTTGATACCACAAAGATAAGATAATATCGCCTGTTATTAAAAAACCAAGTCAAAAAGCCTATCTGTTTTACTTTTCAGGTAACAGTGGAATACAGATGTGTCACTGATGCTCTATAAATAACATGGGTAAAGCTACCAGAAAATCTTATTTTCTGATTTTACTCAGCACTGAATTACTGTGGTTCCACTCATGCCCTTTCGACTTGCTCGAGACCTTACAATATGCATTTCATTATGCAAGAATATGCATGTAAATTTATTACATGCAATATATGTATATAAATGAATAAGTAGCTTCAAGAGTCAGAAAGGTCACCAATAAAATGCCCCTTAATTTGGATGTTTGTAAGGAAACAAATTGCTAGAAAGAGCCCTGTAGGAGGCAGAGGATGTGGTTTTGCCAGTAGGTGTCTTTTCGATTGACTTCAGTGGACTTGCAAACAGGCCCACAGGAATTTCAGGTGGCTACAGGAGCTACCCATTAATTTCAAGGCTATAGGCTCTGAACCTACAAGATCCAATCAAACACGTTCTGACTTTTGTATAATTCTGCTGTTAAATGTAACTTTTTAGAAAGTTATTAAAGCAATTCAAAAGAAGAGAAGAATATGGGGACACGCATTCAGTGCACACATAGAAGTCAGTTGCTAATTCATCTCATCTATGACATTAGACAGGCACTTGAGAGGTTGGAGAAAGGTGAAAAGGAAGAGGTGTACGGATTTACAATTGTAAATAAATTGTCTCCCACTAGAGAAAATAAAGAACGTAGAGCAGCTAGAAAAAAAAAGTATCAGTAAAGATTCCCCACTAATTTGTGTCAAGAACTGTCACTAAGAATGTAAAGAGGAAAACAGTAATAGCAGGAAAGAAGACTAATCACAATAACCCAAGAAAATGTTTATTATACCATGATCCATTTCAGTTTGTCTTTACCTCCTCTCCGGATATACCGCTGTCAGGTAGAAGAACCACTTGAATCAATCCACTTAATTTCTTCCAAAAAATTGCTAGTATCACACTTTGTATAATGTATTTTCCTCTCAAAGCCCTAGCTGACCAGGAAAGCAAATGAAGAAGAATTACTTTTCACAGAACGACTGTGCCCTACAAATTACATTTTGGCACAGGCACCTCACCATGCCAGCAATTTAGCACCTTCAGTCATGTCCTATGTGTAGCAACTAAAGAACAGAGGGATCAGCTATGCTGATGACAGTGAAAAATGCATATATTTACTCTTTCAGGAGGATCAGAAGATCAAGCTCTCAATGGCTGAAGAAATATTTCATTGAAAAAGAAAAAAGTTTTCACATACAAAATGATTTGTATTATCTGAAATTCAAAATAGTCTTCATTTCTATTTACTGTTTGTTTCTCATAGCTCATCTCTAGACACATTAAGTTTTATTTTATTCTAAAATTAGCTCCAGCTAAGTTGCATCTCAGCATCATATTCCAGAAGAAAGCTTGTCTCTAATCAGTTCTTTGGCTTTTATTTTTCCCACCCTTCCGCCCCCTCTAGCCATGAGGAAGAGCCACGTACCATATTCCTGGTTTTGGTCTTCCCCTTTGCTGCAACATCCTTACTTGCATGCTTGTGAAGCTGCTAAATATCCTACTGAGTCATTTGCAGTTGGTGACAGGAATAAGACTTTTGCATTTATAAACAATTATCAGAAAACAAGTTCAAACTGAGTATTCTAGCTGTGTTTTAAGCTACACAAATAAAAGCAAACTGTTCAAAATCCAGGTAGTTTGGCACTGTCATGACAGCAGCCCAATGCAAACACACAGCCATAATAAATAGGACAGTGCTGAGCATCCTTAAATTGCATAAACTCTGCTGCCCCAGCTAAACCTTTTCATGACAGACTGATGAATGGGAGCTATCAAAGCTGAAGAATAAAAAAAAGCTCCTGCTGAAGGATCATTTCTTCCAGCTGGGCACTGGAGGAGGGAGGCAGGGAAAGAGGTTATTAGGCTAAGCCTAACCAAGCAAGCAAACCCAAAACCAAAAGCAAATTTCACAGTGCCCTCTGTTCTATATACAAAAGAAAGGACAGAGGCCAGGTCTTGTGAAACATCTTAGTGATGCAGTTATCGCTTACGCTAAACAGAGATACTATGCAGGCTGCTATTTTACCTCAAATCCCTACTTGTGCAATAATGGTGATATTCTCTGTCTCTCATTCCCATAGCACACAGAAAAATTTAGTGGAAGGACAATTTCCAACAAAAACTTCAAGTGCACCAGAAGACCTGTAGAAAATTAAATCATAGTCTCGTAAATAGCTAACAAAAGAATAACTTCTAAATCTACCTTCTAGTCAAGATGCAAAGTCAAGAGCTTAGCTTCCACTCTGACTAAGTAGGAGCCAGCTAAGCTGGAACTGTGAAAAAATAGTTTCAAACTATATAACACAAAGGAAGAAGTAAAGACAATCACAGCTACTTTTCTGTTCACACTTCAGATATTTCTTCTAGATTTCCTGTGTTTCTGTGAAGCTGGGAATGGAGAGCTGCTAATAGCGACAAGTTTAACCACTGATTAAAAGTACAACATGCTTTTACACAAGCACGAAGTAGCCATCAGTGGAAAAGCAAAGGAGCAAATGACAATCAGCAAATAGCAGATGACCAGAAAAAAAGTCACTCTAAAATTGAGTAGTCTTACAAAGTGGAAAATAAAACATTCCCACTGCAAATATGCATAAGCTGGAATGGCCAAAAGTTAACATAAGAAATTACATACCTGGAACAGTTCTGGAAGAAAATGCCAGCACCCTCTATTGCCTATGAGAGACTGACAAAAACACAGATCCTTGTCTTTTGTACTACTCCTTTGCATAAGGTGCATCCCAGTCAGGCAGATTATGCTACTCAGAAGTTATTAATACAAATGTTTTCACTAAAGTTGATGTGGAACTCTTTTGAGAAACTCAATGCTGATGGCCTTCAGCCGACTAAACTTCAACCAGTACATGTGTAATCAATATAAATTTTGATGCAGAAGCATAGCTGACATCACTGTATATGTGAATTTCCTCTATAGATAAGATCCAATTAATGACTGGCTGCCTAACATCTTTTCTTACTTAGTTAAGTAAAATGTTAGCAAGGCAAGTCGCCCCTATTTTTTTGCTGTAGCCCTTTGGAAGTAGGAGAATCTGGTTTTGCTCCAATTGATCGTACCAAACTGCTTCTCTGTGGTTTCAGTAAAAATGAAAGCCAGAACACGGAGAATTTATTCCAGCAAATTTTTACAGTCATCTCCAAAAGGAGTCATAAATATTCCCCAGGGGAGACTGATCCAGCTGCCCAACATTTGTCCTGTGCTGTTCAGCTTTCTACTTCTCAAAACAAAACAACTCCAGATACTCAGCCACCTCTTCTGCCAGTTTTAGATACATGCTGCAGGACAATAACATCCACCTTACTGAGCAAATGAATAATAAAAAAATCTAGGTTGTCCTTTTATGCTAACGGTAACCCACAGTTTTTCTCCTGTATGGGGGAGAGAGGATGGGGAAGAGCACAGTGTATAAAAATTTCCCTACAGAGAAGTAAGTGGAAATTGTTCTTCCACTAAGCCCTACAGGGTTATTTCCTCAGGGTACCCCTGAAGAGGAAGACAGAATCAATGACACTTTGACTTCTACACTGCAAAGCTGACACTCCTGTGTTGGTGGCCTGGCTGACATTTCACAAACAGAGACTACAAAAAGCTTCCCAGTTTGTGTTTAAAGTAAGTCTCAAGGACTCAGTTTACCTACGGCTCTGCTAGAATAAGAAGACATTGCCTTGTACTGACTTCTCACATTGTGACTAGGAATGCATTGAGAACAAATTCCCTTGAGAACAAATTCCCTTGGGGGCACTGTAGATGATTAGGGAAAGACACGTGAGAATGGTCTCTCCTGAACACAACAGCAAGCAATTTTTCAAGACAAAGCTAGAGCAAGCTTCATTCCAGAACAAGAAATTAGACTTCTGCTTTCAAACTCAAAATCCAGCCCCTAGTTTGCAGCACTACTGCATATTGCACATTTTTCAGGGACGCCTGAGACAGAATTTACACACGTGACCAGAACGTGACTCCATGAACTATAACAAGTAGTTCAAATACAGATCCTCTATGTCCCTATGTGGAAGTTACCACAGTGCACTACAGGACTCTGCTCCTGTATGTTTGCGCTCTGCTGCACACTTGTCAGTACTGTGTGCAAGAAATAAGGTACCTGTGTCTCTGCTGAAATGAAGGAAAAGGAATAATAGAGCTGAAATTGGGAGAGCTGGATGGAAGCAACAGAAGCATGTGGGACACTTGTGCAACTGGTGTGCAAATGTGAAAAACACATCAGCTTAGTAAAAGGATAAAGTCTGGAGTTCCTAGTTTGGGCATAAAGGTGGAAAGGTATAGGGCACAGGGCTGGGTTTGTACTCTCTGGCTTATAGTCATATGAAAATCTGGAGTGAAGCTGCTGGAATCAAGAGTTGAGTGTCCAACTCTCAGCTATAACGAGTCAGTCCATTGTTCCTCGCTCTTTGGAACCACCGTTTGAATTTTTTCATCTCTCAAACTCACAGAAATTTTTCTACCACACCTTTCTTCTGGCTTGTCTCCAGGGAGAGGAAGAAAGAAGAGGCAGGTGGAAGATTCAGAATTCAAAATGGAACTGTGAGATTAACTCCAGTGACTTCCCTGTTACAAGCATCTGCAGTGCATGGGTGGGTTCTAGACATGCTGTAGCACCAGGTGATTTACAGCAGAGCTTCCGTGGTTTTCAGCAAAGTTTCTGAGCCTGACGTGGGCAGCTGCTTGGGCTGGGGTCAGTTGGTAAAAGCTCATATAGAAACAACCACAATTACAGTCATTCGAATTAAAACTGCAATGAAGACCTGTCAATTAAAGTGCAGGCACTCCTTCCACTGGGTAAATACATCAGGGACGAAGTGGTACACAGGAGTAGTTGATTTTTGTTTGAAGCTTTTGTTTAAATAGTACTGAATGTGTCATTGCTGATAGGGACATTGAATAGCTCCCACTGCTGTGATACAATTGAAATCTTTGCTGATGACAAGTAGTAGCTCGAAATTGTTGAAACATGAAAGATTGGCACTAAAACACATTTCCTCCCTTAAGACTGCAGCCTATTGAATAACAAAGGTTTGTTAGTTGAAGTCCCTTGCAATCAACCCTTACATAAAACATGCATTCCTAATGCCAGCTGTTATTAACATATTAACAAGAAAACTGATTTTAGATGTGAAAACATCGGGTGTTAAATTTCCTCATTTACCCTTTTCTACCGTTATAGAAATCACTACATATAAAAATACCGGTTGCTCACAATAATAATAGTACTAAGTGTGAAATAAATGCAAATCAGTAAGAAGAACTAAAATAATTTTTTTCAAAGACACAAAGAAAACAAACCGCTAATATTTTGCCCATAACTAGGGACATGTATGTTTAGGGCTGCATACTGTTTCAGTAAAAATCAGTATCTTCTGAACACGCAAATGGCTTTATAAATATTTCATATTACAGAATGAAGAGTAAAATTAGAGAGCAGCAGGATGTATTTGTTTGTCTAAAAAAGTCACTCTTCTAAATCTGTAGGTAACAGAATGGTTTAAAGGAAAGTGTGTGCTAAATGAAAAGACAGCAGCAAAAAAGCAGATCTGAATTGATCTGGAATAAATTCATCTGGAAAGAGCTTTAATAAAAAAGGCAGCCTCAGTCCTGAGATTTTCAACTAAGCCAGCTGATTAGCCGTGCAAATACAGGGCAAAAAGACTATTTAAAAAAGGAAACACAATAATGAAACTTAAAGAAAGACAATATAAAACAAATCTCAACATAAACGAGATCAGAATTCATTTTCCCTGTGATGCTCTCCACAGCTCCTGAAAGTGCCTGCTGCTGGCAACGAATGAAATAAAAGGGGAGGGAGAGCAGAGGGAAAGAGGTGTTAGCTTACCAGCCAACGGAGCTTATCGCTCCACTCCCTTCGTGACGCTGGGAACTCACAAGCCTATAAAAGGTGCCTTGGCTCCCAGTCCCTTTCTCCTTGAGCAAAATCAAAAGCAAGAGGCTGTACAGAGGAGAAATAGGATGCTGTTCTACTCCAAGGTAGCTCTCCTGACGTGTCTGTTAGAGCATTTCTAACAGTTTGAACAGCATTGCCAAAGATTTTTTTCTGACAGAGCTCTCCTTCCCCGTACCTGCTGTGCTGCCTTACTTCCCCTTTTCTTCCTTCCCTCTTCTTATCTGTTGGTGGGGATTTTGGAGGGTTGGGAGTGGGAGGTGGGAGAGGTACATCATTCCTGGAAGAAAGGAGAGGAACACCCAAGATGACTTCGGTCCCCACAGCCAAGTGGAACACGAGCGTGAGCGGCAGGTGGAATGTGAGCCTTGCTGAAGCAGGCGATCCCTGGGGACAGGCTCTGGAAGCACCCGCTGCAAATGCTTCTGCCCCCGTAGCCTCCTCAGCAGGCAACTTCTCCAATCAGTTTATACAACCTTCTTGGCGCATTGCCCTGTGGTCTCTGGCTTACGGTGGTGTGGTGGCAGTGGCCGTTTTTGGAAATCTTATTGTCATCTGGATTATCCTGGCTCACAAGCGCATGAGGACAGTGACAAATTACTTCCTGGTGAATCTGGCCTTCTCTGATGCCTCCATGGCTGCTTTCAATACTCTCATCAACTTCATCTATGCACTGCACAGTGAGTGGTACTTTGGAGAGGCTTACTGCCGCTTCCACAACTTCTTCCCAATCACAGCTGTCTTCGCCAGCATCTACTCCATGACGGCAATCGCTGTGGACAGGTGAGAAAAGAGAAAAGTTTAGGGGTGAGAGACTGAGATCAGATTCTCTGCCAAAATAAAGATACAAAGATAACAATCATAGTGATGAGAGGCAAAGATCTCAATAATTCATTCATTGTGCTCCTCTGCACTTCCTTAGGATCTCTCCTAACACACGTTTTCTCCTGGTCTTTGGTCCTTCTCCTTCAGTCTTTCATTGTTTTTATTCTTCTGCTTTCTTTTGCAACAAATATTTCCTCTCTCTGTTTGACTTCAGCTGCTTTCTGTGCTCTGTCTTTCAATACTTATTCTGTAACAGCAGCTCAGGGTTTTGCTTCCCACTATGAAAACAGTCTGTCTCTCAGCCAGTTATCTAATATATACTGATAAGGAGTTGTAGAGATTGTTTGCAAAGGCAAAGGATTTCAAATTTCCCTCTTCTCTGTATTTCTGCAGCTGGCAGAGGCATTTGCCTCCTCTTCAGAAATCACTTCAGACCCAGTTTTTAATAGCTTTTCTCACTGACAGCTCTGAGATGCTTTGCTCCTGCTGATTTTAACTAATGAGACTATTTACATTGCCATCTGTGCGTATCTGGAGGTCTGGTAAGAACATAATTTCAAAGATAAAGCTTTGTGACGGTCAAAGAAAAAAGGTCAGGGAAAAACTTTACCTTTGTACTCCTGACAATAATGGAATAGGACAGCTGTAGTGTCCATACAGCAAAGGGGAGATGGAGTTGCCAGGTTTCCTACACAGATACATTGATGGACTGTGTTTCTCAGAGAGTGCTGTGAGTCTCCCCAGAAAATGTTTCTTTCTTTATTATTGTTTTCACATTTGCTGTGCGGGAGAGATAACTCACTGAATTTTCTTGTAGAAAAGCAGATCAATTTGTATTTTGGATCTTTTATTCCTTTTAGCAATGCACTGAAATTACTCGCTAAACTCCTTTCTACATATTCAAATCACATTATACATCTTTGCTGAATTGACTTGTCAGAAGTGCAGTATTTCCAAGTGATGGTAGTTAAGATGTTATAAGGTTCAATCCACCTTCCGAAATGTTATTTCTCGTTCCCAGGTACAAAGATTGGGATTGGGAAACGTTGTGCCTTTTGTTTGTGCTTGTGGATAAATTCATAATAGTGCTTTTCGGTTTGCCCGACTAATTGCAAATTTTCAGTGTCATTCTCAGCTAGATGCATTTCTGTTCTGTAAAGCTAAAAACGAAAGAGCAAATGAAATTCTTGGCAACTCTTGTACTTCTCTGCTCTGAGGATGGGTGAAGACATAGGGAAATCAGTACACCTTCCTCCTGCCAGTGAAGTATCTCTTCTCAACTGCTAATCTCCATTAAAAATTGAGAAGATAGCGTAACACCAGCGATTCTACCTTTAACCAGGCAATGATTTCTTTCATTGTCTTTTTGAGATTAGCTTATGATTCTCATCTAGCTTGAGGTTTTCAGAAACATAAAGGGGCTTTAATTGAAGTATTTAACAGTTAGAGCTGCATATTTAATAGTTACAGCTGCAGCTCATCACATCATTAGTTGAGCAGTTACTTGGATGCTCTGAGTAGGGCTTTATTTTATTTTTCCTGACAAAGTTATCCACAGAGATGTAGTACTTACTACTTTGGCAGTTCCTGAATTCAAGCTAGGAAATTGGGAACAAAAGTGAATACAGTTCCTTAGGAATCCAAACTGCATTTCCAGAGGGAGAGAAAATAGCTCTGCTCCACACTGACTAAAGTGCAACAGACCAATACAAATATATTGGAAACGTTTTCCTTGGTTTAGCAATGCAAAATGCTGGTGCTCGGAAGTGAGTAAATAACTACTGTTATTCACTCTGGTCTACTTCTTGTCTGAAAATCCCCTGAAGAAATCACAATTTGCATCCCATCACATCCTCCAAGTTCACCTGCCTCCAAAGGCAAATCAAAATCCTCCCAATGAACAATAGCTGTGTTTAGGTGAGCTCTCTGTAGTACCATGCAGCATCATGTAAAACAAACAGAAGAGCAGTCTATCCCTCCTTCCCTATTCTTACTCCTATTGCTTTTATACCAAATCACACTTGTTGCATTCAGTACCTTTAAACATCCCCTGGCTACCTCTGCAAAACAATTCTGCCAAGTTAAAGAAACCTAAGGGTCAAAATAGATCCCAAGGAATGTCCCTGGAGGTACAGACTGCTCTATTCCAGGGCAAAGATCTGCTGGCTGGATGTTTTTTAAAACTTTGGTTCCCATTTGCCTTTTGCAAAAGTTCAGCCAATGCTTTAGACAGAAAATCCTGCTTTAGTTTTAACCCAATAAACTCATCCTTACACATTCTTTTAATTTAAAAATTTAAAACAACAGAAGCTAGAAATTAGGATGAAGCTGCTGAGGGAACTGAAATGATGGGATCAGATGATTTTCCATTAGAAATTGTTACCATCCCAAAATACCGAAAGGTCCTGGGTTGTAGCTTACTAAAAAGTGTGTTGTGATACGCTCCACTGGTTGTGCTCTAGTGCATCCAAATGTTCATAGAGTATAAATGTGTGACTGTGAACTTGGACGTCACTGAGCAGAGGTCATGGGCAGTACATGTTTCCTTTCACATCTGATTCTGTAAGACATTCTAAGTTGTGTGAACTGTGAGATTACTGGACTGACTCAGAGTTTTGTGGACTGGGCAGTTCCTGCAGTGGGGTGAGCTGCATCTGGAGCTGAGGATGAAAGTATCCGAGACTGTTGTAAGATGACCTGGTCATTGAACGCAGACTCAAATTTGTGTGGGTTTATTCACACTTCTGACCATCCCTTCCTGGTGTTTTTTCTTCCCTGCTTTCTCCTTCTTTTCCAACAGGCTGTTTGCAGTCTGCTGCAGAGATGCCACAGGTAGCTCAAACAGCGTTCTCTCAGGCGCCAGAAGCAGAACAGATTTTACACTGTGCTGCTGAATGGGCGTTCATTTCTGCATTCTTCTGTAGCTCGTGATGCACAGTTCCACAGCTACATTGCTTCCAGTGCAACTGTTTCTTTAGCTACCTTATGGGGATAAACTGGTAAATAGTCCAAGATAAACTGAATAGGAGATAATTCTGGAGCCAATATGCCCTTGTCACTGACCAGTGCATGATCCTAAAGGGTCCATCCATGATCCTAAACTCCATCTGTGATCATGGCAGTACAGCGTGTGACTGCAGTACAGTTCTTGGACATACTACTGACAGTACCTTAGGCAGAATTTAAGCCACCTGGCCATTGAAAACCCACTGTCCTTTCCTACAAGATCTTAGCATGCAAAGAAGGTGGTTCAGGTATGCTAGGAATTCATTTTGAGTCCCAAGATTGCTTATTGCTTCATTATAGAACCAGTTCTGTGTGTAGGTCTAACAATTCTCTGCAGATACCTGATGGTTACAGTGGAAGTTTGGGGATGTAGCAATATAGCCTAAAATAACATGCCTTCAGTACAACACTTAGTACTATCCATTTTTCCTGGTTTTAGCACATGTACTGTATTACTTTCTCAGTTACTTTTCTCTCTGCAATTTCATAATGATTTTCTCACGTCAATGAATTTAACTCTTTGTAAAAGCAACTCCTCGGGACCTGAAGTATTCTAATAGCGACGGTGAGTATTTCCTGATCCTATTCATATCTTACCATTTCTTTTCTTTCTAGTATGCAAGAGGTTTTCGGTCTCTGAAGCCAAAAAACGTTGGTTTTATTTTATGTGACTTTAAATTATATTTAATATTCAGTTTTATTTCTCCTCTTGCACAGTCTTCTCTCTTTTTTACGAACCTTAGTATTACCTAGTTTCTAGCATCCATATACATGTCCTTATTCAATACTTGTCATTCTAGTTTCCCACCTTATTTTCTCACTTTTAATATATCTACAGAAGCACACATACTGGGTCAGTTTTCTTTTTTTCTGTGACATTGTTCAGTTACTGATGGCTATTAATAATCCCTCTATACACTCATTATACTCCAGCATAAGTAATGACACAAGCTTGTAACAAAAGACAGATATGAGACATAAATGCATGATTCACCTTATAAAATAAAACCCAAACTCATCATGTATACACACTCACATCCTCAAAATATCACTTAGGCTCTTCAGCCTCTCCAGGTGTATTCTGTAAGAGCAGTTATTACTGTCACAGAATAGTACCACAAGTCCTATAAATTAATGTTAGTGGAATTCTGAAGTAGGCAGTTGGCACACTGAAAAATGTCTTATCTTTCCAGTAGAATACGTTTTGGTATCAGTCTCTGCATGATTTCCCATTCCTGGGACAAATTACTCAAGGCCTTCATGCACCATAAACACTTTAAACTGATATTCCTTCCAAACTATCTATTATCTGTTATTAAGTATCTGTTACCCACCTCGTGTGCTCAGAAATACTGAGGTACAGGGAAATGTGTATGTGTAAAAACGATCTCAAACATTTCTAGCAGGTTAAGATCTGGAGTGCACAGGGCATGACCCTGTGCTGTGGTCATTTGGTAGCAGTGCCAGCAGAAGATGCACACCAAGAAGGTCTATTGGTACTTGAATCCTTGAACATGAGCTTGGCACCAAGTGTTTTGTGCTTGGCTCACTGGTGAGTGGAGGAGGTCGAAGCAGTGACAGGCAGGAAACCTACACTGCCCAGCCAGCTGCCAGACCTGGCACGGAGCTCAGCTCAAACAGACCTGCAGCCTTTGGCCACTCTCTCATTCCTTTACCTCAAGTTTAGAAGTCTCAGAGTAAATGGGTTTCATGTAAAAGAAGTGAGAATTTGCACTGAAGACTTGTGAGAGAGAGATGAACATCAGAACAAGAAAAACAAAAAAGCAGATGAAGATTTTTCAGGTTCCTTGTGCTTCACAGGCTAGAGATCTCCCCCTTATACCTGAGAATATTTTCACCAGAAGAAATGGATAGAGCTTCTGTCTTTTTTTCCATAAGATACCACTTTACTGTTAGCTAGCTTTTCCTAAAGCCTCTGGTGCCACTTAACTACAGAAAACTCTACCTGCCATACCCCTACTACCACACTAAAGTGCAATAGAATGTTTTTTTCAAACTAATGGATGAGTCATAACCATGACTTCAAGAAACAGCCTTGGTCACCACATATCATGAAGGGAAAAAATGCAAGATATGCTTTAGAAATTATCACTATTATTTCTATTTTTACTTTGCCAGTCAAACTAGAATTCAAAGAGAAAATCCTTTCCCCATTTCTCTGTCTTCCTCAAAGAATATCTGAAGATGAAGCACATCTTATTTGTGGGTTCCAGTATCTGGGCTGCCCTCTGAAAAATACTAGTCCTCAGAAATGGAGAGAAAAAGTTGAATAGGACAGCATTAAGGATTCAAATACCAAGAGCTGAAACACAAAGGACTCTCTATCATCTGGGGGCCCACAAGTATTTTTTTAGATTTGACAATTCTCTTTCTTTCTCACTTAGAAAAGAGGTGAAATAGTTTGTGCGGAACATTTTGATGCAATGGCTACAGGATTCAGCATGCAGAGGCCTAGGTAAAATAATCCTTTACTTGCAATGGTACAATATCCTAGTGATCAGGCAAAAAGACAGGATTTTTTGCAGTTTTGGTTAAAATTCATGTCAGAGTTACATTATTGATAACATACTGGGGCGGTCTGGGAAGAAATCCAGGCATAACATCTATTTTTTCCTTTTTGTTCTGCATTGAGTAAATAGTCTATTTAATAAGCTGTTTTCAATAGATGCTGTAAAAAAACGAGGTTGATACACCAATATCTTGAGACATAGAAGCAACATTTCCAACAGCAACTAGCCCCCAGACTTCTTGTTTCAGGCAGGAAATATCTGATAAGTTTGAACCTTATGTTCAAATGAGAAGTTCATTTTAGACAGAGTCTTAGCCTTAAATACATATGCTTATTTATAATTTATTGAAGACTATTAAAATATGTATCTGTGGTTTACTATGCAATGTAGCCTATGGTACTTTTAAAAGTTAGTCAAGGGTTGGGGGGAGGAGTTTTTTGGGATAAGAGGTTTGGTTTGTTTATTTATTTTCTTAAATATTATTGCCTAAATTCATGTTTTTCTGACTAATTTACCAACCAAGAGAGAAAGTTGTATCATTTACATATTTGTGTTTCCCTAAAATAAAATTATCTCAAAATAACTGCAGAAACAAGAAGGAAGCCATCTAATGACAGTGGCAGAAACGTAGACACTAACAGTGGTTTTATGCAGATGGAGCTGTTTCTACAGACTTCGCACTGATACTGGTCCTTGATAGCTCAGGTAGATCATATTAAAAGAAAAGGAGAAACAGAAACCCTTCTGTCAGGGGAAGTCAGTTACTCTATAATTTTATGAGACAGACCAAAGAAAAGTCTTATCCCTTTTCTATCAATATTCACAAGTATAGAAGACATTGCGTAAAATCAATTACATACTTACAAAAATCTAGCCCACTGTCAGTTACCAGATCCTCCTCTAGTAGAAAGCACTGTTTATGAGAGCTCAGCCATCCTGTAGACTTTCAATATTACTAGTTTTAGGTTTTAGTTAAGAAGTACTTGTAAGCAAGGCATTGGAAGCTACTCCTAATTTCAGAAAAAACTTCAGTGTTTCCCCCAAAGCACAAATAGCCATTCAGCTAGAGCAACACACATTTTATTTTCTAAATCAAGGCCAAGTTATACCCCTGGGATACTGCCCACTGATCTCTCAAATGTACCATGTGTTAATCTGTCATGTTGTCACACACTCTTTCTTTATGGCGTTAGCTTTAAGGTGATCCCTGCACAACAGACCCTTCAGGTCACCAAAACCATTCTTTCTCAATAGTCAGTTATAGTCCTACAGAAATGCCCACAGCCACTCTTCCTGCAGAGAAAGTCAGTCTAAATAAATGAATACAAACCAGTCCCACAAGAAAAGAAGGAGCCTTGCTCTAGTAGGCTGCATATAGAGATTAAAGAATACAAAAGTTAAAGACTTGGTTTTCATCATACAAAAAATGCCTTTAAAATCCCAGTTCATTCCATCACCTTTAGCCTACTCTACATAGCTTACCTTTTGGAGGATTTTCCACAGCAATGTTCTAAGCAAGGGCAAGGAATTACAGCAATTTCCCTGCCTAAGTTTCTTAAATACCAGTTGATTCTAAATACAAAGTCTCAAAATCAGCTTCTGTCTTGAGGGAATAACAGCTTCTGTGTATTAAAGAAAGAAGCATGCTCTGCTGTCTCCTGTTGACAAGCCACTTACATGCAAGCATTATGATTTTTCTCTCAGTCTCTTCCTTTGTCAAGTTCCAATTTCCTGTTACAATCTGGGATGATTACATTTTGCCCCATGTGAGTTTATAAACACATTGTAAACAGGTGAAACAAATCAGTTAGGATGATTAAAAGCTTCCAGCTGTGTCTCCAGATGGGCATTTGTAGGATCCAATTTTGAACATCTTTTTTTTTTAATAACATGGTGTGTATTTTTGCCACAATTTTCTAAATTATGTGTTAAAGATGGAAGGTTTTCCTGGCTGTATTAGCCAGTGTATGCTATTTTACAAAAAGACAAATTAGGTTTATTTTTTTTCCTCTTTTCTATTGTTGGGACCTTAATACACAAACTTCGTGAGCTTTTATAGCATGTAGCAGCTATTTGTCTCATGCTACTTGCAAACTGTAAGAGAGATACATGATTATGCTGCCAGTAAAACTACTAGCTCAAAGAGTTTATCAATGTTGTTCAAAAGAAGACTGTCCCTATTATTGTTTCAGAGAAAACAGATTTTCTTAATTTGGTGAACCCAAGAAACGAGAAGAGAACGCTGAACTGTAGACTCCAGACAAACAGAGCAGTTCAGTAGGGCACTGGATCTATTCTGACCTCAGGAGCTGAGAAAAGAGTGCAGCAGCAAGTACGCCATGATGCACCAGCCATTGTATCATGCAGCCTGAATGATTTCTCATTAAGCTCAGTGGAAAGACTCTTGCTTACTTCAGTAATAATCAGTTAGGGACAAAGATTAACACAAGAGAAAGCTGTAAGAGAAGTGATGAAAGGGATGTCAGATGGTCACAACAAACAAAATCATGTGCTAATGATGTGCATATGAAACCAAAGTGCTACCTAAAAACGCTTTAGAGTCATACATAGAAGAACATGGTGCAGCTGTTGAGCAATCCACAGTCTTGGAAGTGCTGGCTTGAGTCTCTACCAGCACATATTTCCATCCCTACATTTCTAAATGTGCATATTCCATCTTATAATTATTTTCCAAATATAAATGTTCATTTTGGGTGGGGTAATGAGGATTTCTGCTTGTTGTGATAAATGAGTATAATAAGTTCATTCCTTTAAGCAATGTATATTTTACATTCAGCATTCCTGCTTTAATTGTGTGGAATAAGCTATCTGTGGCACTATCTGTGGCAGCTCCCACTGGAGTGAGAGAGCCTCAGAAGTCCAATCCTTAAATCAAACCACCTCAGTGGGAGTTCAGAGCCCTTTATTCAGCAGGGAGTCACACTCTCAAGCCTGGTGACAGACTGAACAGTAAATGTCCAAAGACTGCAAAGCAAATTGGCACAGCACCCCACTGAAAAAATGTCTGTAGGGCTCCAGAATGCTTTTCAGTGGTGTAACAAGCCTTCAGTTGCTTGCAGCCATTAGAAATTCTTCTTTGGCTCAAATGCTTACCATCTTTTACTGCCCTTGGAGATGAGGTGTGGAGAGTTACAAGGTCTGTGTATAAATATCACAGAACATGGCGAACCTATGCATTTGTCACAGGCTTCAGAACAACTGCACAAATTTTGGGCACTACAACATAAAAAAGACATTAATCTATCAGAGAGCATCCAGAGGAGGGCCACAAGACTGGTGAAGGTCTGGAGGGGAAGACTTATGAGGACTGGCTGAGGTCACTTGGCTTGTTCAGCCTAGAGAAGAAGAAACTGAGAGGAGACCTCATCGCAGTCTTCAACATCCTCACAAGGGAAAGCAGAAGGAGAGGCACTGATTTCTTCACTCTCATGAGCAGTGACAGGACCTGGGGGAACAGCATGAAGCTGAGTCAGGGGAGGTTTAGGTCAGGTATCAGGAAAAGATTTTTCACCCAGTGGGTGGTTGGGCACTGGAACAGGCTCCCCAGGGAAGTAGGCACAGCACAGCCTGTCTGAGCTCATGAGGTGTTTGGACAATGCTCTCAGACACATGGTGGGATTCTTGGGGATGGTCCTGTGCAGGGCCAGGAGTTGGACTCAATGATCCTCATGGGTCACTTCCAACTCAGCATATTCTATGATTCTACAATGAAGTTCAGACCACTTGAAAGAACAGTGGAGTAGCAGTCTAAGACAGAGAACACTGGAGCATCCAAGAAGTCCTGCTACTCCCCTTACATGCAGTTTATTGTTGACTGATTACAGAGAGAATAACTCTTTGGGAATTCTCTCCCACACACCTGCAGAGGCAGAAGGGCTTGCCACTACATAGCCCCGCAGCCAAAATGTTCTGGTTTTGTACCAGTTCTACTTACCTTGGAATCTCTGGTACACTAGGGCTGATTTTTGTCATGTCTTTTATTCCTACATGACCTCAGCTTCCTTTCTTATTCTCTCCTCTCTCATTACAATTTCTATATGCTGTTATTCTACAATTCTCCTTTCTTTGCTTCTCCTATTAGTTTCTAATTTTTCTCTTTTCACTTCTATTTTTTCATTCAGCAAACTGTTCCCCAGTCTCAGTTCTTTTGCTAGATCCTATATCTCATCATTCTCCCTTTCACTCCTGGCCTACTCAAACATTCCTATTTTTTCTACACCATGTTCAGCATCATTCAGTGCACAATTAAGACAGCATGTCTACTCTTCCCCCTTGTAACCAGCATTTTGCCATCCTTAATATATGTAAGGATATCACATAGAGTAAAAAAATGAGCCATAATGACAGAGCTACACCATGAAACATGACAGACAGGTGTCAGCCATGGGTAATTGTAACATACAGGGGCAATATGCTCATCATACATACACATTATCCCATCCTTAGCCTCCTTACCTCTCTGATTTTCTGAGCAACACCTAAGCATGGAACCTCTAGCTTGTGCTAGCAGGAGCTTTCATCCCTGGTGGAAACACCCTTGCTGAATGGACAGAGATCAAAGGCAAGAGCCACCTGAAAGATTAGCTACTGCTACTTCAGATTGAGCCTAAAGAGATAGACAAACTACCCTTAGATACCTCTAATGGCCAGATAACATTCACAGCAAACAAAATTATAGGCAGGAGTGTGTTTGTCTCCTTTGCAAATGACAGCTAACAGTGCAGGAAGAACTCCGTTCTTTTCAAGGCTTCTTTTGGCTGCAGAGATTAACATCCAGATTCTGTTCAAATGTGGAGGTAGTTTTTGACCTGCAACAGAGGGTCATTCCGTGTTTTCTACTATATATTTACTTGTGGCAATGATGGCTTCTACAAGAAAATGCTACCAAACTCGTATGACAAATCTAAGTGAATGTAACAATTCCAGTTATAAAGCAGTATCTCACTATGTTAATTAAGCAATTTTGTTTCTAAGAAAAGCCACAAGTTAGATACCTCACTGTACTTATTAGTGTACTGGCAAAGTATAATAACTTAGATTTGTTATCAAAGGCCCCGTAACAGAGCTGTCAATACTCTCTTCAGCTAAATCTATCCTGCACAAAGATATTATTGAGGGAATAGTCAAGGTTCCTCTGTTTCCTTCTCATCTTCTTTGTTAGAATGACTGCCAGCTACATTTTTATAATCGATCTTGTGTAATAGCTAGGCTGTTGCTTATCACTCAAATTTGAACTCGAAAGATAAATATACTGCTTTTCATCTGATCCTTGTCCTTTGACTTACCTTACTCAGACAGCCAATTGTTAAAATTTCCATCAGTACAGATGTATGAGTCATTTCGCCCAAATAGTCCATGTCTTTAAAGGGCAGACAGGGAGATAAAACAAACAAATTTTATCTTTGGCAACAAGAACTACTGTTGGTATCTATTGGGAGTAAGAATAATATAACTGGGAATAAGAATAACGTGAATGTAATAGAAATCTGACAATAGAACATAAAATAATAGCAATGTGCAATCTGAAGAAAAGTAGCAATTTGAAGGAATAATGCCAGGCTAGGAGGAGATGCCTTAAGAGTCTCACAAGCATGTGAAAATGATTATTTGTTTATGGCTTATCACTTACTATAAGTAAAGATCATCAAACATTTGGACAGCTCTTGGCAGTCCACACAAAAGCCAGCTCAGTTTGAAGGACAGATCTCATGACTACAAACCTGACTTCTTCACCAGGTTGTACTTACTCTTCAAAGGAGAAAGGAGCTAGGTGGTAGAGGGCAACATTACAACTGATGTATATTTTCTTTAGAACTGCTGTTCTCAAGAAACAGAAGACACCCAGCACTCAAATAAAACTATTTCATAGTATGTAATACCAAAAGCATCAGTTTAGCTGAAATAAAAAACCAAAAGGCACATGAAAGAGAGAGGAACTAACTGTTACCCTGTGGAGAAAAAAACATTGAAGTGCAGTAAAAACAAAAAATGAACAAGCTTGAAATTCTAGATATGGAAATTGATGATTCAGAACTGAAGCTGTTTTAGATCACTCCCTGTTTCTGACAGCGTGTAGGTGTTTTAAGATATTAGGGCAGTTATCATGTCTACTAGAGGATGCATAGCACTATTATGACCAATGTTTGATTTATCACATATTTTATTGTTAACTATAAACAGAGTTACCTTTGCTAAAACAAACATCTGTTCTGTAATTACTCCTCTGTCAAGTATAAAATTTCCAAAAAAAATAAGACTATCTTGAGTGAAATTTGTGCACCATAGCAGGTAAACATGGATGCAGAAGATTCTTGCACAAATTCTTATCAGGAACATTATCTTATTAATATTATTGTTATTGTCTCGTGGCTAATGTCTGTACCTAAAAATCTTTGGCAAGTCTGCCAAGAACCTGGATGTGTACCGTAACAATTAAGATATATCACACCTTCCTTCATTTGAAGTGAGTATGAGTCTCTTAATTGTAACAAACAAAATATATTCATCAAATAATGAATGATACAAATTTTCTCTCTCCATTGTTCCTTGTATCTATAACAGAGATCAAAAGACAGAAAACAAGACTTGTTTTTCTATTACTGTCTGTCTTGATGTAGTCTCTCTTCTTGCTTTTCTTTCCTAAGCTTTTACCTCATAATTACTTAAACTTTTTGATTATTTTTCGCGTGTTCTTCTAAGGTTACCAGCATACATGAATTGCCAATACAATTACAGGGCAGCAAGAAGAATGCTATCCTACCTGGGAACACGGGAACTGAGAAGGCAGAGATGTTTTCTTGCTTTATGTATCTACCTCCCTTGGTGCTTTTACCAGTTTTAAACTGGCTCTTCTCTCAGTCTCTGTATGAACCAGCTGCTCTGGGGTTCTTTGGCAGACAATCTGAAGTCAGTCTATCTCTACTCAAATAAATGCATGTGGACTTACCAGGTTCCTGTAGCTTTGGGACAGACGACTAAGAATCCTGACAGCTTCGCTGTTAGTTTTTTTATTAGAAATAAATGCTGTACGACTGAGCAGAGTAACAGATGACCCAACTGCATTGCTGCTTTTCAATCAGGCTGTACAGTAACAGATTAGTCTAACTCTTAGCAAAATAGTTGCTCTACTGATATACATATGATTAACTGGGTGTCCCATGGCTGCAAAATAATATCCAATGAACCTTCTTCTCCTTCCACCACTGCCTTCATTGGAGCTGAACCACACAAAGAGCACAATGACATCAGAACTGCAGGAAGACAAATATCTCTGCTTTTATCTTTCTCTTTTATCCTGAGCTTTGGCTGATTCTAGATACATACAAATCTTTGAAGAGACCTTACACCGAGGTTTTTGCTTTCTTTTACAGATATATGGCCATTATTGATCCCTTGAAACCTAGGCTCTCTGCAACTGCTACCAAGGTGGTCATCGGGAGCATATGGATTTTGGCTTTCCTGTTGGCCTTTCCCCAGTGCCTATACTCCATAACCAAGGTGATGCCTGGGAGAACTCTTTGCTATGTAGCATGGCCAGGTGGTCCAAAACAGCATTTTACGTAAGCTTTTGTTCTTTTCAACTTGTGCATGGTGGTGTCTAGACTTGCAATGGACTTGGCAAAATCTCTAGAGTGTTGTGCAGATATTCTACATGCAGAATAACTAACAGCTTTGATCACTGGGAAATGTAGAGCCAGTTTTCTAAGCAAGGATGATGAATGATAAATGGAACAAATTAATTATCTTCCGCAGCTCTGGGTGTGCTCCCTCCCATGCTGCACATTTACTATCATTGCTCCAACTAAGATGGCTACTTCTATACAGAGAGATGGTCAGAACTGGGAACATAACACGCAATTCAAAGCAAGCTTCCTTTTTATCTTAACCAGGAAAACAAGGATTTCTAGTCTCTCCTTAGAATCATTTAGGTTGGAAAAGACCTCTAAGGTCATCAAGTCCAACCATTAACCTTACACTATCAAGTCCACCACTAGACCGTGTCCCCAAGTGCCACATCTACACATGTTTTAAATACACCCAGGGATGGCGGATCAAGAGCCTGTTCCAATGCTTGACAACCCTTCTCACGAAAAATATTTTCCTAATATCCAGTCTAAACCTCCCCTGGCATAACTTGAGGCCATTTCTTCTCTTGTAACTAGGGAGGAGAGACAAACATCCCCCTCACTACAATTTCCATTCAGGTAATTGCAGAGAATGAGAAGGCCCTAACCAGATTTTTTTCTTTAGATCTCTTCATGGGAGGGCTGTATTTTGCCACATCATTCTGTTACACTGTCACAATTACTTACGTCAGATATTAGTCCAAAAGAGAAAACTGGATAACCTATAACTGGTTCCACTTTCTGAAAGTGAGAATTCCAGTCAATTAAATTAAATATATCCTGTTTGTCTCTCTGGTAGAACTAGGAATAAGCAGCTACTTAGGCATCTGTCCTTTCATGTCTTCACTGACATTTAAAAAGAACACGTTGTTCAAGGCTGAAAACCTGTGTAACCATCTAGAATCAAAGTTGACCTTTTGCTCTTTTTGAGGCAGGTGAAAGAAGTCTTGGTCATATGTAATTTTTATCACTTTAGGAACCATACACAGACATTTCTCTTTAGGGCAGGAAGGTCACACTCAGTGACAGCTGGAGATTCTTCATTGATCATTCACTAGGATTTTATCTGAAGTTGGCATTTAACCAGGAACTAACAGGAGGCAAAAGAAATGATTTCTGTATTCCCAGTGCTTACATCAGCAGTGGTGACTATATTGCACATAGGCTACAGATCTGTGCTGTCTATGTACAACAGATCTGCCATATAAAGAACGCTGGGTGACAGGACTCCTATCAGGGTCTTTGCATCAATATATCACTAAAATATTTATTTTCCTCTTTCATTTATGGTCCAGTCTAGAGCTCCAAATGCCTAGCTTGCCCTCATGATAATTGGCTGTGCAATTAAATCAAATGAGCTAGTTATGGACAAACATACCTTATTCTGCAGTCACTAATCATGATAACTACAGAGTCATTCATAATACATGCTAGAGCAGGTTCAGCATTAGACACCCCACAAAGCACATGCATAAAAACGTACATAAATTTGCAGTGCAATCCAACACTTCTAAAAAGACATAGAAAATACCAAGGACTAGCCAGTTAATATAAAACATGCTTTGTGCTAAAGTAGCAGTCTTGACTTCTAGCAGCCCATTCCATTGGTATAGCTCCTCTGAAAGCACTTACCACCTTAATACCTTTCCATTGCAGGTATCATGTTATTGTGATTGTGCTGGTCTACTGCTTTCCACTGCTCGTCATGGGTATCACTTATTCCATGGTGGGAATTACCCTCTGGGGAGGAGAAATACCAGGAGACACATCCAACAAATATCATGAGCAGCTCAAAGCTAAGAGAAAGGTACTGTTCCATTAAATCCTGCTAAGTGAATACTGATAAAATCATCTGCGATTGTGTTGCAACGTATCACAGCAACTTCTTTCAGAAACACCAGATCGCTTTGACAAGTTGTCTTCTATGTTCACTAGCTGTTCTTTTTGTAACTTTAATGTGTGTCATTAAATATAGGAAACATTAGGGTTTTAACTTCTTACTCCACATGCAGCAGCACATAGTGTGTCTGCTATGTGGATACTAAGACAAAAAGTTTAGCCTTCACAGAGTCAAAATACTGAGTTTTGAACAATGGGCTAGCAAACCATTAGCCCTTGTTAGGTAAGATTCTCATCCAACTGAAACAAAAGTGAATCTTGCTGTAATTCTCAGGTGATTAAGGTCCATGCATATTTGAGACAAGCACTGCTAGTGCTTAAGCCTCCTTAAGCCTGTTAGTAATAAATAATTTAGATTTTTAAAAAATAACTTTTTTGTGAGAAATGCAAACAAATTTTCCCAGGTATTTCCTTTCAATCTCTTTCACTGTAGGTATGGCTTAATCTAACTAGATTTGGGATTGCTTATGAACTGAGTATTTGACTATCTCCAGTTCAGTTTTCCTACTGTTGCAGTGCAATGAAGATTTCTTTCCTGTAACAAATTCTTTTCCTTAACCTAACTTTTCTTATTTAATAAGGCAGCCTTCTTTTTATTTCCGACAATTTTTTTATACTAAAATGTATTTAACCTTTCAGATTTGAAAAAATGGTACCCTAATACAAACTTCTGATTCACAATGATGAGCACATTTTCAGTTGCTCATTTTGCTTCCTGATACTGTGAGTACATTTCAACAGTGGAATATGCAACTGTGCTGCAGCAATAGCAGAGTGGGGCATATTGGGTCCTGAGACAACACAAGATCTCCTGCAAATTCTGGAGAACACTAACATTTTCATTTCTTTCAGGACACTGCAGAAATCACTTTCTATAACAGCACAAATTGCAAAAGCAAATGTGGGAAGGAAATTATTAAATTATTGCAGAACCAGGACATGCCAGAACTTCAGGACCTGTCATCATAATGACTAAGTATAATAATCATCTTGTGACACAGAAACCCAAATTCTCCAAAGAGAAAATCTAGCTTTTACTACATGAAGTAGAGGGCCCAATTAAATCTCTTGAATACTTTAAAAACACCGCCTGTTTAGAATTCTAAATATATACAAGAGACAAGGAACAGCATCCTTAATTAAAGGATTTTAAATGTGAGAGTACGGGAACGCATACCTTCAAGACATGCAACAAGGGAATTAAATTATGTGCAGATATATTATAAGTGCATCAGTGACTTTATGGGTAGAGCTCCATGACAGCACTGTGGCTACACTGCTGTGCTCTCCAGCAGGATTTATGAAATAACTGGTATTTGGAAAGATGAATCATAATTGGTTATTCATGGAGAGGAACTAACAGACTGGAATCCAAATAAAGCTATAACTCAGCCTGTCTCTGATAACAGAGCTAGTGCTTTGCCCTTTTCAGGTAAAGAAATAACCTGCTTTTCTTGCTATTTAGTATATAGGTATCTAGGCATAGGGAAAATCTGTGCACTTATAATGAAGGAGAAATATAAAATAGCTGACTAGGTTTCATATCAGACAATGTTACAGTGCAAAGGTGTCTGATTAGGGTTGTTTGAAATGGTATTTAAAATTAAGAAGGTAGTGAACAGTTCATGTAAGACTTTTAAAAGAAACAATGTTTGTCAACAAAAGATTTGAAGCTTGAGAAAGTTGTTAGTAATTCAACAGATAGTCTTATCATTTAATACATGTGATTGTGCAATACAGTCCTGTATCCTCCTGAAAGTGACATTAAGGGATGAAGGATTCAAACAATTTCACAGTGCATACTGTAGGTTGGACAACACAAAGTCATGCTTAGTATCTTTAAGGTCAAAGACAAAATGTTTAGAAATTCAGGACTGGATGAAACGACAAAACTGCCTTTATTTTTTTTTTTGACAGACAGCTCAAATATATCAGGGACTGACCCATTTAAATCTGCCTGACATCAGTCTTTTGAACTTCTGAACATTTGCTACATGTGGGGACTTTGCAGCCATTATCCCTTCTTCTTAAAGCTCCTGGCATGAGACTGACTGATGTTCAGATGAACATCATTTATTCTCCTGCAATTCCCACTTTCACAGTATGGAATTATAGTCTCAATGCTGTCATACATAAGTTTATACAGGTGTCTCATAATGTTACTGTAAGATTTACTAGGTCAAAATGTTCTTTATATTCACTGCAAATACTTGCTCTCAGATGTTGTCTCCACACCCTGCTTTTGCCATCTAACAAGTTCCAACCACTCTTTCAGCTTTACTTAACCCATAAGAGGGAATAATCATGTACTGCAAGTAACATCAATTACTATTGTTTTTATCAAGAGATACAGTTCTGATACAACTGTTTTCTTAAAAAAACGAACATTTATCTCAACAGAAGATGCCACTGCCTGGCAACAATGGGAAGAATGTAGAGGAACAGAAAATATCCTCCTTAACTTTTATATTTTCTTTACTGTTCTTTTTACTTATGACTGTTAACTTTGTGATAATGTCACCACTCATCTTTTTCCATAATTTTCATTCCTCCACACTTATGCTTCTGCCTGTATTTTTTGCTTCTCCTAATGCAGCTTGAGGTGTCATCTCAATTTCTTTCAGCAACAAAGATTGATTAAAAGCCACATTGTTTCAATATAAAAATTGTTTCTCAAATGTGAGTATAAAACAAGAAAAAAACCACCATATGTTTGCTAGAGAATCACAGTCTCTGTGAGAACTCCTGTATGAACACTTCACACGTATTTCTCTGGTTTGTTCTCTTTCTTTCCCCTCCCTTTCACAGATTTAGAGAAAGTCCAAGAAAGGGCGGCTAAAAATAATCAAAGGACTTATGAAGAGACTAAAATGGCCTAAACTTTTCAGTTTGGAGACAAGGAGGTAAAGGGACAAGAGGTCAGGGTTTAGAGAAATACAAAGGTGGTGGGTAAAGTGACTGCAGAACTGCTGGTCACCAAATCCTGAAATACAAGAACTAATAGGAGAGCAGCTTAAGGCAGGTAGAAGAGAGTACTTTAAGAAAGGGTAATTTAAAAGTCGGTAAAGAGCATCTGAGATGCTCTCCTGCCAGATGCTTGTGATCTCAGAAGATTCAGAAAGGTTTTAGGCAAGTTAACAAGCAATAAAAGCATAAATCATAGAGTTGTTAAGGTTGGAAAAGACCTCCAAGATCAGTGAGTCCAACCTTTGACCGGTCTCCACTGTCAATGAGACCACAGCACTAAGTGCCCTGTCCATTCATTTCTTGAACACTTTCAGATATGGTGACTCCACCACTTCCCTGGGTAGCCTTTTCCAGTGGCTGACAACCCTTTCAGTGAAGAAATGCTTCCTGATGTCCAAAAATTCTCCCTAATGTTCAAGTAGATACTGAAAGGATGAATTAGGGATGCACTCCTCTTTAATACAGTCTTGGATGCTGGGCCAGTATTAGGGAAATAGAAGATGGAAAATGGTCAGGTTCATGGGATTTCCCTAAACAGCACCTCCTACTGCCTCTGAGACAGAATAGTAGGATAGATTGGCAACTGTCTGATTCCGAAGGAACCATCCTATGTCTTTATGTTTTTACATAGCAGCGCAACCATAAAAATACTCCTGACCTCTCACTGGCTTTCAGTGCAACTAAAACCACAGATTTTCCTTCTTTATCTCTTTACCACATATGAATAAATGACAGGAAAACACATTAATATGTATTTTATGCTACACTTTACAAAGAAAAGCACTAATTAGAAATAATAATACTTCTGCTAGCATTAAAAGGTAGCTGACCAGGTCAGAATGAACAAAAGAAGATAAATTGTTTCACTACGGAGTAGTTTATTAGGGAGCAGAGGCAGAAAAAAAAATAAAAGAGAAAAGGAAAAGGGGAAAAAAAAAGTAAGAGAGTCAAAGCCTAAAACATTGAAGTGCAGCATCAAAACTCTTGAAATACTGAATTAATTATGGGCTGACAGATTTGAAAAACCAAGACTATACTCATACTATAAAGCTTATTCATCATAAATAGGTGATGAGGATATTACACTCTGAACTCACAGGTCAGATGATAACCAATAATTAACTCTGCAATCAAAGATCCTTCTAGTTAACAAGCAACCACTAAATATAGACAGATTAGGATTAGATATTGCTCCATTCATAAAACCTTTTGTGAAAGTTTGCATCCAGCCATGTGAAACAAAATGTTTTGACACTCTGTGTCCAAGGGCTTGTCTTGCATGTGACTTCCTGCATCATCTTGAAACTTCACTTTTATCCTTCATATTTGTTCAGACTTCTTCAAGATTGGAAAGTAACTGCTTCCTCATGGGACTGCATAAAGAAATTTAGTTTAAAATCTTCCCAGTTATTTAAGCAATTCATCTTCTCCTCGCTTTTCCCAGCATGAGGACCAGCATTTCCATCTCCAATAACTTATACGTTATATGCCGTTTTCAAAATGACATAAGGGAATCAAAGTTTAATACAGCAGAAAGTAAATATAACTCGATTATCCTAAACTCAGTTACAAACACCCCCTACAATCAACTACTCTACATAAATTTGTACTACAGACTCCAAGTGAAAGCCAAATCTTCACAGCTGACACCCTTATCTATACTGAATCATCACCTATGACTAGTTTTTAAAAGTCAGACAGTAAGAAACACAGAATATTTTGGTCTTTATTCAGGTAATAGTCTACCAAGGCTGCACATATGTCAAAATATTCACTAGACATGTTTAGGTGCGCAAAGAGAATCAAATCCTAGAACACACTGTGTACAGGGTGAAGGCATCTGGATTACAGATCACCCAAACCTGCCATGCAACAGCAGTCTGTGGAAGAGAACTTGTATTGCCATTGTGCCTTTCCCATCATTTATTTATTCATGGGGCACGAGTGTTTCCACCTTGAAAATTCATTTGTGCTTATGCACCACAGACAGAAATGACTGCCATGGTGGTGTCAGAGCACTTTGCTCACACACTGACCACGTGTCCATCCCAGAATGGTACAAATATACACAGAGGGGCATGGGCACTTCCCCCTGGGAAGGCACCTCTTCCCTCTGCCTGGTCTTACATTTCTGGGAGTGAAAAGTGAAACAACCTATCCATCCTGTTGTCGCATAATAAGGTGCAGACGCTCAATTTGCTATGAATACTATGTATCTCCTGCCAAAAATAGGGGCCTGTATAATTTTTTGGTCCATCAATACTCATCTTCTGTAAATGGGTCTACTCTGACTTCGCAGAGATTAACAATGAAAATAAAATGCAAAACAGAATAAATAAATACTAGAAGAGAACTAACAGAGAAGATTAAGCTGGAGAAATAAACGCTATTTTAGGAAGAGGTGATCTCACTGATCTAACAGTCATGGCACTGTGGCTTATATTATATTGTGTGGGTGGCTGTATCGCTTGACTAGCTGAAATTTCATGCAGCTACAGTTAAATTATCGTTTATCCAAAATGCTGATGCATTGTGAGCACCTTGCTGGCCAAAGCTCTATCCTGATTGAAAACCACAGGTGTACTTCAGTGCAGCCACATTCACAAATTTAGCAATCATTGTTCAGCACATTCAAAATGTAAAATACGTAGTAATATGAGGTTGAAGAACAACTTACCCCAGCTAGCACCACTTCTGTGCACTCCACTGCTTTGTTATCAGCCAACAATCAAGAGAAGCAGAGATGCTTTTTAAAGATGCCAGTCCTTACATGGAAATGTCCGCTGATTAATTCCCCAGGCAACTGAGGGTGTAACAAAAATACCACCCAAAGTGGCAGCTTGTTATGCTCATACACTGTGTTTCCTCTAGGTGAAATACAAAGAGGTGAGCAAAAACGTTCTGAAGTGACTAGTCCTTAGAATCACCTTTACAATTTCATACTTTTAAGTCAGCCTCCTCTGAGGCTATAATCACATAGTCATACATCTCAGACTTTGTGAAACTACTCTAGAAATTAGATCTTTTTGAAGATTTTCATATCAATAGGTCATGGCAAGTTTTCACATCAGCTTTATCTGTGGTTGTGTTTGACAATGTCACATTTCTTACTTAATGTAAAGGGGAAAAAAAAAAAACACAACAGGAAGAAGGAATTCTCAGATGCTTTTAACAGCTCTTCCGAAAACAAACTCATCTCTTGTTTGCCAGACACTAGAAGATGTTGAACTGTGTCCAATGTTTTCTCCACTTACTCACCGAGTGTCAGTTTGTCTCTTTCAATATTAAAATGTTAAATGAAAACAGGACAGGAACCAGCCATCGGGCCTGTCAGCACAGGCAACTCTAACAGAATTCCTCTGATATCATCTGAACTTCCACCTTCTGAAAAATCTCACCAATCCTAGAGTTCCATTTTCCAGGCTAAATTTCTTTTTAGACAGCTCTATTTATGCCATTATTTTCAGTTAGCTTAATTAATTACTTAATATCCCTCACTGGTGTCACCTCTACAGATGTTTTTATATCCATTTCCTCTCTGTTTTTGTTTACCTTTGTTACATAAATGAAACAAGTCTTGCACGTGACTTCCTACACCATCTTGAAACTTCACAAGTGCTTCTGATCTTCTTTTATATAACAACATCTTTATGCAACAAGTGACCAAAACCAGACAAGGAATGCCAGCCATGTAGGGTCACCGTGGTCCTGCACAGGGGTAATTCCCTGTTCTCCACAGAGAATACCTCATCTGGAACATCCTTATATCTCATTTTTCCCTTTCATTAAATGGATGACTTGGTCAGGCTATAATCAGTCAGTATTATCTGTCTCCTCCTCATTTGTTCACAATGGGCAAACAAATTCACAGCAGACAATTTTATTAGTCCTTAATTGAGCAAATGCCAGAATTTTTCCGAGTACGATCCTACCTATGGAAGTACAGAGTAAAACAACCCCTAAAACTAGCACAGTACCAGTCCAGCAGTTTCCATCTGCTCTGTGATATCTGTCACTGCCACCACCACTTCTAGAGACACAATTACCACTAGTACCATACAAAGTATATGACCAGCACGGTGAAGCTGCATTTCTGCTCCCACAGTTCTTCCACATCCAGGTTCTTTCTCTGCCTTGCTTCTGTAGCAGCAAAGTTACTCAAAAGAGTCTTGCCATCAAACTTATTTGGCATGCCTTTATTTTACTGCACAAAATTCCTCAGTAAATACATTAAACGAGACAGATCTCAATTCCAATACTTAGAAAATAAATCCCAGATTGGAGGGAGATTAGTATTAAATACTTTCTAATAAAAATAGTTTTCTCTCAACTACCTTTCCAGTGCAAAGTGTTTCCCAAATCATGCCCAGCAGTGAAATGTAACAGGTAAAATTACTTACAAAAATTAACAACCAAAGATAGGTTTCCTCTCATTTTGCTTCAGGGCACCTCTTACTGTGATATTCTTAACTCTGACCATTTATGGGAAGTATGAAATAACCTTGTTAGTATGGTAGGTGCAAACCAATCCTAATAAAGCTAGAGCCTGACTTCACAAACTGTTACATATGCCTGAAAATAGTTACACAAGGAGATGTGACATGCTGCTTAGCGTGCTTCCTACAAAGCACAGATGCTGATCCTGTCTGCTGCTCTTCTCCATGGCTCTGCATCTGTGAGTCAGGACCGGCCATTAAGAAGGTTATTGGACCAGATTGTAAATGTTAGTGTTCCACTGACATTTTGAGCAGTTGTTCCATAACCATAAAGACAAATACCCTACCAGACTCACCAGATTGCTATTAACACAATAGTCCAAGTCTCTACTTGCAAGTAACTGCTATTACAGCTAAAAGCTTGCAGAATAGGATTCTTTTTTTAGGCTTATTTTCTCTTAAGTTTAAGAAAAATGTCAAAAGGGTAATGAAGGTCAGACTATCATATGAACATCCTTCTGGTGAAAATACCATAGCAGAATAAGATACCTTTTCTTATTTTGATCAGTAATACATAGTTTTCAAAAACCTCGCCAAGAATATAGAGTACTGACAGGAAAGCCTGATTTGGGCATTTTCATTTACCATTAATTAAGTTCTTGCACAATCATCACATTAATTACAATGTATGACCCTCACCCTAAACACATACACACAGAGAGGCACTTTTTTTCCAGTAGGATGAGGAAGAATAACCAATAATCCTTGCTTTAAATTTTAAAAAGTTCCATTAAACTCTTTCTATTACCAAGTATATGGACTGAAAACCTACTGAAAAGGTAGGGAATGAGCAAAGTAATTATTAATGTTGTGAACCACGATTTTTATTTCACAGTCTCACTCTTCACATGCTTAGAAGTTGCCTAGGGAAAGACTGGGACATGAGGTACAGGGGAATTACTGTCACTGCATGTTAAACCCAAAATATTTTTTACAGAGCTATTTTATGGCTTTAGAACTTCAGAAAAAAAGTTCTCCTGTTCTCTTTTTCGGGATATTTTTTTCTAGTAATTTGTTCTCTTTTTAATGATTTGCCACAATTTTGAACAAGATTTCCTGTTGAGGTAAAAAAGTCAAACCTCCTCATCATTTTCTGAACAGGATTGACACAGTGAAATAAAATTGCTGGAAGCTGCTCTTCTCTGCTCTCTATATCCAAATAGCTACAGAACACTCAGCAGCAGTACCAGCTTCCATTCATTGTCTCAAGTTCCTGAAACTCAACTATGAACTGTGAACAAACATCTTTCCCCTCGCATTGTCCATGCTTCAAGCAGCAACCACATGGAAGTAAATGCAGAGTAAATACCGAAAATGGCTTTATACTGTGCATAAACCTTGCCAGTTTAAGTATTTACTAACAAACTGATGGAAGTTTTCTGGTTAATACTTTCTTGCAGAACAGCTGGCAACATCTCCAGTTCAGGGGCAGATTTAAGAGGCTGGTTCTGCATGGTCAGTGATGAGGCTCAGAATTGTGTACTTACGGTTGCTGTGATGTTTCTCCTTGTTATTTTTATATTTCTGGTCACTGGTGGCAGAAAATTTATGTGAAATATTAAGTCTAGGCACAGTCCTAGGGCAAAAATTTCTGCTCTTATATTTTTAAGAATGGAAGTAACACTAGGTTACCAGACCAAAAATTTCAACGCTTCACTCCAACGTTAGTGAGCTCAGTGTGTTTTCAAATGTATTGCTGAACTCAACGATACATGTTCTTTAATAACAAAACCAAGATACCTACGAAAAAGACAAATGAAAGCCAAGTGTCTCTTTTTCAACATTCAGATTTCCAGCATGGAGATTGTGATCTCCGTGTTTCAAACTATGGAGTTGGGTTTTTAAAGACAGACTTCATTTTCTCTGTGCAGCTCTCCCCAGGTTCACGTTTGGGACCTGACCCTCCAGACTGATGACCTTAAAATTCCACATTCAGGAGAAAGTGTAGTCTTTAAGTTGTATGCAAACTTTTCCACCAGCATATAAACAAACCTTGGAAACTCCAAAAGGGCTTTTGCTGTCTCATCTAATCTGAAGTCAAAGTTATCCCATTACATATCCTAAATTATGACCACATAAATAGTCCTGTGCGTGCATGAGTGTGTAAATAAATATACACACACACACAGATAAGAGAGAGTGCGTAAGAAGCCCCTTCCTCATTGAGTGCCTCTAGGGAAATCATGAGCAAATTAATTTTAGTATGAGTTTTGAGTCTGTTGAGCTTCCTGGAATAGTGCCAAGCATCTGAGTGGTGAAAAGCCCAGGAAATCTGATGCAGATCACTCATTTTGGAGGAATGCAGAGCCAAGACCTGTAAAGTCAGCAGTGCACTTACACACTTTTGCATGCATTACAGGCTGCTCTTCATGTCAAAACAAAACATAACTTCAGCACAGGATTTTTTCTGAATTAAACCAGAAATCTACACACCTACACACAGAAGGGTGTCTATGTTATGTCTATTAATGCCTTCATGCAACAAATGTAATCCTTTAACTCAAGCACTTCATTCTTTAGAAGTTTCTGTACTGCAACATTGTAAATAACCTATTCAAAGCACCTTTTTTTCATTTCTCATTTTCTGGGGTAGATAGAAGTAGCTTTTTGATTTATCCAGGTTTTACAGCAGGTTTCCTAAGAAACAGTTTCAGCCACCCTGGCATAGGTCAGCTTATACCTTATTCCACAGAACTGGAATATCACAGGAGTATCAAGCCAGTGCAATAATGCCCAATGTGTTGACCATTATGGCCAAGTCATGTGGTTACTTTAATACCTGAAGCAATGCTTGCCTGTACAAAAGTAGACGCTGTCAGGAGAATGACACTCCTGATACTTTTCATCAGTAATTGGCCAGAGCATGTACCACTTTTTATTCACCAAGGATTTCCAAAATGTTCTGTATGTAAGTTACAAGTCTACTTCTCCAAATAAATTCACAACCTTGTACAGTGATTTGAAGAACGAATAAAATAAACTAGGTGCATCAAATGCAAAATATAAACCTCAACATCACTGACATTAATAGTTTCCTTTGAAGTCAATTTAAATCAAAACGCACTGCAGGACAATATTAAATTTTTATGCCTTTTTTTTTTTAAGGTGGTAATAAATATTTTTTTTCAACCTCTGAAAGGGAAGATGCTACTACCACTGCAAATGCATAATTATGATGGTAATTAAAAAGTAGCTTTAACTGTGCTTTTTTCCTAACAGAATTTTGCCATGCAATTTAAACAAGTACAGTCCAGGAATAACTCCTAGTTCTTTTCTTATCAACAGAAAAGAGAAGAAAGAGTTTTTTCAAACTGTGTAGTAAACAATCTGCATTCCTTCCCAGGACGTTCTTGTGCCAACATCCAAATGGCTTCTAATTACAAAAATCACTTATTTAACTCCTCTAGGTGAATAAGCTGGAAATAAAACTATTTTAAAAGTATTCTTTCCATATGAAGTAAGAGCCTGTGCTCCTATTTTGAAGATAACCAAAGGTACCCATCTCGTTTTAGGTTCAGGACCATTTCCATTATAAGGAGCCCACAAAGTAAAACACGGGTAGGATGGTATGAAACTTTTGCATAATTCATTGGCATAATTCACCATAGCATTAGTTGTTTATTGCAGTATCCAATATATAAGATCTAGTTTTCAAAACAGAACATTCACTAGTGCCATTCCTTCAGAAGTCTTATATGGAAAATTCATTTAAACATTGGCAAGGTTCTGGGAGAGTCTACAATGAGGATTAAAAGTTTCAGAACACTTTCAGAATTGTGTCAGAAAGTGGACTTCAGAATTAACTACCTCTATAGGCAAAACAAAAGAAGATACGATTATTTTGTTTCCCCCACACCAAATCTCATATTTGGTTGGAGGCATGGAAATTAATTATGCCCCATAATTCATTTCAGGTAAGGAAGGAAAGTATTGTAAAATAAGTGGTGGTATGAATCTTAAGTACAAAAGCACTAGGATCAGCTTTTTCACTTTTTTCCCAGAACCAGATCTCAGGTGGATAATCATGCCCAATAACACCAATCCCACAACAGCCACGCAGAGTTGTTTTCTAAAGAACATAAACTTCTTATGCTACTCAATGCTTAAGACCAACACAATGATACAAGGCCACCTACCTTCACTCGTCCAGCTTACAGAAAAAAACTCTTCGTTTGAGCAGCAGACATTAGCATATTGCCTAATATCCAACTATCTCTTGTGAGAAGTTGAGACATCTCTTCCTAGATAAAGTAACATAAAACTTGTGGAAACTTTCCCTCCTTGCCCCCAGTCAGATGCTTGTAAAATTACGCATTCTCAAGGAAAATAAAACTCTGAGCAAAATATTTACTCCTTTTTTGCAATGGAGCCGATATTTCTTGACATGTTGAGAAAAACTCAAAATCACTGTGAAACCTGTGTTCTACGCAACTTTGGGGAAACATCATATTAAAATGGCAGTAGTTAAGACCACTCATAAAAAACGTCAGGATTGCTTTGGTTTGAGGGGAGGCCCGCATTTTAGTATTTGGAAGAAAGCAAACTAATTAAAAACTACTTCACACTAGAAGAGAATATATTTTCGAACCTTAGAGCTTAAATAACAAAGTAAATTATTACAAATTCTGTTTGCAACAACAGATTATGCACACAGAAATGAAAAATAGTTTCTTTATTTCAAGCAACTGAGAAAAACAGATGGAAAGCATAGGTCAGAGGACTAAAATTATCTGGAGCACTGGAACTGGCAAGTACCTTACCCGGCTGAAAGACTTCCTAGCTCTCTCATACTTTCTCCTCCTAAATGTGCATCTCCTTCACCTATCAAGAATTCGTCCTTTCCTATGGGCTGAAAGAATATGGAAAATCCCTGAGCTTGTCAAAGCACTTGGTATCTGAGAAGTCAGTCCTATCTCTGTACTATTGCCAGTAGAGTCACCTTTGAATCCTAACTTTCTTGCAAAAGAGAGATAGTTTACTCCAAATAAGCATTGTGGAGAAGCTAAGGCATGTTGGTGCTCCTTTCTCTCTGGTGCTTCATGCATAAGTGCCGTGTATGTCCCCAGGACTGGGAAGTGGATTTACTGGCTGCATTCTAACTTGTTGGGAAAAACACTTTGTGAAAAGTTAGTGTAGCATTCTACTTCTCCCAAAAGAGCACAGGGTGAAAGTTATGATTCCAGGGATTATCTGTGAACTGTGTTTAAGCTGTATTCATGAATAAATAACAGCCAGGAGAGGGTAAACAAAGACATTCTTGCTCTCCATGGGTTCTTAAATCATTTGCTTCTCATTTCTATCTATGTAACACCCAGGAGTAAAAGTTCTGAAAGTAATTAAGTTGTTCTGTGTGATATAAGTGCAAATGAAGTCAAAAGCCAAATTCCTGTACTTGTAGAAGCAGCGGTATCAAAGAGGACTTAGAAAGGCAATAAGGAGCTGCAGAGAAGACTGAAAAGGAAATGATTGCATGGTCCAAGTCTTAGGTATTGCTGGCAAATCAATGCCTTGCAATGTGAATTGCTATATTCCTCCAGCAGCAACTAAGTATCTCAGAAAAGTATATTTTATTCCTAATCTTTCAAGAGCTGCTCTCAATGCTACATTTAAATCAGACTATTTTTCTAGCTATTCTTCATGCAAAATAAAAACAGGATGAAAAAAACGTACTTGCTGGTTTTTCTGAGTGTAGCAGAATCTGTTAGTTCCTTTTCACTTTTACTGTTTCAAATGTTTCACAGCAAAGTCAAACCTGCAAACTCCAGTTCCAAGGAACTTACATCTTTGTTGCTATTCTAAATTTTTTTTCCCTCTTCATTCATTCATTAAAGAAAGCTTCTTACTCAGACAGAAAGGATTTAAAGGAATGGACAACACCACAAAGCACATAAATTAACTTTCTTTTCTAGACATAATTTTTCTTAGACATAGGCAGCAGTGCATTAATATCAGCAGAACAGGTTGATGAAAATCAATGTATAAAATAAATACTTTGATTTTCCATTTACAAATCTAGTCTAAAGACTTGCATGAAGGTTGCACAACTGAGAGACTCAGTACAACTCATTTTAACAAAAGTGTTGCCTAGAACAGAAAAAACCATCTTTCCTCCAGTCATGCTGCCCACAATACACACAAAGGGAAATTGAACAGAACACCAGGGGAAAATGGTGCCACTGGGATAAAGGTTAGTGATTTTCACTGCAATTCACATTTTGGAAAGCTCCATGGTGAAACGGTGACAGGAACAGAGCTAGACTTTAAGCTAAGCGACTGAATTCAGTAATTTTCTTGCTTTAGAAATGTTTCCTAATGCACAAGAGCAAACCCTTATTAATGAATTCTATGCAATTCAGAACAGAAGGAAAAGCAACTGAAAAAAGATAATATCTCAAATAAAGTGAAACAGAACAGACCTATTAAAAAGAACTTTTTTTTTCAGTCACAGGTTTAAGTAGTCAAAAAACAACCCCAACACTGAAGCTGTCTTTTATACTTTGCATTTAGACATGTAAAGTGTCACTGGAGTTTCTTTAGTGAAACATCACAGTGTACTGGGAAAAGACAATCAGGTTTTTGTGTTAAATTCATACTGGGCCTGCTTCACTCATTTTCTCTGTTGTTTTATGGGCACTTGTTCATCAGAATTTATTCCCAGTAAACTCAAGGTGCCCTGGGCTTATAGTCCTTGAAGTCACTGTCTGTTCACAGTTATTGATATAATCAAGAAATGAAACTTTATGCTGGGAAGAACCAACACTATGGACAAGAACCGCAGCTATAAACTGCAAGGTATGGCCTTGCACAGTGTGTGCGCCTCTCTCTGAAAGAGAAACGGAAATTGGGAATAATCTCCCTCCTTATCCTCTGATTCTTTTTTTGTCCCCCATTTCTGCCAACACACAATCATTCTTAGATGAAGAAATGAGAACGGACTAGAGCTTTTTGATTCCTCTCACAACTTCTGCGTTTGACTTCAAATTTAACCCTAACTGCCTTGTGTTTCCAACAATTTTACACCACACAGACTTGTAACATCTCACTTATCTTCTCCTAGGAAATATGTCAATGAGTGCACTGTAATTTATAAATACTCAAAATGACAACTTAACCTTGACTTTTCTTAGATGCCCCTTTTCCCAGGAAAAATTTGCACTTTTTTGTTTCAGGGAAAAAACCATTTTACACATGAATAAGGAAACCCCATCTTCTGTCTGTCTCTAGACATACATTTATCAGTATATTACCATTCACATCAGTGGAACACAGGCTGATACAGCCTTACCTGAGAGAAAAATGATTCTGTACATTTCAGATAATTTTTTATATTTATGAAAAACAGCTGCAAACCTGAATGATTAAGAATGTAATGTGCTTCACTGTCTGTCATTCAAGTGACTTGTTACTTCACAAATTAAATCAAACAGTAATGCCCATCTAAAATCATCTTTAGCTTGTTGTCTAGTTCGACTATTCGCTTCAGAAATTTCTGCTTTCAGGATGATGATGACTTAATATCTATTCATGGATTTCCAGACAGAAACAGCAACTGCAAAACCTTATACTAATTTCACTCTTTTAAAAGATGAGTATTTTGTTTTAAACAAAACAGAAACCTTGCAGGAAAAGATGCAATTCTCTGGGGCTGATTTCGCATTTCTCATTTCAAAACTTAAAAAAAGTTAAAACATTCAAAATTGTAATTGAATTGCCTGAAATTGTGACAAGAAAAATTGTGGATTTTCTTTGCAAGGCAGAAGTTACTTTGGAATTTCCGGTCCCTTGAACAAAACCAGAAATATTATATTTAATAATAATTTAAATTGAAACTCCATACCTTCAGGGTTAATTTTTGCAGCAGCTGAAATCTAAAAGCTATTTTTTGTACAGCTTGTGTACAGGTTTATTAGCTTTAGGAGACCTTTAAGTAGACTCTTGAAGTACTGCTTGCCTTGCCCTTCAAGATAACACAGAAAAGTAGACAACGAGCATTTGGATGTTAGAAAAAAGACAAACAACTTTCTTTTGGAAAACATTAACACAATTGAGTATGCCAAACTGGCAACCTGGACTCCTTCTGTGATTTTGAGCAACTCTGGGGCATGAGTGACACAGTGTTCAACCAGATTAAGCTACATTAGTTGCTGGGGAGCTGTACTGTTTTGGTTCTCAAGCACTGCAGAGATGAAATGTACACTGTAAATACAGATTTGCCTATTTGCACTTTGAAAATTTGGACATAAAAATCCTTTCATCTAGTACGCATGATATTCCTATGAGGAATAATTCTAGGAACAATTTCACATGCACAGCTGGTACTGCAAGACTTGCTAATTAAATATCAAGGTAAGTAATTAGACTCTCAAGTGTTCTGAAATTACAGGAGCCCTGAAAGGTGCTGAGGTAACATTTATCATTCCTGACAGATCCATAAAAACACAGCAACAAGCAAAGTGCACCTGTAAATAAATGGACAGAGAGCTTAAGTATTGTGGTAAAACTATGGAGTCAAGGCTTCCCTCTTAACTCCAGTTAAGGTAGAGGTGTAAGTCCCCAGTCCCCTACCAGAATACTGGAAAGTATGTCAAAAGCAGTGAAACAGAGATGCCATTTAGTGATAGACTGTGATTTGACAGCATATTTTTATGGCATCACTTTACGTACACAGTTTAGTCCAGAAATGTCTATTCACATAAAATCACCACCTCTTCCCTTCCACCCCCAAAAAATCTCATATATAGTCCCATAAACTTCTACATATGTCTAGATGTAGACACACAGATGTACACATGAAAGGTGAAAATGATACTATTGTTTTGGTGTGTTGCCTTCCTTCATAATAATACTGATCTTCCTGATCACAGGACGATTTATAGTTAACTGAAGAAAAGTGCTTTAGAAGAACCAAATATTATTTATGTAGCCAGATGCCTCTTTTTTACCTTTAAGTGATGATCAGTGCATATATGTCAGCAATAATAAGTATTCTTATAAGCAAAATCTTGCGAATTACAGTCCCATCCAGCAGGAAAGATTGCTAACTGATGCCAGATATTAAACAAAAAATTGCTTTGTTTCCCATAGGAAGATACAATATAAGGAGGACACCATAACATTTATGTGTAAAATGATTTAATTATGTTAGTTGGAATTTTATACAAATATTGACCAAAGATACGTACGTGTGGCACATTTCAGCTTTTTGGTTTTTTCCCCTGGTAAAACTAGAAACAGTATAAAATGGCATCTTGTACAGAAAAAAAAAGGATCCCTGTTATTCCTCAGTATTCACAAGTACAAATGAACAAGAGACTTCCCAGCACAGATCTATCATGTCTAGTTTCATTTTAGCTACAAAAGGAAAACCTGTGGTGTAAACATGTGACATATTGTGCTGAAAATGGTAGCTGGACTGATATTTGACATGGCTGAAAAGAGGAACACGAGAGTGAAAATTTTACATGACTTGTGAGTTTTCTTCATGTGTTTGGAGCGCAAAGAAGAGCTCCTCTTCATTTGTGCTTACTGGAAACTATGGTAGCTAACAGATGCTGTAATGCCTGCAGAAAACAAACAAGGATCACCAGCCAAGGGAATTGCTAGATTCTGAAATTACACAGGATGCTGCAGTTGCTCATTTCCTACAACCTACTGTTATTCAAATCTCATCTAAAACTTGAGGACAAGAAATAGACTTGCAGACCACTAAAAAGAGACACCAAGGTCAATAAAGGCCAAAATGAGGTGTCCCTGTATCCTTATGCCATGATTAGATGTACATAAAAAAGTGGTATTTTAGACATCCAGATATAAGTAAGCAAATAAATTACCTGGAAAAATCAATACAAATAAACTCAGAGAAGATTTTCATGTTATTTTTCTTAGGAAAAAGAGCATCTCCAGTCCAGAAAAAAAGTAAGAGAGTCACATTAAAAGGAAAATTATATAAAAGCATATTCAACTTTCCTTTGACTAACTTTAAAAATTAATTACAAGAAAATTATTAATGGATGTTAAAATGCTAGTCCAAATAAAAAAAGGCTAAATATCTTTTTTTTTTTTTTTTCTTTCAGGTGGTAAAAATGATGATTGTGGTTGTGCTGACATTTGCTGTCTGCTGGCTGCCCTACCATGTTTACTTCATAGTTACTGGGATCTATCAACAATTAAATCGGTGGAAATACATTCAGCAAATCTACTTAGCCAGCTTTTGGCTTGCCATGAGCTCTACAATGTACAATCCCATTATCTACTGCTGTCTTAATAAGAGGTAAGAGCTGGTTATGAAACGAGATGCATAACTTCAACAAGAATATAAATTGTTTAAACAGAATAAAAGACATAGAATTTCTGCCTAATTAGTTTTCAGTTAGTGGGAAAGAAAACAAAATGCAAAAAAAAAAATCCCTTTCTTTAGGTTTGCACTTGAAAAGAATCCCAAAAAACCTGAAGGTGGACTTCCAGTAAATATTTTGGTCTACTTAAAATTTCAGAGCAAAATTCAGTTTACAGAAATCAGTCCTTCCCACGTCCACCTACAAAGTTTAAAAATCTACAGCAGTTTAATGGTTTTTTTGGTTTGCAAAATATTAAAATAAAGATGGTCATTAGTGACGTAAAGTGCAAACTGTATGTTCACGAATTGTAGCCCCAATTTTGTTTTGCTGGAAAGATGTAATATAAAGTGTAGCTCACTGTGTTTTGTATACCTCACCATTATATTTCTACTGTGCTCTGAGATCTGCAACAGGCTAATAAATATTATACAAATATTTATATTCTCATTACTCAATACTAAATTACAGTATTGCTTGACAGCAATGCATTGTGCTCTGAATTTCAAAGGCACTGCACCTGTTCAGTTTGGTGAGATTTTACAGATGCTTGCTAGTCTGAGACCACTGCATTGCAGAATGGACTCAAGTTTTTCATTTCAACTTGTAGGACCAGGATCTACACAAACATCACCCTGGCCATCCTGTTCTCCAGTATTTCTTCTAGCATTATTGGATAAAGATCACCAAGAAAAATTAATTACTTCACAAACTCAGTCAGTATGAATCAGTATCAAATAAGTAATCTTAAATATTATTTCAAATCTCTTTTGACTTAGCAGCCAGTGCCAAGTTTAATTACTGTCAAACGTAATACCAATTTTGCAAGGCATTTCTAAACCCCCACTAAAGATCATGCAGTACTTGACAAAAGGAGTCTAATCAAAACTGAAGTGAACAAATCCTAACGAGTTTTTATTGGTGTAAAAACACTGGGGTCTTCCTCCTTGATGAGGATGACTTATGACAATTAACATTCACAATCTTCATAAAAGACAAGGTAATGACTAAATTCCCACAGCCTTATGCCTCTTTTCATCATTTACAACTGTTTAAAGATGAGGTAAAGTTTTAGCATGCCAGAACAAAACCATAACTCAAATGGCAAATTTTCCATTAATTTCAACAGAAACCAGATTTCAGTAAGTGTCCAGCGTTTGCGGAATCAAAGGCAAGGAAGAATGAGGCCTCATATTTTTCAATTACTACTATAAAAATTCTGAGCCTATCCCATTTTCTTTAAAAACTTTTTACAGCAGTTACAGAAGTATTCATAAAAAAATAATACCTCTGATGTGGCTTGTTGACACTTGCACACTGCAAAATTAAACGTCTGGATTAAGGAATACAGCCAAAGAAAAATTAATAATTTTGAGACACACTAAAGGTCACCTTGTTCAGAATTTGATGCAAGAATGAAATACTGGTGACAGTTTTCTTATAATTAAGTTCCATATTGAAATCAAGATGCCAGAATGTCTGCTTCCTTTTCATTAAGTAGGAAAATAGAGCTTGTTGCTGGGAGTCAGATCAATTCATGCCTCTGCTGGATCTAGTATCAGACAGTTAAAACACCTATCCCCAGACTCATCTTCCAGACTAATTAGGATATTACGTATCTAGATAAAGAGACCATTATTTCAAGATGAAGAAAAGACATGGCCTGAATTAGAAAGAGGATGGAAGGTGCCAAGAAAAGTAACACAGTTTAAAGATGTTTTGGTTTTACAGTTCCTATCACTAAATCCATTTCCATCAGAGATTCTTTCAGTATTTTTCCATAATATGGACTGCATGTAAACAGAGAATGCTGAATAGCAACCTACCTGCTCCGTTGTCATCATGTGAGAACTCCAAACTTAAAAATTTGAGGAAGGAAAAGTCTCTTCTCTGAGATCAGTTAACTTTAACTGACCACTTTATCTAAATTTTTATCTGCAGTCATCACTGTGGTAGTTGAGCCATTGCTCCAAAACACTTACAGACAAGATAAACAACAGAGCTGACTGTTGAAACAAAACAAGAGAAGCGAGTCAAGTGAGAAAGCCAAATAAGCTTTAGGTCTCAGTGAAAAGGTGGTCTTTTTCCACTTATACATAGATACACAGAGAATTGTTTTTCTAATATATTTCTATTCTGGAAATGCATACACACAAAACATAACAGTAGTCTTTATGGTAAATCCCTGCCTCTGAACTGAAATAAAATAACTCTGGATGAGTATTGCGAACACTGATGCCCTAAAGCCTCGAAATGCCTGTTTGCATACTGCTCACATTCAGATTTCAACTTTCTATGATCTTCTTTAATTATTAAAAATTATTTTCCAGATATTTTACATGAACAATTATTAGTCATTACATCATTCCCATACAAGCATCTCTGTTAGAGAGAAACACAGAAGAGATACTGAAAGTTGGAAACTGGGATGGTATTTTAGAGAAAAGAATGTTACAAAGTTTCTTGCTGAAAGAAGATGAAAATATAGGTGCCGATTTCATTAGAGATCAAATCAAAACAATTTCTGTGAAGATAGTTCTATGAAAGTGTTTGTTTACTTTGCACAGGCAAAGGACAGGAAATTCATTATAAGGAAAATACCACTGTTAAAATGCAGGGAAAGCATAGGGAAAATCAGGAACCAAAATTAGCTGTTACCACTATCCTTTTTACCCTGCTCAGACTTCAGTCAAGGAAACTCCCACTGACTTCACCACACCCTACAGGCCTAGAGGCAGGATAATTGGCCAAATCAGTGTCCTGCCAGCACTGTGCATGTTTTCACATGAAGGCCTGGGACTGGCTCTCCAAGCACAGGTTTCACCAGGCTTCTTTCCTCCTAGGTTCCGAGCTGGCTTCAAGCGAGCTTTCCGCTGGTGCCCCTTCATTGAGGTGTCCAGCTATGACGAGCTGGAGCTGAAGGCAGCCAGGTTTCACCCCACACGGCAGAGCAGCCTCTACGCTGTGTCCAGGATGGACTCCAGCATGACAGTGGTGTTCGACACCAATGATGGAGACAGCACGCATGCCAGCCATAAGAAAAGAGCAGCTCCAAGGGACCTGAACTTCAATGGTTGTTCACAGAGGAATTCCAAGACCGTCTCCATGGCCTCAAGCCTCATCAGTTCACTGCACACATCAGCAGATGTTTATTCCTAAACATTTCGCATTGCCAGAAGGGCAACACTGGACAGTCTTCTACTTTGGGACTTGATATTCATACCACAGGAAAGCAAACCAGATTCCATTAACAAACCCTAGCTATAAATATTGTGAGACTTCTGGGAATATCTTACTTTTGCTTTGGAGAGGAAGAGGAATTTGAAGACATATGTATGCCTCAGCCCAAAAGCACAGTTGCACCTAGTGCACAACGATGTTTGTAGGGATTATCCAAGATAAACCAATGGCATAAAAAACTTTGTTTTAGTTGTCTCTGACCTGTGGCATTTGTGTTTGACTTACTGAAATGTAACAGGCTCCTTTACTTATTGAAGCAGAAATGTACAATGTTTTCCATTACGAGTGTATTAATTCTACAGTAACAAAATTACATGAGATTTGATTATAAAAATGTATTTATAATGAACACCTAATGAGCCCCAAGTGTATTAAGCTGTTTTACAATTTAGTCCCATTCCCAGACAAATAGATAAAATTAAGTTCACGTGAATGCAGTTCAGCTCTGTCTGCAACAGTACAATTTTGCAAATATATATTAGAACAGGAGAACATGACTAAGAGACTAAGTTAAATTCTACCAAAGTTTGCATATTAGTAGACAGGAGACTATAATGGGATCTGTATTTCCAGGGGAATATATTGCTTTGATGAATGTCTCATAGCATTGTTTCTTAGTACTAAGGGTAAGGTCTGTCTCCAGTGACCTTAACAAAACCTTCCTGATTGACTTTAGAAAGGTCAAAAGACTTTAAACTCGAAATTCACATATGAAAAAAATTCCACTGTGGCAATGGACTCTTCCCTGCAGAAGATAAAGTAACAAGATTAATGATGAAAAACTTCCACCAGAAAAAAAAAAAAAATTGGGCTCTTTTTACAAATTTTCCATGGCTTGATGCATGTAAAAATACTCCTGTGCCTGCCTCTGAAAATATGCTAGGCATTCTTAGACATGTTCCCATTGAATTCAGACAAAATCCACTTACCATTGCTGTTGCAGAGAAAGATGAATGTAATTAAAAAGAGACTAGAGAGCAGCTTTTGTTTTAGTTAAATAACTGTGTCAGTTGCATGGATAGACTGGTTACGTGAATGTTTGTAGTCAAACAGTTAATAAAAACACAAGCAAAAGAGTGTGAACATCTTCCTGAGCTAGTCAAGCCAGCACTTGGCAGTGTAAATCCGGCTGAACCCAACACAGGGCCAAAGCTAAGCAATTGATAACGAGAAGATTGAAGAGAGAAAGGCTTGAGCTGGCTTTAGTCCACATTCCTTCCCAGCTGGGGATGATCAGCATGGTGACAGTGAGCATATCATACAAGACTATTAAAACAAGAGTCATGTTTGTATCGTGATTCATGTATATAGTCAATTGTTATGTTCTGCTAAGTGTAACTTCTACTTGCATAGTGATTTCAGTGCACTGTGGTACCACCGACTAAATCAAAATCCTGCATAAGGTAAAATATCCTCAAATACATAAACCTGGTATATTAAACTCTCCATGTGTGGAATAACTAAAGAACCTGGTCATAGAGTATTGTACTCTTACAAAAATGTATCACAATTCCCAACTACCACTTTTCCTATCTATGGCCTGATCTTAAATCCACTAAAGCAAAGATCTCCATTCGTTAATGACTTTCCTTTGAAATGTCAGTCCATGCTTTTCAACAGTCTGTTTCTCTAAAAAAACCAGCTATTTTCCATCATGTCATTGTTGTACTCTCACTTCTCCTTGTTTGTTTTTTTTTAAAGTGTGTAGTAATCCAGCAAGTGTCATGCAATGGCTATAAAGTACTTTTTAATTTTTTCCCCCTGAAATACTCTGTTTTAAGAACTTAAGAATCTTCACAGGTTTTTAACAACTCTGTTTAGAAGATCCATGATAGCCACACACAAACAAAAAAGGACCCTAAGTATATTAACCTGATGGTGATGTATTACAAACACATGCTCTGAAGTCCTCTGTCTGCTCATGTACAACTTCTGAGAAACATTCATAGAGAATGGGTATACTTCTTAAATAAACAGTCTTTTCTAACTATGGCTATGACAAAATCAGTGTTCATAAATCTATTGTTTTTAAACGTACAGTATAAATTTGAAAAAGCTGTATATAAAAATACAGCATCATAAATGTATAAAACATCTTCATGTAACTTATGATTCTTCATTGACAAGTATCAAGAAAGCAATGGTGGCTTCTTCACACTTGTACCTCTTGTGAAATAATTTCACTTTAAGTGTTTTATGATATGACTTCCTGGACAACTAATCCATTGATAATCTCGCTGTATTTTGGTGGGCTAGAGGTATCAAAAACACCCTCACCATTCCTGTCGTTCTTCTCTGAAGTTACAGGATATTCCTGTATACCAAATGAAGAAATCCGTGCCTGTAATCACAGCATTGCTTTAACAAAACATTACAGTGATACATGGTACAAATCAATGTCTGTGTCTCAGCCTCCAAGAACATGCAGGGTTACACAGTTAAACAAGCAGCACAGCAAAAGCTGTGACTGACAGCAGCTTCCATATGAATTACTATTTCTGAACAAACATTTTCAGCAAGTGGCCTGATGACTATAAAATTCCTTATAGGCCTCCTGACACCCCTCACTGAGTGTAGAGGAAATCAGGTCATCCTCAGTTTGTGTCAGTAAGACTGCTCAAAGTGGTAGCGTGCATGCAGAGCACATGCTCCTGTGTAATTGCTTAGTGCAGCACTGTGGCTTTCTCATGTCTGCAGCCTTCAATCCACATCCTTTAATTTTGCTAGAAATGAGTTAAGGAAAACAGACAGATACAGAGCTAGCTTCTCACCAAGAAGGGCACTCCAAAACAGCTACAATTAAACAGCATCAGGAAAGGTCTTCTTGATCTTGAAAATCTTCTGAAACATGTTAGTCCTTCTCAGTATAACAGTTTGCAGTACTTCAGCCCAGGCTCCTACTGGAGTCTGCCTCTAAAACATATTTATGTGACAAAGAGATGTCACTGCTCCCTGAACAGCCATTTTGCAGGGATATTCCCTTGGTAGAGGAGAGGTTTAACTTTCACATTGACAGAGACAGAACGTTCAGCATCAGTTTATCATTCCCTTGATATTAGCCAAACTTGCAAAAAAAAAAGAAAAAAACCCCACAACCAAACTAACTTAAAAAGATGAACATGACTATTTAAACAATTTTAAAACCCCTCTCATTTTTTGTCTCAAGTCTGGGGTGGTGCATCCTCCCCCACACACTCCTCCTCGGAACCACTCTATGACCCCAGAAAGCCCCACTGGGCCTCAGCCTTTGTGTGATGAGTTGGGTGATCAATCTTCCCTTGACCATATGGGAACTCCTGCGTGGTTAAGCTGGGAACATCCCTGAGATGAAGGACAAGAGCACAATCAGTCCCCCACTTACACCCTTGGGACTTTCCCTGAACCATAGCCCAAGGGGAATGATACCATTGTGGCTGGAGTTTTGAAAACAAATTGAAATTGTACTGGAAACTATTTGTAATTGTTTTTGAAACTCCAGTGATTACTGCTCTGAGGATGGAAGTTTTACAGATTACATCTTGCTACCCTATAAACAGGGATCCTACGTGAGGCCCTTTGAGCTTCCCTGGACATCAATGGGATGCACCAGAATCTCCCTTTGAGTGGGATGGCTCTTGGAGCTTGCCAACTCTCATGTCTGTGAGAAAGCTGATGACAGGGCATAGGCTGATAAAGACTCACTCCTTGAGCCTCAACCCTCATCTGCTGTGGAAAGCCAAGGCACTGGACACAGGTATTTGACTGAAATCAGAGAGAATTTTTCACAGGTGCTTTTGTACACAGTTCATTATGTCTGTGTGCATGCATGCATGTGAATATATTTAAATACCCTATAGCAAGTATAGCATAAATACTGACATCTCAGAACTATAATTAAATAACTGTTGCATTTATAGTCAATTTCATTGAATCACTTTATAAATACTGAATTAGTCAATTGATTAAGTGCTATTTAAATCCTTTAAACATAAAACATTCATCAGGTCTACGGCTAAGTTTGGCAATGGGGTCCACTCTGAACCTTATAACTGTATGGAAAGGTCTTCCTTATCCTTCACACGTTTATCACTTGCATCCCTGGTCTCCATGCAAATCATTCTAAAGAGATTTTAAGCCAATTTTCCTTCGTAAGCTTCATTTACACAGTAAATAATAGAGCAAACCTTGCCAGTGAACTTCATTGCACTTTCACAAATTTATATTAAAACTTACTTTTGTCAATACCTGTGACAGTGATTCTTTAAGCTGCCTAAACCACTCAATTGTGACAAATTGGCACAGTCAGCAGAATACTAAATCAGGATTCGCAACAGTCTTCCACATAAAAGCATGATCTTGAGAGGAAAAATGAACTCCAAGCAAGCTCAGGGTACTCAGACAAGATGCATTCAGCAGATTGCAGCCTGTATCTCTTTGGCAGGAATCCCTTGACAGCCTTCCTTCCAGTTCACTTATGGCACGCTGTCAAGGTTGGGAAGCATTGGCAGACCTGCACAGCATGAGTTATTTGCAGTGTGTTTATGTCTGGTAACTAAATGTGTCACTGAGGAAGGTCCTGATCAATACCAATATATCTTCTCAAAAACAGCATAAAAAAGGAACTAATATAAAAAAGGAGAGCAAAACAGGTTTAAGTTGGTGCTTTTTTATCTAAATAAAAACACTCATGTGTTTTGGATATGAATGTTTCTCCCTTAATACTGGGGAATTTCTTTCACACCAGTGAAGAAGAATCTATTCCACTGACATAAATTTCAAAACCTTTCAGGCTATGCCCACCAGGAACTACAAAATTTAGAGAAACTCTTGTTCCTGTTTCATTTCTTTCAAGGCTTATGAAGTGCCTATTTCAAGTAGAAATTTAAGTCTACTGATCTTCTTCCTCTAATTCAAGGTAAGTTTAAATATAGAGTCCCAAATACTATGGGCTGTTTGTTCAGGAATACCTCCACAGATTGCTACAAAAGATGCAGGAGATACTGCTAAGGATACATCACTGTTTGCAAATGGCTTTTGAGTTCCCTGTATTAAAAAATGCATTCAGTTCAATTTGTGTCTTACTTTTCATGAACAGATTCAAGTTGTTCTATGTTCATAATTCAAAATGATCTGTTGAGATCGGTCAAAGATAATTCTTTATCAGTCCATGAGCAGTTGCTGTGGGTATTTAAATACAAAATGTTTTTAGATGGGTTCATATATCACATAGGATATAGTTACTGGCTAATTTAATTGCTTCTCTCTCATATATAAAACTGAAACATGCACGTTGTATTACAACTGGAATCAGATTTCTCAAAGAAAAGGGTTAAGCTTACAAATACCAAACTTGCCAGTTATAAGTACTGTGTAACAGCCTCTGGAATCACTATTCCTAAGTTTCACAACTAGTTTTTCACTCCAGTATTTGTGATGCAAATGGAAAAAGGGACACCAGGAACAGTCACATGAATTGTACTTCCCGAGCACACTTACTACGAAAATTCATGTTGCCCAGCTTGCTTGTATTTACGTGCCTTAGGTTTTAAAAAAACCAAAAACCAACCAACTAATAATTTAATCAGCAGGCATTCACCAATTAAATCCTACAAATCTGCCAACACTTGAAATGTTAAGCAGCTCTGCTACAACATTGCCCATGAATTCATATGCAAATGAGAGTAACAATAAATCAAATCTGTAGACACTATACACACCAAGACTTCAGGCAAGCTCCTTCTTGAATGTAAGGGAAAGCTCCTTGGACAGCATCTCCAGATTTGCAGGGATTCTGCCAGATGAGGTCTGACTAAGGACAGGGAAATGTTCCAGCATCAAAAGATTTCACAGAGCAGTCCAGCCAGCAGCTTTTTCCTGTTTGCAATACTGAAATCTATACCTTGTATGAGAACTGAAAAACTCAAGGCAGCCAGCAACAGCTCCAAGATCAAAGGTAGAGCTTTGCCTCGACCTGAAGCTCTACTCAGTAGGGCCTTACACTAGGCAAAGTAAGCTTTTATGCAGAAGTGTATTCTAATATATTCACATCCTTCATTCTTTTGGCTGAGTTTGGAACCTTGAAAACACATAGACAAATGCATCACCAAGAAGGCATGGGCCAGGTGAGGTGGCCCACCTTGAGCAGTTCTCCTGGAGACTGGCAACTTCAACGAGGTAGAAAGGAAGTGATCATAGAAGCATTATGATCTTAACTTCTCATCCTATGTATGGCCTGCACCACAGCACCCTCATGGCTACTAAGTCATGCCACTGCTGTCACCTAGCCGGGCTACTGTGTATGGGGTAGCAGGACCTGTACTAACAGAGGAAGCAGAAAGCAGCCAGACAGCTTGTCTCTGGGCCTAAAACTACTTTTCATAGCTTGTTAGACATGTAATCACCCTAAAACTAATAGGATGTAGAGATGCTTCAGAGCTAGCAGCAGATAAGCTTAGGTACAAAAAAATTGCACAGACATATCAACATAGAGCTCTGGGAGGGCTAAAATATACCTTGAAATTACCAAACTACCACAGGTAAACTTGCCCATGCTGGCATTTGGCTGGACCATTTCTACTAACCCTAATCACATTCATCCCACTCATAGTACATATAGCTATCTCCACATTCCAAAGCAATTATTATCCTAATGTATACCAAGGGGAAAAAAAAAATCAGTCTAACCATCTGCCAAGCTCTAAAAAAAGGAAATGGTAGAACTCTTCACACACACTACACACCTCCCATCTTACTACCATAACAAGATATTTGGCAACCCCTCCTTGTTTCAACCCAAAAGAAGCCTGACCCTGAGGCCATGAGGGAGCTGTGGTACAACCTGAAAGATTTCCCAGCATGGCTGCAAGCTCTGACACAGGGAGCTCCACATCTTATCTCAACATACACCTAAATACCTGAAAGAGCCAGGAGTGATAATCCGAATTGTTTTCTACCAAACAATTCCATTTGCCTTGCCTGCCACAGTGAAATACCAGGGTGGGTGTTTCACAGAAATTCTTCAAAATGGAACAAAGAGTGCGCACATACACACACAAGTTCCAGGGAAGGAAAAAGACCCTGAATTAAATCCATGAGTTTCATCCACAGAAAAGAATTATGCAATTCCCCAGTGCACCTTGGGCTCTTAATAGTGGTTCTGGGGCCCATCCACAGAGCTCAGATCCTTGCAAGAATTTTTAAGTAATATAATAAACACCCAACAGGAATCCAGAAATGAGACTTTGGGACAACCAAATAGTTGAATGCTAATAATCTTCCCACCTTCTTCCACTGGCAGGTGAGTATTTCAACAGAAACCCGCATGGATGTGTCAGAAGTTGATATGATAGAGGAAAGTGTGCTAATCATATAATTTTGATATACAGCTTTGAGGAGATCTGGGTCACCATTTGCCTCATCAATGGAATGTGATCTTCAGCCCAAAATACATGCTCCCGTTCTACTGAAAAAAATTTGCCTGGGAACTAATAATTGCATAAGGCCCTTAACTCTTTTGAGGCCTCTGAGGAGGTGATAAAGGAACTTGGAGCTCAAAACATTCAGGAGCCCTTGGCTTTAGGTGTAATTGAAAACGGAAAAAAAATTAAATTCCTCTTACACAGGGCACCATATGTTTCTGGACATATTAGAACAGGTCTTCATGTTTTAACTGATAAAGCCCTGCTAATATTATTCTGTCTTTCCAATAACTGCAAAAGCTCTTAATAAATAAGGTCAAACACTAACTTTGCTAAAGAGGTAGAGTGCATATTAGGGCTGCTAACTCTGCAAGGTCCACAGTTCCTGCCTGAACATAAGGGTAGAGAAAAATGGAACAAGACTAGATTAGAATAAGAAGCTATCTTTTGCCTGAAAGATGTGAATTTGAAATTTTGAAAAGCAATGTTCACTGGTGTTGGGGAACACCAGAGGCAGCAATTCTAATGTGTACCTTAGGCTGCAGAAGGAGCCTGCACACTGATGTTCTGCAGAGCACTAAATCAATGAGGCAAAGAATCAGGAACCTCACCTGGAGCTACTCGTCTCTACCTGGCAAAGACCCAGCAAGCGCACTCCTCTATGTGCACTAGTGCTACCGATTCTCAAACCCTTCTCCCAGTTTGAACAATGCCTTTTCTCTCTTTTTTTTTTTTTTTAATGTGATATAGTTTCTCCTCAAACTAAGAAGGGACTTCATCTGCTCTCTCTTCATGAGAAGGGGCATATTTAATCAGACTGAAGAGGAAGGCACAGAATTCTGTTGTCTGTGCTGGGATTATACACCAGTCAACCTCCAAAGAAGCAGCATAACTATCTTGAGAGCAGCTGACACTTGTAACAACTGAGCATCAGCTGGATGCTTTTAAAACCCCGGGACTGTGAACACAGATTAAATTAGCATATGTAAGTAACTTGTTATCACAAGTTATTGATGCACAGGGTCAGACCTGACTATGATATGATTAATCAAAAGTGGATTTTGCTCTCTTCTTCCACAGCTTGGCTTCACAAAAATCACACTACTGCAGTGTAAGACACTGATGAAATTCAATCCCTTGAAAATATTTGGAGCTTGCCGTCTTTCTCCAGTAGATTAAACACTGTTAGAGCTGTCAGTTTGATCATCAGCTTCTTCCCATATTTGTAAATTCCACTTTTCTCTCGCTCCTCTAGCAAGACTATTATGACTATTATGTATAGCCTGTACTTGTAAGGCAGCCTGTAAATGGTCCCATCGATTTACTGTGACCTCCATAAGAAAAGTGTGTTAGAGTTAGGCCACTAAAGCTGAGAACCACTAGTCTCCAGATCTTCCTCCTCTTTTGTTAGGAGGCTTGTCCCAAATTCTGTAGATGGAAAGGGGATAGCTGTTCATAACCTTAAAGATGAGAAGTGCAGGAAATGCTTCGGTACTCAACAAGAAAAAAAACATTACTGACGAATTTTTTGCCATGGAGTAAGAGCCACTGTGTTGTGTATCTCACACAACAGAAAACAAAACTGCTGCTTCAATGTGCTTAGAATTTAAATGTAAACAAAGAATGACTGGCAGATGAAAATAGATTTGCTATAATATTAGTCAACTTGATTAGAAAAAGCTCTCAAAATGTCTCCTGGTTCTCTCAACAGAAAAGTACAATGCCTCCCTTTCCTGTCAAGGTTAACATTAAATTCACAAGATGGTCTGAGAGAGAGTATTTGGGACCAAATACTGTATTCTTTCCAACTGCATGCAACAAAGTTAATTAAATCACACAAGGTTCACTCTGATATAACTGAGAAAAATTGACTCAGATATTTTCATTATAACATTTCATTTGTATTCATTCAGGTAGAAAGAAGAAAACATAAACCATTATTTTTCTTAGCTTTGCACCTAACACGTCCGTTTACATAGAAATTGAGAACTTATTAAAATTATAGAGCCATAAATGACATGATTTGTTGAAATCAAAGAATCATAGAATATGCTGAGTTGCAAGAGACCCACTAGGATCATCAAAGTCCAACTCTTGGTCCTGCACAGGACAGCCCCAAGAATCACACCAGGTGCCTGAGAGCATTGTCCAAACACTTCTTGAACTCTGTCAGGCTTGGTGCTGTGACCACTTCCCTGGGGAGCCCAGTGCCCAACCATTATCTGGCAAAAAACCTTTTCCTAATATCTAATCTTTTGGCTTTTTGGGCTGCAAGTGCCCATGGCTGGGTCATGTCCAGCCTCTCACCCACCAGCAACCCCAAGTCCTTCTTAGCAGGGCTGCTCTTGATCTGTTCATCTGCAGCCTGTGTTGATACCAGGGGTTGTCTGAACCCAGGCACAGCACCTCACACTTGGTCTTGTTAACCCTCATGAGATTCCCACTGACCCACTTCTTAAGCTTGTGCAGGTCCCTCTGGATGGCATCCCATCCTTCAGGTGTCAGCAGCACCACTCAGCCTGGTGTCACCCGCAAATCTGCTAAAGCTGCACTCAACCCCTTTATCTATTTCATTAACAAAGGTATGAAATAACATTGGTCCCACTATGGACCCCTGAGGGACACCACTCGTCACTGACGTCCATTGGAACTCTGAGCCATTGACCACTACCCTCTGGATGTGACCATCCGACCACCTTCAGATCCATCTAACAGTCCACTCATAAAATCCATCTCTCTCCAATTTAGAGAGAAGGATGATGTCTTGTTTATGGAAGCCCAGATAAATGAAATCTGTAGCTTCCACCTGTCCACTGACATAGTCACTCCGCCATAGAGAGCCACTGGGTTGGTCAGGCAGGACTTACCCTCAGGGAAGTGAAAGAAAAAAGCACTTATCATATCCAAACATTAAAGAGACCTTAAGTATTTCCACTAAGCTATTCAAATTATTTAATTTACTGAATGTAAGAGGAAAAGCCTTTCCTGCTGTGCCACAGTGTGCGTTTGTAGAGAAATCTTAGCATTATCAGAAATGTAACAGCCAGGGTCTGTTCACAGAACCTCATGACTTTTGAAAGCAAGATGCACCTGTTGGTGAAACAAAATCCTTACTTGTGGACATGGAGCACATCCAACAGAGGCAGCAAGTTGCACAGCAGTCTTTGGCTTCTGCTAGAATTTTGTCTTTCTTTCATCCTAAATCCCTTGGAACTACTAACTTTTAATTATCTTGTTTATGTTATTGACAGAGGGTTTATGATCTGTCTCAAGTGACTTTTGCTCCACAACTGTCTGATATTTATTCTTCAGTTCTTAACTAATCCATCATGCATGGAAATCTTGACTGCAAGGCAACACAGCCACAATCCTAATCTTTCAAAAGCACAAATCCTTCTTCTTAAGTGTATAAAAGCAAGAACTTGTAATAGGCAAAATCACTTAAAAAGACAAAATAATTTAAAAATTTGAATGTGTTAAAAAGTAGGAGTTGCTTTTCTACATATTCTAAAAGCTATTAATAGGGATTATTCTGCAATTGGTCTACAGTATTCTGAGTTTAGGATGTCAGTGATATTAAGAAAATACAGACCTTCCCAAAGTACCCATGGTACCACACCTGACATGGGAGGGCACTTCAGTGAATTGAGCCCTGTGGACTTACTACAGCTGTACTTAAACAGAATTTCCCACCGCTACAGTTGGAACTCAGTAGTCCCTCCTCAACTGAGAAACCAAGGGCTGAAACAAAGGGTCTAAACTACCACACAGTTTCTCTTCAGCATTTTTAGTTCACACCAAGCAAGGTCTTTTCACATCTTTGGATGGAGGAACATCTTTATCTGCAGTACTGAGAAATTCTGATTCCTGACAGAGTCAAGTGAGATGCTTTTAAAGTAGTTCAGCATCTTGCCAAAGATGCTTGACACTGCACATAGATCTTTTAATGGTGTAAGCTGTGATATTAAGAAGTCGAGATGATAAAGAGCACATTTCAGATCAATGTCTTTTTTGCAAATATGACGCAAATGCACAGAAAACAAGCTATTACCTCAAAGACAGCTACAGACTGGAAAGTCATAACTTAGTTGCTTTAGCCTCTGTAAAACACGTTTCAGGTACACGTGTCAGGAAATGGAATTCAGGGAACTGGTTGTCCTTTATTCTTATCCACACAATTGTTCCTCTGCAAAAATATCTAAACAGAAGTGGGCCTGACTGAGAGGTTTTCTTTAAATACATATTAAAGTCTAAGAAATGGCTTGCCTGCATGACTGTCGTAAGCGGAACATTCTGTTCCAGGCGAAGAAAAAAACCTGCACAACATGTGATAAAACCCCCAGCAACACAATAAGAAGCGAAGAGAAACAACTAATCTAATGCTACAAGCTGATATATATATATATATATACATATATGTGCATGTACTAAATTACATGGGATGTAAGCTTGGTGCAAACCATATAGAATAAAGGGTGGAGATTGTATTGGGCCCGAATGTGGTGGAGTTACTTTTCCCCACAGCTGCCCTCACAGTGCTATGATTTGAACTCATGGCTAGGAAGGTATTGATGACATACCAGCGTGTAGGTACATATAGTGGAAACCACTATATCACACAAGGCAGAAAGCTCTCTTAATATAAACATGAAACTTGTACGCTGAACAGTGCAATGCACATTCTCTGAGCAACTCAGGTACTGAAATTGATGAATCACAGGCACAAAGGAAAAAGCTAACAAAAGTAGCACTGAAAATTATTCTTGGGCAGGTATCTTACAAAATGCACATACCCCATCATTACAAGAACAAGAAGTACAGCAATCATTCACTTCCTTTGTGTACCAAGAGTTATTAGTTGACACCTATGTTGTCTGGGACATACTTATCTTTTTAACAAACATCAGAGAAAGCACATATTCAGCCTCAGCTATTCCCTTGCTACTGCCAGTGCTCACCATGGAGGCCAGGGCATCATTTCACAAACAAACAAAAGCCAAAGAAGTCATCGTTAGAGAATGTTATGTAGCAGAACAGCTTACAATTACAATGCAAGTGAAAGAACATGAAAAAAACATAGGGATTAAATCACAAACCTGCCTAGAGAAGAAGAAAATATCTCCAAGGAATCAGAGACTTAGATTTTGTCATGTTTTTAAGACAGCTTCACAACTCAACTACTAGCTAAATGTGTGTGCCTGTGTAGGTATTTGGGCACGTTGCTGGGTTCCCTGAGACACAACCAAGTAGCCTGATACCCAACTAGACTATCATTGTCCTTCTTCCCATTGCAACCAAAATTTTTTTTGTCCTGGTAAATTCAGGACAGAATTTAAGAACAAATTCTGAAAGCAAATCCCTCTCCCCTTAGGAACTGGTAAAACTTACTGAATCTTTAATTAAAATGACCCACCTCAGGCATATGCAGAAGTTGCATAGGCCTTCAACCAGAAACTTCAGTGGCACCCATTAAAAGTTTTGCGAAAAGTTCTGTTTTAGCAAGTGAAGTACTTTCTCATAACATTCCATCAAAGTAGTACAGGGAACATCAGGCCTCAGAGTTCTTAAGTGTGCATTACTTTTACAGGCATCTGTAAGTTTAAGCATGCAAGATGAAAGATCAAAAAAATCTGACACCACAAAGCTTGTAGGTGAGATGGAGTGCCATAAACCACTCTTCTCACCAACTTGTTCATTCTCTGCTCTTCATCAGTCCCCTTGCAGAATTATTACTCTGTGGGAAAGAATACATTAGCAGGCTCCATAGGAACAGCAAGGACTGTAGTGTAATCTTCAAAGCATTAAAGATGACCACTGCTGGTTTTCTACCACAGAAATGCGTCTAAATTTTCCCTCTGATAGCTTTTCTAGAAAAAAAGTTATTTCTTACATGTTTTACAGTATTTTTCCTACCATCCTTTAAAGAATTAGAATTAACAGAAAAGAAACAGAAAAGACAGTTATTTGTTCTGTCATATGACAATCTGAGGAAAGCACAGATCTTCCTTGGCTTTTGCAGTTGGTCTATTTCATTACACCTCCTACTTATATGGACATTCACAGGGGTTTAAAGCAATAGCCCTTTCTTAAAAAATGAAATTCAGTTTAAATAACGTATTATTTTCTCCTTCATTAATGAACAACTTTTAGTTTTCTTCTTGTTTTTTAATTCCACTTTTCTCCTCATATGTTTGTAAAGATCCTTACTCTCCCTAGTTTCTTTGTCCAATAGTAAATTACTGTGTTTATGTTTGCTTGTCTGCACCTAGTAAAAGAAAGGTAGAGAATAACGGAGCAGGAAGTATTCTGTGCACTGATCTGCTAGAGCACAGGTCATAGCCCAGTCTCCAAAACGCACAGGAGTGGGTGACAAACACGCTGCAGTAACATGGAGCAGTGCTCCTAAGACAGTGAGCCAGACATTGATGCCCTCCCCATCCTTATGCACTCGCACTTTGTGGCGCATTCAGTTTTGCAGTGCTGTCAGTACAAAGTCTCACAGACAAATCTGTTGTTACACAGAATCTTTTGGGTGAAATTAAGCTAACTCTTGTCCTTAAATGTTCAAGAGCTTTTGTGGAATATAAAATAAAACAGAATGTCCTGCAAACTTATTATACTAATTCTTTAATTTTATTTCTAAAAAACCTCCATATTTATTTTCTATTCCTACAAAAAATGCACACACGTAATTGGTTATTTTCTAAAAGTAAAGAATGATGCTTCTGCAAATTGAGAAATAAACTGTGTCTGCAGTGATGAGGGAGTTTTATAATCAAACATATCACAGATGATTAGATTTGTCATCAAGCTGTTCTCATTATTTTGCAACAGGTGAAACAGACAGTAGTTAGATTTGACAGTGGTTTACTCACTGAGATGTCTTTAATTGTTAATGTGATAGATTTCAAACTCTCATTGACAATTGCTAAAATATCGTTCAGAAGTCAGCACTGAACTTGGAAGTCAGTTCTGCTGTTCAACTGCTACCACTGGAAGACTTCCCATCCTTAGATATTTACCTTAACATTAGCTCAACGCAACTTGCAGCAACAGAAAGCTTTGCTTGAATCCCTAATCTCATTAATTCATAGGCTAATGCTACAGCAAACACACACTATTGTAAAAAGCAGTAACAAAAATAGTGTCCAGGGTAGTCATTCTATTGTGATAAAGAAACTCAGAAAAATAAACTGTTGGACCACACTGAGCAATGCAGAGGCACAACTCTATCAAGCAGAGTGTGAAGCAAAAGAGTACACCATGAGGATTCTAATAGAAAATGGGCACACCCTAAGTAAGAACTATACCTGAACTGTCCTTTCCCATCAGTGTGTATTCCCATTTTTATTATTAGTATTTGCTTTTCACCCAGTCAGTAGAATGCCTCTTTTCAGAGACTTCATAGATAAAAAGAGACTGTACTTATCTTCACTAAAAGCTAGGCAGTGAAGTAAGACATTTGGTGCCCAAAGGCTGATTCAGAAGATCCCAGAAGATACCTCATATGGTTCTCATCTATGGTGTGCACTTGCTCACTTCCTTAAAGAACCTTCCACTATCTGCATTACTGAAGTCTACTCCATACTCTCACACCTGAGTATCATAAAAAGACACAGACAGAAGCCTTACACGGTACCTGAGCTATGTTTAAAGTGGTATCTGTCCAGCAACTTCCATTAAATCCATATAGAAAGAATGCCACTTCTTCCTGTGGGAACTGAAATATTCCAAATGGGGAAAACACAATTAAGGTTTGTTGCCTATTTTTCATATCCAAGAGAGAAAAAGCAAATGCTTTAAGTTTGCTAATCTTTCAGGCTTTTGAGAGGGTTTGTGTGTCACTCATCAAGTCTACCTAGACACATGAGAAAAAAGATAGGAAATGGAAGAATAGTTAAAGATGTTGAAGCAAACAGTCTGTGAGAGACAGTAAGGACTGGTGTGTACAGAAGGCAATTGTTTTCTCAGGCAGATTTCTAAGGGCCATCACTCTGGTGTTTTCCATTAGTGCTGTAAGTTGTACCTATTTTCACTTATTTAGGTAATTGCACTGTGATTGTCGAAGAATGAAACTAATACAATGTGGGGTTTCTTTAATGTTTTTGTCATTATGCTCTTTTGTTTCATGTGAACCAAAACACATGAGAAAATTGATTTGAGTGTAACAAGAAAAAATTCTTCAAGTGAATTCAAGGTGTAAATATGTGGAGAGCAGGAATTGATTCTGAGTGGAAAGACCAATTAATTAAAGACACAATAACACTGTAAAGAAGACAGAAAGGCAGGTCCCCCATAGATACAGGAGCCAATTCTGGCTACTAATTCTGCTGCTAAGCCAATTCACTGTTGCAAAACAAGTAGCTCACTTCATAGGAGGTAATAAAGATTTCAAGGCAGTTTTGGTCAGACACGCTATAAAGGGAAAGAAATTGCACAGGTAAGGAATCTTACCCCTACAAAGATCTATCTGTATTTGCTCCTGTAGAAGCCAGGAAAACTATTTTTGTTGAAGCACACATTTCTGCTGAGTCAGGTGTTAAAGCACACCTTAATGTCACTCAATAAGGTCACGAAAAATAAAGTGATGCATATCACAGACTGAAACTGTCCTTTATGTCCAGTCTTCAGGCTTTCCCATGTCAATATTCAGCTTTATGCTTAGTTATATATGCAACAAATGCACTTAGGATATCTTTCCACATGAAAATCATTGAACGACTGCATTGGGAAACAGGCAAATACACATGAACATAAGAATAACCAGAGAAATCTTAGAAAAATCAGCTACCTGTAGATTCCCAGACTACACTCCAATAGTGGGAAAATACCAGAAGCAGTTTCGGAGCAGAAATGAAAAAAGAAAGTCAAAATTTGTGACCTGGTGTCAATGTTTTCTATGTATTAACTGGCTGTCCCTCTGTGACAGAAATGTAATTTGTTTATAACAAAAAGAAAAAACAAAGCTATTCATGTTTCATAGTCACTGGGGGGGAAGTGGGGATATAAATGGTCTTTCCAATTGTTGCAACAAATTCAATGTAGTTTACAGAGGATTTTAAAAAATTTTTTTAAGGTTCATAAGATCCATAAGATTTCATAAGATTTTTTTTGAGATTCATAAGATTTTCCAACCTTCTCCTTGCCTGGATGAATACACAGTCCAGTTTGCAAAAGGAGATCAATTTATTTTCCCAAACAGGTTGTTAACAAGAATCTATTTACTCTTCCATATGCTCCTCCTGTCTAGCTTTCAGCTGTTGGAACAAATAAAGAATATTTCTCATATCATTTATTTAAAAATGGCAACTTATTATACCACCAAAATCATAGAAAAACAAATGCTAGCTAGTCCACAAAAATCAGAACACCAGAAAGTTCTAAACACAGGCAAAATACTAAACTGTTTTGTACTTTTTTCTCCCTCTGCATTCACTTTTTTGCTTAAATTTAAACTGGATCTTGAGCCTGCAAAAATGAAGATGATTCATTCTCCACTGACTTTCAGTCAAAACCACTAACCAACCAAAACACATTTGAAAGTTTAATTTCATAAAGTTTCTTTCGCTATTCCAATCATATCAAGAAGACCTATATGGCATCACCTGAAAAATATAAACAGAGCAGCTGACTAGCATAATTTATATGACACATAGTCAATAGCAATAACGATTCTTTCACAAAACAAATGTATCATATTTCAAGTACTATCTCTCGTGCTTTTGGAATTTTACTCCATTTTCCCCCCCATATGTCAGAGATTCCATATCACTGTTCTAAAAGATAAACTTTTTTATAAGTTTCAAGTTCTTGTTGATTCAAATGTGTGCCTACTGGCTTCTCTCCTTAGCTCTTCTACAGAGGGTATTGTCTACCTCTTTATCATGAAATCAGAGCTCATTTCTCCTGTGAAAATGATTTGCTTTTTTTCCAGTTCAAGAGAGGCCTTATGATTTCTTCCATGTTTCCCTTGTGCATCATAATGCTTTATGCACATTTAATGCTCCAAACTATTCTTAAAATCTTCTTTGAACACCTCCCACTTCTGTTCTGTCACAATGCCTACAAAGGGCAGGCATCTAAATATGTGATCACTTGTTTATGTGATCACTTGTTTATACGTAATATATTTGTACTCATTTCATACATCACCTGCTTTTCCTTTGTTTTCTTCAAACAAAGTTCTGCAAATTCCTTCAGGAAGAATCTGCAGGGACAAGTGAATGCTCCCAAGCCAGGCTGAATGCACCAGGGTTTTTTTGCTTAGTTGATATAACTGCAGAGGGATATTCCACCCTGGCTACAGGGCAGGACTTTACTATAAATAGGAAAACACTCCAATTTAATGCAGCCAGGAGCTGGATAACACATTTAGAGCTAAGTCAGCATATCTTTGCAAAGCAGTGAATTGCATTTTGTTGACATATCTTCAGTTACCTTTTATGCACTTTTATGCACTTCAGAGAGTGAAGTATTTATCTCTAATACAAAACTTAACAGAGAAATCAATTTTATTATTTTGCAATGCAAGCCTTTCCCAAGGAATCTGGACTCATTAATCCCCATTCAATACCATCTCATCACATTTTGTTTACAGACCTTCTCCTGACTATTCTTCATTTCTCTTTTCACTTGATTCTGGCTGACTTGCATCAAAAAAGTTTTACTGGTCATTAAGGCAAGTCTGTCATTGCTACCATGTACCAGCTTTAAGTCTTTCCTATCAACTGTCTTGAATGTGACATCCTGTTACTGGTAAACAGATTGGTAGAATAACAAGGAGTTCAAAGCATCCCTGTGACAGTAGGAAAACATGTAAGGCTGATGTGAGATCAATATCTTGGCAGTTTTGACTCTCAATATGGAGCAGATGTATGAAACAGGACCCAGAATAAATAATAACTGCAGTCATAACAGAGCAGAAATTCTGTAAAATTATAACTGTGTTGAAGAGGGAGAAAACACCTTGACTTACAAAAAAGGAGGAGCTGAGTCCTACTGAATGCATAGCATAGCATCCAAGATAAGAGAGGTTGTGAGGACACAAAGGAATTTCTATTCAATTCTCAGTTTGAGGAAAAATTTCAGCAAACAATTCACCACATTTTTGTGAAAAAGTATTTCCCTGTCTCACCAGAGAATGTGTGTGCATTTGTCTAATCAAGTCTCAACATCTTTACACAGTGGAGAGTAATGATTCCTGGTTCCCATTTCCAAACTTGTGATACAGAATACTCTTGTATGCTGATTTAAGATGATGCAAATAAATAGGATGCAGTGCAAGATATCCTAGAAGATCTAGATTACAGGTTTTCCAAAGAAATTGAAAGAAAAATATTCAAAGACTGCCACAGGAGTGACTGACAAACTTTTCTATGAAGTAATTTTATTACTGAATAAAAACGCTTGAGAAGAGTTACAAGAAACCTACACAACAGTAGTTGCTACAGGACAGGAAATAAGAATGGTAACTCCTAACCAAGAAATAACTTGTATCATTCACACCATATGCTTGGCTTGCACTTAAGCATCCACATTGCCAAAAAAAAAAAAGCGGGTTCTGTCTCTAGATACTTTTGTTGCTGGCAGGAAGATTTATTAAGGTATCTTCCAAAACAGCAGTACTAGAGAACTGATTGGAATGGAAAAGAATAAAAAAAATGTTTAAAAAACCCCAAAACAAACAAACCATAATCATCAGAGCAGGATTTATTCTCCAAAGAGAAGACTGAATCATTGCCAAAAGATTAGTTCCATTAATGAGGAGGTGAGGGAGCAGAGAAGAATAAAAGCCATGGAGCAGCAGACACGGGGTTAAGACAGTTCAAGTAGTTGTTGTCCAAGGTCAAATTAACAGTTCCCAAGTCACCATTCTTGTCAACCTGGGATAGCTGCTGTCTGAATCTTCTCATTGTTACATTCTAAGTTCCATTAAATCCCAAGGATTTTCTTTCTCCATATTTTTCTCCAGGTAAAATACACATCTTTCAGATATGAGACAGAAAAAGTAATCTTTTATACAAAAATCTGGTGTTTGCTGTAGTCATTCAATTGAGTGCACATTTATTTTCTGCATGGTTATTAAAAATGCCCCCTCTTCTTGGATCCACTTCTTGGGTCATCTTTAAACATGGATTTCTACTTCAGAGGTTACTTTCCTCTTGCTCAGTTTGGTAGGCTTTTATGCACTAACCAATAAAAAAGACTACAAAGTAGAAAAGAATTTGGGTAAGTCAGTTCCCTGCATGAGTAGTAACCAGTGCTGTGAGTGTCATTCTCAGACCCACTGGCTACATATTTATCCTTGATAACCTGATTGCTTCTGAAAATCAAAAGCTGGACTATTTTTAAAAACCAATTAATTGTCTGCTAGAAAACCCTCTTGGTGTGCCAGCCTTATACATTACCCGGCACATGTAAAGCCCTGTCTGGTATGTTCCTAGATCTCTCAGTGCAGCATGTAGCCTCCACAGGGCTTAAATCCCTCAAAAACACAGTATGAAGAAAAGATACCAGGTTTAGAGCATAGGCAGGACTACAGTGAGATCAAGAACTGCTGCCCAGGAGCTGGCAGCACAGAAATGGGCAAAAGAGATGGGAAAATGGGACTGGAATGGAGATTGCTGGTGGATGGCACCAACATGAGTGCACAGGTGTATCAGAAATCACATCCCAGAAACTGCAGGAGGAGTCCACAGGGACAGCCGGGGTAGATGAGCACTGCCAGGACACACGGGGCAAAAGTTCCTCGAGCTCTTGCTCATCACTGCAACACACAACTTGTGTTGCGAAGCACCGAAGCTCTGCAGTGCCTTGAGTTACTGCGGTAATCTGGTTCCATCACCACGAGCCACACACGGAACACGGGTAGGGTCGCTCCCGTCTGGCACCAGCCAAGGCTGGCGCTGCAGCCCCCTGCCAGCACTGTGCTCATACTACAGCGCTGGACAGAACGAAAACCGTAACACCGCTTTACAGCGGACACATCCTCACATGCCACCTGGCTTCACAAATACTACCCTATCCACAGTTCCTTGGAAAACAGTTTGTAAGCTGGTGACACTTCTGTCTTCCTTTGAAAGAACCTATTTTGATATATTTGAGCACTCAATTTGGCTGATGCCCTCGTCTCCAGCTACTTTTTCTTTACAAAATTTCAATAACTACTTTACTTGGCCTGTTCCATGTCATAGCACGATCTGCCTGCACTTTTCTCATCTGCTTCACATCTGAGTTTCTGGATTAGACTTCCTAAAGAACTAAAGTCTTCTTCCCTCCTATGACCTGACAGAAGTATTTACATTGCAGACTTATGCATGCTCAAGGAGTTGATATTGGTATATTATCATTCCAAATGAATACAGACACTTACAGGAGAGACAGATATTCAGCAACTTGTCTGGAAAAAGAAAGAAAAACAGTAAAGAAATTACTTTATATGTCTCCTGCATAATACACAGGAAAAAGAATGTTATAAAGCATCTCCATGAAAATAAATAATTTCCATAACTTTAAAGCCACTTTTCAGGAAAAATACATTTTCATTGACAAAAAGAGTATCAAGCTCTGTCTTACCCTTGTTCTAGAATCCCCTAGCACCAAAAAAATGGAACTAATGCATTACCTTGACAAAAATTTCTCCAGGATATGCCATCTTACAGCAGTAAAAAGGCAGAAGTTACTTGCAATGCTTTTATGATTTAAATTATAAAGAAATCTGAACCTCCACTAGGCTGCTAAAAGAGATAAAGCTTGAAATATTTAAGTCAACATGAAGTCAAAAATGAAGTCTGCCTTTAGGCTCATCATAGCACAGCACAAGGGCTAAAGGATTGTAAAAAAAAATTTGCTTAGACAGGAACTGCACTAACAAAATTATTTTGTGTTTTCACCAGTTGCTACATCAAGTCTTTCAGACAAGGGAGCAGATGGCAATTACAAAAGTAAAAACAGCAGAAGCCTCTTCCTCTCAATGGACTACAGAAAAGATCCTGGCAGCAAATATGATAAAATTTCACATGGAATAATTGAATATAGCAAAAATAATGAGCTGAAAATAAAGATGCACCTTATGTGAGGTGCCCCATAGTAGTATACTCCAAAGAGTGAGGTTAGTTCCCGTCTGCATTCTGCAATATTAAAAAGTCCTTCTGTAAGTGATGCTCATCAAAATAGAAACCATCTTCAATTAACACAAAGATTCCTTGTTACTATAAAAATATCATTGCTTCACCCTCAGAAATAACAAAGAAGCAGCTCTGTAGACACAGCTGTTTCAGGATTCTGAGTGTGCAATCTGGCCACAAAGAAAATGCGTACGTCTAAAGTCTACAAGATGTTTGGCACAATAACATAAATTTAGTGCAACTTCTTATTTTTATACTGGAGAAGAGTGCACTATTCTCCAGAAAATTTCTACTTACGACCAATTCAATACAATGAAAATTCTCTTCTCAAACACAGCAATAGATGGACTTCATGATCTTAGGGAACGTCTACAACTTAAATTATTCTATGATTCTATATCAACTTTAAATCAAAACTTCCTGATATTGCTATTCATTTGATTCCAAAGAGATGAAAAGGATTCTATTTTACTATTCCCTACAAAATTTTGTAATATGTCTAAAATCAATAGATGCTTCGAAAAGAGACACTATCATCTCACTCTGTTATCCCTGGAAGCCAGTTCTGTGTAGACACAGTTTTATGTTAGCATTAAAGAGGACAAGGAAAACTTGACTTAAATACGTCATTGCTAAATAAAGAAGAAAAGTACTCCGTCTTCTGGAATATGAGCTCTTCTCCTTCTCAAGGGAGTTTTTTAAGATTCCCACTAAATTCGATCAGTTGGTAACTGAGATACTTGAATTAAGATATTATCATTCTGCCTCCTTCTTGATTAATTCTGGTAAGATTTGAGTTACTTTGTTTGAACAGTCATAATTTTCTTAGCATACATTGCCTATGAAAATCATTCAGTGCAGTTGCCTCTGAACAATTTCAATCTAACCTCCAGTCTACCATTTTAAATTTTAGGATTTAAAAAAAATCCTATCTTTAATCCTTATGATTCATTTACCATCGAGTTTTATTATTCAGAAGTATCATTTCTAGCTTTTATGAATTAGTGTCTAAAGGCTAAATTGATACATTTATATCCAAAAGCAGTTCAGAAAAAATTTCTCATCCAACAGTAAAACCGTTGCTATTACACTATCCAAAATCTATAGCCTGCCTCTTAGCTTTATGAAGTTTTTCTCTATTCCCACTTTCTTACTTCCTCAATCTTTCTTAGTACTTACAGATGCAAATAGAACAAAAAGCTGAAAATAAAACGTGAACTCACTACAATTTCTTATGAAGAACTCCTTGCTGGTGTTCATAAGTGACTGCTGAGAAGTTACTGTGTTACCAGTGTAGATTCCAACCAGTACACCATGTTCCCTTCTATACTGGTGAAGTAACCTGAAGACTGAAATTAAAACAGGAGGGGGGGATTAGAGCCAGTACTGCACATGTACGAGTGCAAGAAAAATCAAAGAAAGAAGAAAAGTTTTTTCTATTAAGCTCTTTATTAATAAATATTAACAATTATTAATACATAGTAATAAAATTCTACTCAATGGATTTGAGATGTGAGCAGGCTCTGTATTTATTTTAAAAGTCTATAGGCCACACGCCTTCTGTTTGGCTCCACATACAGGCACTAATTCAAACCTCTATCTAATAAAGACAGTTTATCTCCCAACCTTTTCTTGTATTTACACTCAGTTAAATGAATTATTTGCACAGACTAAATTTATTGTCAGTGGGAAGCAATGCTGCCTGTACTACTAACAAGTCTCCTGTTGACCAGTTAGGCATCAACAATAAATCACATAACCCTATTCATAATTACTAAGCTTTGGCAGGGGAAGTTCACAGACAAGGTAAAATTTGATGCTGCTGTGGGTTTCAGCTAAGCCACTGTACTTTCTATCAGTCCAAGATCTGTCCTTACTCAGTGAAAAAGCTGGAAGAACAAACAATAGCTCAGGGTGAAATTTGACATAAACCAGCAAGTACTCCTTAAGACACAAAGCTTTATTTTAAACAGGCATTCAAATTTCAGTACTAATGACCAGACTCTTGGTTTCTAAGGATTTGTCTAACAGGGCTGCAAACAGTGGAACAATCATCAGCTTTTGTGTTCCAGCACCTGCTCCTTGCAGACCAGGTAACAAACAAAAGGTCTATTCCTTCACAAGTATGTTGGACAAGGGTCAATCAGAAGAAGATGACCCTGGATATCATCACTTGAGCTTCCAAACTAAGAACTATTTACAATTGTACATCTGTTGTGAACTTAAGAGTGGAGCCTTCAGAAGTCTTTCATTTAACGACTTTAACTCGAGCTCTTTTTTCACCGTAAGAGGTGAACATAAGAAATAGGATTCCCCTTGCTTCACTTGGAGTGCTGCATGAAAACCCCCCCTAGGCATTTTGTAAATCCGCAATATGATCAGTGCTGTACTGTCCTGTAAATTAGCAGTAATTAAGCAGTTATACTGATACCAGAGGCTGACGTGTCAGCGAGGCTGTAACTCAGCGCCTGCTACCATGACGCCATTCTTCAATAGTTATAGATTCAGGCAGAGCATATTACACCAGTGACTCACATCCTGAAGATTTATGCCTAATCACAAGGATCATACAGTTGTTTAAATAAAGACTACACTCATCACAAAATATCCATTTATGTGCCATAAGAAGTAATACTTCATTTAGAAATAATAATTCTGTCCTTTTTTTCCTCTCCCCAGAAAAATTTGCATTCAAGCACTCCATTACATCTTGAGTTGGAATAGACAGTTGTTCTTCATGCACAATAGAACTATGCTATTTTAAATGCACGGCCAAGCTTTCAGCCCTCTCTCCAGCCTTCACAAAAGAAAAGCACCTTGACAGACAGGCATGAAATTTTTCCTGAACACTCTGTCACTCAAACTACCTAAAAGAAAAAACGTATGCATACCATATCAATAACCGTGAGAAGGAAAGGAAATTTAATCTTTCTTGAGACAGCAGTAACGAAGAAAAAAGTTGCTTAAGCATCATCCTTTGCCCCACTCCCCAAACCCAAGTTCAAGGACTTCTAACCCCAATGACAAAAAAAATGCACATTTCCCTTGCTTTCTTCAAAATAGTTCAAGTGCATTTTTCAAGTTTTAATGCTGGGAGAATATATGTGCTAAAGCTTTTTCTTCAGAAGAAGAAATAATGGACAAATAGATTTAGAAAGACAGCAGAGAACTAGTTGGCTATAATCAATGTCCTTGCACTTGATGCTGTGCTGGTGCGTTTAGTTAAGGATTTAGATCAAGGCTGTCTTTATCCAGAACAAAGGCAAAATTCCTACCACAGAATGCTCAGGTGTGAGGAATTGTAGCATTTCTTTCATTTTAATTTTATGTTCTTCTAAATCACCCATCTTTTATAAATATTCTGCCTCAAACTGTCAGCATTACATTACAGCAATAATAAAGTGACTTATTGCTGACGTGTTATCTTGGAAGTTACAGAACATCAAGAAGGGCTGAAAAATGCATTTTATGACATCCATTTCCCTTCTATGAGAACAGATCAGACTTCTCTGATTTACTGACTCTTTTTTCTAAAAAACCAATCATCATCTAACTTAACTGTTCATAAATCAGTTCATGACTGTTTCACATTACTATCCACATATGAGGAAAAAATCTATTAAGAAATAATAAGAAAAATAATTTATAATGTGTATCACACAAACCACAAAACTGTTTAGCTGAAGAAAAGTAGAAACTGAGTAAGAACAGAATAAATTAAAGAAAAAAACAAACAAACCAGGAATTAATTTATATATGCAAAATCCAGAAAAACAGATTTCAACTACAAAATGACAATTCTGTGTTATTTCTATGTTGATATAAACTTTAACTACTGAACCTTAGGTATTTAAATGGCAACTCAATACAACATAACTTCAACCATAGCTTGTTGCCGTTGAGACTGAGCAGTTCCCTCTACACAGCAGCATAAAGAGCATCACACCGCTTGAGCTTACAAGGGTTTTCCTAGGTGACTAGTGACAGTTTGTCCATCTTTTTGGTAAGCAACTCTTTACAGGTTACACGTAGCGTATTTGAGAAGAAACGTAGGTTGACATGGTTTAAAAACCTAGAGTTATAGGAGCAACAGGTCTAGACTAAAACAATATTTTTGATTCAGTTTTCATACATGCATTCATCTGATAAATTTTCTAAATGCTCATTACGTAGCTCAAAGAAATTCCTCCTGTGCTTACTCCTATAAAATGTTTCAGGGCTTCACTTGTGACAACCATTACTAAGCCAGCTTTGCACATAACAGCAAGGTCCCTTGCATGATCATATTTTCCAAGACTTTAGTTGCCTTGCTACTCAGATGGACCTTTTGGATAGTAAAACATTACAGTTTGCCCAAGTTTTAATTACTCTGGTACTGTTAATTGAATTATTGAACCCCCATGCAGTCCAGAAAACCAGGCTCCATTTTCACTACTCTATTCTATCAACCTTTTTAATCTGGATTACTTTTTCTATTTTGCCATTTCCTCTGCCATCTTACTTTACCCCTCACATTCCTGTAATTTTTCACCCTATCACCAGTACTGGTAATACTACTGTCATTTTATTACAGGAATAAAAATTACTACTGAGTCTCCCACTGAGACTGCTGCTTACTTTCCAGTGTTAATTACCTCACAATATTTAAAAAAAAACTTATGAGGATGACAGTCATGATTAGGCCTTACCATATAAGTGAGTTGTCTAGAAATTTATCACAACCTAATTTTACACTTCATAACCCACTGAAATGGATAATTAGCTCGTCATGCAAGGAAACATGGCCAGCAGTGCTCAAGTGAAAGAAACACCAAGAAAGCAAACCTCAGCTGTCATCACAAACCCTGAAACCTGACATTATACATAAGGTTTTTAACTTTTCTAGTGCAGAAAAGTTCTGTCTTTTCTGTTAGAAAAAAATCAGTTGAAGAGAATGGCCTCTCCAGTAAGTAATGTGCAATTAGCCCAAACACAGCCAATGTCTCTGCAAAAAGGTTGTAGTAATATACATCAGATATTGCTTCATTCCATTTCATTAGAACATTGCATTTCATTAAAACATTACTTCCATCGAGGTATTTACTTATACTCAACATGTGGAAATAAACATAGGCCAAGCTGCTAAAACATATCATTGACAGAACGATTGCTTCAATCATTAGTTCACAGACCCCATAGCTTCAGGCTAGAAGTTCCTTCTCATTACACGTCTGTGTTCATAACAATTCAGAAAACATTTACTGCTACACTTCCACAGGAAATATTAGTTTACACTACATTAACAAAATTTGTAGCAAGTACATTACCATAGATTCAGACTGGAATTAACAAATTGTCTTCAACATTTCCCACAAAATAATATTCTGCAATGCAGAAGAGAAGTGTTCTTTGCCTTTAGTTACTAGTTCACGGGGTTAAGTTCCTACCTGCTTTTTCTATTGGCCTGTCCATGAAAAAGAAACTACTGACAGAAAAGAAAATACACCTCTTCTCTCAGACAAAGTCACACACTGTACCTGTCAGCATTCACAACACTGCTAAGGCCAGACACCATGCTTTGTCTGTAGGATGATATGCACGATGTTTAGCAACAGAATTTGAAAAGTGACCATCAGCCCGCTACACAACGCCAGAGAGTAGACAGGATTTCATTCCAAAAAACAGGGCTTGTGGAAAACAATCTCTTTATCTTTCCAACAAATAGTCAAGGGGTGAAAGGGAAGTGGCGAAAAAGGATTAATTCTTCTTTTGCTTACTTAATCTCCTTCAGTCTACTGACCAGCTTCTGCATACTCTTCATTAAGGACTTGCATCTACCACAGGTTAAAAGAGACTAAAGACGCATGAAGTGAATACAAATCAGATAATTTCATTCAGAACTAACCAAAGCAAGAGACGAGCTAAAAGCCTTAAAAGTTCTGATCATTACCTAATAAACACTTAGCTTCAGTTTTCAAAAATTTGGTGGACTCAGTATCAAGGCGGGCTGTGATGGACCCAGAAGCTAATGGGACCTTGAGAAAGAAAAGTGAATCCATTGGCTAGGTGGGACCCAAGCCCAAGCTTTAGACTTCTTCAGACTTTTTTGCCTTTAAGCAAGTAATTTCAGATTTTATCCAGAACTCACTGCAATATTTAAAAGCAAAAATTCAAATAGGAACATTAAATGCTTCAGAGGACTGAAGAAAGCTGAGAGTCTTCTCAGCCATTGTCCAAAATGACAGTGCTCTATCTGGCACTTGGGAACAGAGGAGCATTGAATTTGTCTACTGTGCAACTCAAATGTCAACTCAAGGTTTTTCCAGAACGACATGGCTTATTGCAATCTGTTTAGAGTACTGTTACTCTTATTTTTCGGTTGGGTGTGAGAAATTAATGACTGAGAAGTAAAAGACTTCGAATCTTATTCTGTGGTCCCTAACCATATTAAGAAAGACCCTCATCCATAATTATTATAGGGAATATATATCTCTATATTCCCTATACATTATTATAAACTAAATTATTTCTTAAAAAAAAAAGGCAACAAAGCAAGCATTTCAGGGAAGAAGAGAAGCAACAGGTGCTACATATAAAATCATGAAGTTTTCCCTTCAAAGGTCTAAAATTCTACATTCATATATATGCAATTTGGGAAATGATAGCATTCAACAGAACACATCAATTTAGGAAATGACCTCTTTAAATAAATGTTACAGATATAAGATTGCTGCAGCTGTTTGGAGGAATAGCCATCCAAAGACCAAAGTGTGCCTTTTGGACTCAGGAGATCTTGTTATAACTCCCTCTTTAGTCAGAGGCTTTCTGTAAGCAGAGATGTAAAATTATTTAGGTAATCAAAATTACTGGAATAAAGACATTTAAAAGCATCTCAGCTTCAGCATCTCATTTTCAGTGCTCTGTCTGTCATCTAAGCATTCTCCTGTTTCACCAGTGCTGAGAGGGAATAAATATATCAGGGAGTGAAAAGTGTTCATATCATTGTGAATACATTATTTTTATATATAATAATAGGCATTACCTATAACTTGGAGTCTTATACATACTCCAGTGCAGAGGAAAGAGCAATTAGAGCCTTACTATGAAACACTGTAAACAGATAAATCACAATATGGTTATCTATTAAAGAATTCACAGCGCCAGATGCTGATCCTGCCATTATTTATGCACAGCCATAACTCTAAGAACATAAGTAGTCCATTGACTGATTTATGATTCCAACAAGTGTTTCCGCAATCAAACCCAAACTATTTGATGACAGGCAACAAGTGGATTACCACTCATGTAAAAATAACTTCTGAATCATTTCTGAGCTGAAGCACATTAACAAAATTCCCTTTAAAACATTTTCGTTTTGATTTCCCAAGAGACTACAAAGTATCTTTGCACCCAGGCTTTGATTTAACAGGATTCTACTAACTAGCAGTCTCCCAAAATGCAATCATGGAATTCTCTAGCATAGAAGCTAATTATTCAAAATACTGCTAATTGTGACTCTTATGCTATGCTAATCATAAAGAGTTCTAATTAATTTGTATCTCCCTGGAACCTGTCTGCACACAAGCAATGAAGGAAGAAAGATGCCCTGTTGGACCAATGAGTATGAAAGGAGAACTACAGCACCCCCTGCTACTCATCCACAGACAAGCTCTGCTCTTCAGGACACAATGCTTCATGGGGACTTGTCTGCTGACACTTTTTTAATACAAATATAACCTTTATGCTCCATAACTGATGTTCAGATGTCAAAGCTTATCAAATATCATAATCAGGAAACAGGCTAGGAGTTTCATTAATAAGACTCTTTATTGCTCTATTTATAGTCATCAAAAATGATGCAATCCCTAATTTTCAGAGCAAGCTTTTTCAGTAAGACCAGTTTAACACCAACATATGTTCACATTATATAAACTATGGTCAGCCCTTTTTCATAACTTTTTTAATGCATAGATGTTTTAGCACTTGTCCCAGGGAAATGTATTAGTGTATTGGTTCTGTGTCTGATGATGCTTCAGAGACAACTCAAGAAATTCTATAATACACAGTTATCCAGTAGCATCCATGTACAGAGGCTTACTTCAGGTTCGTTTATCTCATCAGGCACAAGGTTTTGAATTTAAGCTAATTCACCTGGTCCTTCCCCAGCTTTTCATCACCAACCCCACACTGTTCACTTTCTCTACCTTTCCAAAATGCAGTTTACACAAAGCCCTAACTCAGCCTATCACATTCAGGCAATTCCTTGCTTTCCTTCCTGTCTTTCAAGTCAGCATTTTATCCTAATTCATTCAAAATACATTATTTTCTTTTTTTTTTTGTTCCAGTGAACACAACAGAACTACCCTAAAAATAAGACTTCCAGACTTCCATCTTCAAGTGTGATACTTTTGAAATACAAGCTCAATCAACTTATATTGTAAGATGAAATCAGTTTGTGTATATGATGACCCATTGAAGATCTTTTCATTTCTATTTTTCATACTCATGCTGCTTTCTGTGTGGACCATTAGCCTGCTGTTTTTATGGTATTAATTCCCAAATCACCTCTTTTCACTGAAAAAAAGTTACTGAAATATAAGGAATCAGGGATGAAGAATCACCATACATCTGAACATACTCCTTTAAGGGTGCACTTTTGTAAAAAATAAGAGAACAATTAAACGTAAATAGCTTAAGTCAGAGTTAAGTGCCTTGACAACACAAACACACCAGGTCTTCCTTTCCTTATGTTTTTCCTATGGAAAACTGGTAATTTTAGTCTACAGACAGTTACAGAACCACATCAATGTGCAGTGTGCTCACTGCAGTGGCTGCATAGGTCACTAGAGAGGACCCCAGAGCCGTGACGTCAGGACTCTCAGATGATTCAGGACGAACCTCCCTGGAGTTTATCCTTGTGGCTTCTGCTGCACCATGATCCACAGCTCAGTGAATCCAGTCTCTGCGTTACTGGGACACCAAATTAAGCACAATCCTGTGCTTACCCAAACCTTGCTGGGACTGACGCGTTTGTTCTCTTACCCACCTCAGACACAGGGCTGGGATCTTGGAGTGCCTGTGGCTAACAGCCCCCCTCAGCAGCATGCTTATGTCGAGGAAAACACTGCCATATGCAGAGCAGAGAATTTTAAGGCACCCAGCAGAGAGAGCGTAGTTAGGAATTGGGCTCTACATCTCTGAAAGAAATTCAGAGTGTGGAAAACTCTGCAGCTGACTTAGGATCTGTTGATAAAAGACTAGAAAGTCATGGAGAGACCATTCTCTTTTCAACCTCAAGTTAAAAAAATCTTTGTGCATTTAAGTAGCAACACCTTAAATGTTGTTATGGTTTAATATGTTAAAATAATTACACCCAAAAGCATGATAAGTATAGTCTCTTGATAAGACAGCAAGTTTACCACATCAAAAATATTCACAGTAGTTTTTTCCAAAGCATATTCTTGAAAACATTATGAATTAAGTATGTTTACAGATGAAAAGTGTCAGAAAGCAAAACAAAGCAGAAGGGTTATAAAAGACTAGTAGAGTAAAGTTCTAACAAGTACAACTAGTGGAATCTCATTATTTATTTCACAATTTTTATCAGATTTTTGAGCTGTCTAGGGAAACAGAAACCACTATCAGATCTGGATGTTTTAGAGAGCTTCTTGTTTAGTTCAGAACAGATTTCTACTCCTTGTAATTATTCGATCCAAAAATCTCAGTAACATGTACATTTTCTGGAAAGAAGTTCTCAGTATACCTCCCCCTCTTCCAGGCAGACAGAAAACCATGAGCTGCAGTAATCAGTTACATGTAATGATCTTGCTGCATTTAAAATTTACTCCTTGCAACTATCCCTAATATACCTTACCCTCCAGTAAGATCAAACCATGGTCAGCTCCAATTTCTGTCTGCTATCCAACCTCTCCTAGTGTGAACATCCAGAAACATTTAAAACTCCATCCTTTCTCACTAACCAAGTGGGAAATACGTTATACAAGGCCACAAAAACTGTAACTGAAAAGTAATTCAGTACTAACTTTGCCAAATAATCACTTACTAAGACCAACACAAAACTTCCCCCTTGTTTCATCTGTGGACGAATACAAATAAATACACCAAATATACACTATTTTAGCTGCCTGCTGGTACACAACAGTCAATAATATGCCACTATGCACAACATTTAACATACTCTGGAGCAATCAAAGCCAAGTTCCACCCAAGTATTTGGCACAATCTGCTGTGTTGATCAAGCTGAATTGAGGCTTAAAAATGTGGGAAAAGCCTATCTGTTAGTTTTCAAACACTTCATTTTCTTTGCATATTTATTGAAGTCAAGATGTGTTAGGTAGGCACTCAAACGTGGAAACGAAATATGCAAGAAAACCTGAGCAGCAGAGTAGATGCACTCTGCTTTGACATGCCAACAGTCAAGCTGCTGTCTTAGGAAGCATCTTGCTGAGGAATACAGATTGCTTTTATTTAGCTCAAAACTTGGTAAGTCTGATAAATAAGTGATGCAATTCCCATTTCTTACACAAAGTAAAGCTAAACTGGAAAAATCAGAAGCCAAATTTGTGTATTAGCTTTATGTTCATGCTTCAAAGCATAATACAATCTGAAGCTGACAATGCTTATCTGACATACTTTTAATGTGTCCAGGGGAGCACAGAAAAATACATCATTATGTTGATTTTTCAAAATGTGTTAGATACCTGGCCACTCTGAATAACTTAGCTCAATGTGGCATTTTAGCTGCTGGAAGACAGTGTTCTGCTCTGCTCTCCCTCTGTACTGCAGGGAACTTCACAAAGACAACGTGAAGGAAAAGATTCCTAATTCTTCAGGAGTCTGGATCAAAGCTTACTAAACTTTCACAGCATTTTGCTACAAACTCCACAGCGATATCTTTAGAAAGCCAAGAAACAGCAATAAAGCCATTTCCCCAAGTCGCTGATAGTCAAACACAATAGCACTGGAGAAACAAAGAAAACATTAAATCAGACTCTGTGGCTGAGAAGAAACACCTGAGTTTAACAACACTTTAGCACAACCACTGACATCTCTTATTCTTTTCTTTCAGTGGCATGCAACATTTTAAAGAACCAGAACCTGAGCCAGGGATGATGACAAAATGCTGCCATACCAATCACATTTTGGCAGGAGGTCTTCACACATTTTCTTATCAACTTAGCCCAAATTCTTGGGAGCCTTTCTCACAGGCTCTTTTACATTACACTTTTCAGCTTGCCCACTATTATTATGAAGAATCACCACAGCTACAAGCTCCAACTGAAGGTCTCGTTGAAATCTATTTGCTTTACACCACCATTGGACATGAATTCATTAATAGGAGAGACAAGAAAGCAACTCGTATGTAATCACCAGTACTGACTGTATCTTGCAAGACTGCCATGTTCCAGGGCAAGATGACACCACTAATATGACTCACTTTTCCCTTGTGTGGAGTCCAAAACCACATAGGTATGAGAACGCAGCAAAGCCACACAACACCTTTTTTTCTAAACTACACGTATAGAGAAGAAAGTACTAACAAATTAAAAAGGCTCTAGTCTACAGACCAAAAAAAAAAAAAAAAAGCAACCAAAAAAACCCAAACCACCAAAACCCTGTTGTGTCTGTATGTGTTCTTTTGATAAAATGCATATCTAAATTCATAGATTTGATCAAATATCCTGCCAGCTTTACACAAGATGATTTGGCAAGTACAGAGCCTGAAAGCTGACAGCAGATAAAAACACATCAGCATTATTTTGTATTTTACTGCTCTTCTGAAAAAAATCAATTTGTATCTTCCTTGCCTGCAAACTACCAAAACCCATGAAGTCTTTTCAGGAGACTCTTCCGGGGAAACAAAAAATTCTTTCGCAGAGTAGTAGAGTACTTTGGTGGTGGGGCAGGGAAGAAACGGGATGATAGGTGCATTATTATGACTTTTTTTATTCCTACCTAAGTTCTAAACAAAACTATGTTCCAATTCGCCAGCAATTAGGAAACTGAAGATATCTTTTCCTTTCCTTTCTCCTCCCCAGGACACTACATGGCTAGTTTTCTTCAAACTTCCAAGTCCCCAGCTGAGTGGCTATGCTATGCCAAGTAAACTGCGCATATATGTTTTATGGAACTCAAAAGCAGTGAGGTGACCCTATCTTCCCTTTTCCGCAGGAAAAAACAAAATACGAAGTACAGTGTAAAACGCATAACAAGTAATTTCCCTACAGCATTTCTATCTCAACACACGAAACAACAAAAACAACAATCAAGGATTGCCCAAGTCTCCTGGTAACATTGGAATTATGTTACCATAGGCTTTATTTGGATAGGTAGACCGGCAACCAAGTATTGATAACAGTTATACCTTTTGAACAATAACCACTTTCTACAAAAATGCTGGTTTATTTACAAACGGGAAGGAAGGCAAGAGTAAAACCTACACAAAAATGAGGCACTCACTGGAGAATGACCTTGGTGGGTCTAGCGTTCTTTAGGACCACACTAGTGAAACACCCAAAACCTATATTCACGGTGGTGCATTACCTGTTCATTGCTGCACGCTGCTTCAGTGGAATTATCTTCATGCTTAAATTGGAGTGAGGGGATGTCTGATCTCTCCCAAGCTGACATTCTACCTGCTCTCTGGACAGTTCTGCCCACATTCAGCCAATTGTGATGTGTGGGTGCAGCTTTCAACCACAGCCTGTGTACTCCTGAATGAGGGTTGTTAGCTCAGGCTCAGAGCCACACTCATTGAAAGATATTGTTTTGGACAGCTTGAAGGGCACACGGGGTGAGATTATATCTCCAGGCAAATAACACCATGGACAGAGCATTATGTTAGATCATGACCAGAGATCTGGCAGATCTGAACTCTAGTTTTCATACATCTTGCCCCACAGACAAAACAGCACATCCATCTAGAGTTTGTAGATGTAAAGCCTTCCTTAAAAGTCTTGGAAAGTTACCTGTCACTCCTGGGACAAAACTCATTATGGTCTTAACTTTCCTTCTGGAAGTACTAATCATTCATTTGGCTGTAAATTACATTTTTAAAATTGCTACCTATCAGTTAATGTTCAGTGCTGCTCTGTGCTATCAGAAATTGCTGCCCTGCCTGATGAGGAGCATTATAACAGAGATACACAACAGTGTCTATCTCACATCCAAGGAGAGCAGCCAGAAGGACGACAAGCTATTGAGCTGTTTGACTAAACAATCACCATGAGCCACCACCACTAAAGAACTGCTTATGTAGTTTAGGGCAAATTTGAACTTGGACAGATCTATTACATCAATTTCCCTAGATTAAGAAGGAGACAACATAATGCACACAAGCAAAGATTTTGGCATTAAAAAAAACCAAACAAAAACAAGAGGTTTAATTCAGGAAAAATTTTGAAATCATACAACAATTAGTCAAAATAACTAAGGATTGCATTAGTGAATCTCAGGAAAATTTAAGAATTGGTTTCTTTCAGCTGGCATTCTAAGAAATCCAGTGTGTTCATAAAGGAAGTCAGGATCCATAACATAAAAAGAATGTATCTAAAAAAAAGGCTCAGAAGTAGAGGGGGCACAGATAGAATTTAAACTATAGGTGAAAAAAAATCACAGCAGTCACCTAATGCTGCTAGTGCCATTTCTCAATGCAACTTTCAGGTTAATGTCCCACATATGCAGAGAACTGAGCAAAGCTGTTCAAAATGTGCCTTATACCAAGCCCAACCAATAACTGTGCTTTTTCCTGCCACTGAAGTACTCCATGAGGTCTCATGGGGAAAAGTACGAAACAAAAAAGAAGATACACTAAATAGATTTTTTTTTTTTTAATTATAGGGGGAGTATGCTTTCTTCTATATTGATCTTCTGTCAGTATTCTTTTATTCTACACCAATTTAGAATCAGAATCAGTTCTCAGCCATGCCAGGGCTGACTATAAGGGAGATTAAATTCACTGCTGAGATCCGTAGGCACAGATGAGGCCTGACATTTTAAAAGCAAAACAAAAGTTATGTGCCTTCAAGCGCAAAGGCTTCAGGACAGGCTTAGACTTCAGTCTACACCCCAAACACCCATGAAAGATACAGCTAAAACCTCCTCCCCTCCCCGACAGAATCAGGGCTCTAAATTATGCTGAGAGACTATAACCAACACAGATAAGAACTGAAAATAACCTCATCATTCAAACTCAAACCGATTGAAAAAGTTAGAAGACAGATGTTTCCTAACCAGAGGACAACTGTGGACCAAAGAAAGGAAGACTAGGATGGAATCATCAAATGAATTTTCACATCATAATGGTACAAATAAATAATGTCTGGCCACCCACATCTCTAATTTTTGTGGAAGAAAAACATTTTCCATCCCAATACTCTTCCTAGAAAGAACAGTTTTCATATCTCTTTTAATGCTTCTTTTATGTTCTGGGACAGTATTCAATATTTGTACAGACAAACCAAGGATCCTCAATATTGGATTAAGGGATTACGTGCAGTGGGTTTTGCAGCCTTTTTCATTTTCTCACTCCTATCATACCAGTATTTACTGAGCTGAAGTGGGCTGGAGGCAAGTTCGATTTCCATCTCTGCTCAGGGGAGTGATTAAATTTAGCTGATGCTGAGAAAAAGAAACTCAGTGTGATGAACATAGCAAGATTTGACCGGAAAGCCTGTGAGACAGGATTAGTACCACAAGCAAAGCAGAGCTACCAAAACACCTGCAGAAAATAGGGGGACTTACACTGACAAATGAGGGAAAAAAGTTGGAAGGAAATGGAAATTTAATCTTTTTCAAAAGAGAAAAAGCAAAACCTAAACACTATCAGCCCAGCACTTAAGCACATTAAACTCAATTCTGTATTTCAATACCAAAGAGCATTCTAGTAAAATTTTAGTTTCATGAGCATCCCCTTTAATTTTGAGACATTTTGGAACATAATTTGAGGTTTGGATTGTGTGGCTAATATGCATCTTTTAACAGAACTGAAATGAAAACCTGAGTTCCACAAGTATTTGGAGTTGATTCAAATTTTACAGGATTTATTTGTTCCTGGCAATAAGACATTAAATGGCTGCCTCTGTTAGGGAGAACTATCCAAACATTTGCTTGTGGCAAACTGGAATAACCTTTCCTATACACTGAAACTTTCCCACCAACTGAAACAGCAGGTAACTCTTCCCTCAAGGAGATCAATGAACACTTCAAAATTAACCATTGCACAAAAAGGAAAATTACTCACACAGCTGACTGAACATCTTATTTTGGAGTTATATATTAGTCCAATTCTTTTTTTTTGTAACTTAATTAGATTCAACTGAGAGCACCAGCTTGTCGAGACTGGCAAAAAATGTATCAACCCAGCACAACTATATTCCAAAATTTTCACTATTTCTGTTATTTAGAAAGAGCATGGTATCATCTTAAGAACATAATGGTATCCCTCTTGTCAGAATGAAGGATAAGAATGTGTTTTCCAAGACTGAATCAAACATATGAAAAGAAGGGATTTTTTTTTAAATCCTGCTTTTCCTCAAGAAGAAAAACACAAAGGTGTTTTGGGATTCTTTTAGTTTTTTTCTTTTTCAAAAAAGCAAGAAGATCCTCTAGGATTAAGGCCTGTTAGAGTGAGTAAAAGCTAAGGAATAAAACAGGTCCAAAATTATTTAATTCAATTTTCATTAACTGTTGATTTTGAAAGCCTTTTTGGTTTTGAATTAGGAAAAATACAGTAACAATATAATAAATATTATGTATTACAATATATAATTATATTTTAATTAAGCTGAACTACTCATAACTGTGTCAGATCCAAGCATATCAATAACAACAAAACAACCCTGTTCATCACAAACTGCACAGAAGCATTTCTATTTCAAAGCAGCTCAATTTGATAAATTACATCCACAATATGTGTGCAGATTCATGTGTGCTTTAAAGAATGATCATATCCACAACTAATTTACTGGTTTAAGGAATTTTACCAGTAAAACTGTACTACTGCATGGCCCACCTGCCTAAAGCAGTGTTATGTTTTGTCTTTTCATTTTAGCACATTCACTTGGTATGGGAAAAAACAATTAGCAGAGAATAGAGTTCAGTTCAGCTGCCCCTCCCAAATGGTTAATATTAATATCAGCACATTGATACTATCTGTTCTTCACATAAGACTCAAGAATTAGACTTGAAGATGCTTGAAACATTGACCATCAATCAATTCTTGCTACCATTTTGAGAATCTCTCACTTCCAAGATTAAAGCCATTTCACCTGAAACTAACAGACATTTTATATATATATCAAATATAAAATATCTTCTACAACAGAAACTGAGTTTATGAGAGTACCTATGCTCTAAGTCATATTAAAAGTGTTCTTGCCATAATTACACAATCACAATGCAAGAAAATGCCCCCCACTAATACAGACGCCAGTCACCACAGCAGTTGTTGCAAGAATGAATTCCTGCCTTCTACAGGTAAGACGTGGGCTGGTGTTCCTATCTGCATGCACATTAGCACCAAAAAATAAAGCACATACACCTGTAATCGCAAGACAAAACTATTTAATGACAACAGGATAAAAGCTCCTTGATTTTGCACACAGAGCCATCTGAGAAACAAGGCTCATTCTCGCAGATCCCCAAAAGCTACAGTTTTCTTAACTGCCCTCTATATGAAGTTCAGAAGTACATCTCTAAAGAAATGTCTCTAATTTCTGCAATTCATCTTGCTGGAAAAGAACAAAATATTTAAATAGTGAATTCTTTAATTACAAACACAGCACCACCACTCAGATCTTTTTTCTCCTTATTTTGTTTCTCATCTGTGTCTCATCAGATGGCATATAGATAATATGCCATAAATATATAAGTCTCAAGTAATATAAGGAAATCTCTTCCACTTTTCCCAGGAGGCTGAGTGAACTGTCCACTGGTGAGGTTTTTACAGCATTTGTAACATCAAACCAGACAGTGAGCAAATGCTGCCCTGGTGAGCGGTATTTAAAAGTTGGTGAAGGACAGAAAACATTCATTTAGTTCTAGATTTGCTTTCAAGTTACAAAACTCATTCAGTCACAGCAGAATCAGCTCACACTTTCAAATCTAGAACTAGAGTTAATCCTCTACAGGGGTCACTCTGTTTAGGGACTCAAATCTCCAATGTAAATAAGGCGTAGGATTTGCTACCCGGCTCTCCTTCACATTAAGCAAATGGGCAGTGCCCAATTTCAGAGAAACACAAAACAGTGATTACAATGAAGTCATGAGTGGCCTGTAAGGGCACACACTAATTGGCTAAAAATCCAGACTAAATAAAAACAGTATATAAAGACCAAATAAAATCCATAATAAGTAAACGTTCTCACATATAGCTAATCCCTGTTATAGTTACTCCTGTGTATATTAAATGAAGATTGAATACTTCCAAGCAGCTGATTTGTGGGGTTTGAGTTTTGGGAATCAAATAATTTATTTACTATGCACTTGTTAAAATATTTTCCACCCTTTCCCTAAAGGTATTAGCAGAAAAATCTTTCAAGATTTTCCTTTCAAAGGCCCTTCTTCACAGATGAGATATAAAAGCTTCTTCAGGACAAGTATTTGATACATAGAAACTGATCAACTACTATTTAACTTCATCCTAAGTGTCAGAAGCCTAAAGCAACAATGCTTAATTAAGATCATGTGTGCCCCAAGTCTTCTCCCAGGAAACTGGTGAATCACAGCAGATTTCCTTCATTGCCAGATATATTCACAGAATTATCTGAACACATCTGCTATAAATATATGAACGGCATAAAGTCTCCTGCTGTTAATTCAGATTGATTACTTGTTAAACACATAATTGAGGCAGGAGGGAGCATAACTGATGTTTACATAAATATATTTAAAATAATGGAGAAAAAGTAGTTGTGGCATTTAAAGAGAGATTGAAGGACTGTTTAAACATCAGATCTTACGTGTGTTCAGATGCAACACATGAAAAAACCATAAGAAAACTAGTGTTTCCTTTTTTTTTTACTCTTGTGTATCTACTGATTTAACAGATTTCAAGGTTTGAATAATAAAAACCAGACATGGTAAACTCTTTATTGTTTCTGACAACAAATAAATTATATTCCTCCTTCATCAAGCAATGACTGCCTTTAAACCCTATTACTTCACTGTACTGGCTGTCTACAGAAACAAATGCATTACAAAACAAAACTCATGCTCCTGAAAGTACATTACACCTAACTAGAGAAATGTTTTCTATAAATTTTGTGTTCCTTACCCTTCCATTGAATCTCAGAACCAGAAGGGAGCTGAAACTGAAAGACTGCAAATATCCAGTGAGAGTCAAACGAGGTCTTTGTTCAATTTCTGTAAACTTACCATGATTTTACCTTGAGCCTTCTAGGCTAGATCTTGGGAAACCTCCCAGAAAAGTCTCAGCTTCCTCTCTGGTAATTGTTGTTTATGCAGAGGAAACTCATTTTAGGAACACAGCTATTGTTACTGCAACTCCAACCTCTTTCAGGAATGTCCCCTCTACAAGTAAAATAACTATTACCTTTATCTGCTGAGTTTTAGGCATGGCATTTCAATGTCTTCTGGAATATTATTAGTCAAATCTGTTCGCGTTTCCTGAGCCTTAATCAACTTGTTGATTAATAAAAACATCCATCAGCTTGACACTTTAATCTCATCTGCTCATCTCAAAACACTCTTGATCCTTCACTTTGGAATTAAAATAGGTAGAAGAAGTTGGAAGGGAAAAAGATACCAAGATAATATTATTAAGAATACCACAGATTCCATAAAGATTTTCATCTAGCAAAGGGATGCCGTTTTATGGATTGCAATAGAGCTGTTCTGATTCAAACCTGTAGAAAACAGCCTTATAATTACAATTGTATCCATTTAGAAAGTATTATGGCTATTTCTCTTCCTCTCACTATCTTTGTCCAAAATAAAATTTAAAAATTCATTTCAGTTATAAATGGGGTTTATTTAAATACAGTGTCTTCAAAGCATTGTACATTTAGTGGTTTTTTTGCTAAAAAGTTCTCTTCTCTTTTTCCCATAATTCAAGCAGTAACTTCTGTATAATTAAACTAGAATTAAAATGGGCAAGCCCTCTGAATGATTTTCCTGTTAACACGGGACCAAAAGAATCACAAATCAGGGCAAAAACTAATTTGTGACCTTACTGCATGAGGAAATGAAGGAGGAGAAACTCCATAACCCAGTAACCGAGTTCTCCCCAGCAGGAAATGAATTAATAAACTTCCATTCCTCTCCCAACACATCCCAGGTGAATAGGGCTCATAGACCTTAAGTTATGAGCTCTCAGAGACACTCAAGGGCAAGTTCCACAGCCAGGAGGAGGAGATGGAATGGAAGATAGTTGTGGGTAAATGAAACTTATGAACTTCTAGCATATGCTTAGAGGAAATGAACAGTGTATCAGCCGCAGATGGAAGATACACCTAGGTAACAGAGGCAGCTTTCAAAACATGCCTAGGACCACAACTGGAAAAGGGAGCAGGTAAGGCTTGGGAAAGAAATACAACTTCTGGAAGAGATCCAGAATTGCAGAAACTACTCTGTTTCCCAAAAATAAGATGCATGGCAAGTTTTGCCATTACTGTGTCTTGATTATTATTATAGTTGGATTTCTATATTTCTCCTAATACAGCCAGAAAGCCTGTAAAAATGTTAGGATTAAGAGATGTAAAATTCAAAGTACTAATACCTCTATTTAGAAGCCTTTTTCTCCCCAATTTTTGTTGTACTTCAGTATTAAGTAAATGAAGAGAAAGGCAACATTAACTATACAATTTTAAACTGGAGCTGATTTTTTTTTGAGAGCACAATGTCAAAATAATCCAGTTTTATTATTGCTTAATTATCAAGGGCTAACTTTCTCACCACAAAATTATTTAATATACAGAGTGAAATGTTGATTAAGAATACATGGCAAGAATTGCTCAATTAATAATCATACAGACATCAACACAAAATCTATACCTCATTCAAATAAATTTCAAACTCTGGATTACACATTAAAAGAAGCTTTGAGTCTCTAAGATCTCAGGCTGAAGAAGTGCCTCTTGAAACAGGTAGAGCATTCACAAACCTGGTAATGAAACCAACTGGATGCTATTGTAATCTCCACAGAAAGAAGAATATTAATACTCTGTGTTTTCAGGTGCTGGGTAAGCAAATTCAGAGTCAAATGGTGCATAATTAAACCTGTTAACTCAGAATTCCACAACCATGATATTCTTTTGAATACAAATAACAAACTGTCTAAACCTATTCACAAAGGTTTTGATGCTTGTTTCAAAGCAGCAGGCAAAGCAGTACTTCATAACATTCAGTGGTATTTATTAATAATTATCTCAACCAAAAGCACCAATTACCACGAGTTGAAAAGAAGAGTGGAAATGCAACACAGGTAGTAGGCATGCTAAGACTGCTGAAAGTTTTCCTGTTATGATTTATTTTCATCTGTAAATACACCACCTAGAAAGAAGCTTGTTTTCTTTCCTTTAAACTCGAAGCATTGTTCTTATTGCTTCACATTTATTTATATCTGTGCAAAAGGTTGGGTTTTTTTTAATGCATCAACTTAGTATGTCCTTCTGTGAAATATCACAAATGAAAAAAACTTAATGCAGACTCCTTTCAGACAAGATTTTGAGCCATAACTGTCTCACTGAGGTGACTAATTAACTCTACAGCTTTGGCTCTCTGAATGAAATCATGGTCACTTCAGGAAACAAACAATTATAGGATTAACAGATGGTGCTCAGACCTAAAGTCTTTAAAGAGAAGTATAAGCTCTATTGTGAATTATTTTAATACTTGGACTTCTTGCTCCCCATGTTTTCTCCTTACAGTTATGACTGTATCCTGGAAAACTGCTGTTGGCTGTGAAGTATAAACTCTCATTGTTTTCATCTTTCTGCTGACGGTACTGGAATCTCACAAGAAATCGCTCACACCTGTAGCCCAAGGTCATGATTTTGCTTTAGCAAAGATGAAAGGAAAAACTTTGAATATTAAGCCAGGAAAAGAATAGCAGAATTTTGTAGTGTACCCAAGTCCCCTCATACAGATCCAGTTCCCTTATTCAGATGAGAGGAATATGGTTTGAGTCTTAGCCTGAAGGGAGTTGAATTCAGGTCTCTCCCCTAGCAAGATCTACCCAGGCAAGTATAAAGGGTGGGTGCCCCCAGCAGCTGTTTCAGAAAACAAGCCCTACTTATTTCTTTGGACAGGAAAGGAAAAGGAAGAAAGTGGCCTTCTCCTTCAGTAGAAGATCAATAAATTTGGAGTCTGAAACAGATAATCATGACCTCTTTTCCATTATAAGAAAGGTGACTAAAGCCTGAAGAGATGCGTAATTACAACATACGATGACAGGATTTCCAGATCATTCACTTAAGCAATCCTTGTTCAATGCATGGATTGTAATACATTTTTAAATTCCAAACATTTTACCCCATGAATATTAACTCTAAGCATCAAAGAGTTCTCAATCTCACTCCAGACAGCTATAAGTGAAGTGTTATAGCCCTAAAGTTTTACATACTTAAGGGCACCTTTTAAGATGCTCTCACATTTTCTTACGTGGAAACAATATTTTTTTTCATATTTTGACAAAGGAAAGCAGAAAAAAAATTATGGTTTAATTTGAATGCTTTGAACACTTATTAACACTGACAGCTAAAGAAGCTGTTTTCATCAACAAAGCATAGATGGAAGCAAGTTTCAAATGCAGATGAGCAAGATACTGTTTAGAATGGTTCTATAAATATTTTGCAAGAAAAACACAGACTAATAGAATCTATTGTACTATCTAAATTCACAGTATATTTTCTACAGAAAACTTATTTATATGTTAAACAGGATGGAAAGTCAAGATATTGCAAAGTTGTTAATATAAAATAAGGAGAAACATATCTCTGAGACACTTCATAGGTACTCCTGTTTACTTCCCCTAAATATAGTATTTTGAATGCTGATGCAAATTTTTTTCTTTATCTCATGCTTTTCATAGAGGAGAAAAAGGACATGGTGACTAAACAACTGACTGAAAATAAAAGCTCTAGCCAACATAATAAAAAAAGAAAACAAAGAAGAAAACAAAATCAGTTTTCAAGTGAGCATGTTTGTTACTAGGAGAAGATTGTTTACAGGAAGTTCTACATGTCTGGAAAAAAGAAAATGGGACAAAATCGTCTGCAACAATGAATACTGAACATAGACACCAAATTTACAATGAAAGAGTGTTTGAACTTGTAGAAATTATTTCCAGAGAAAATGATTGATCAAATGGCATTTCATGAAAGTTCAGGGATAGAGATGGATTTCTCTTTATTGAAAACCAAAGTGAACTTTATAGGCTTACTTTCCCGTTACACTGAGTACCATTTCAAATTAAGAATGCAATTGCATGATTAACTCAGTGGATACAATTTAAACGCACTATTTTGAGTATACTGCTATCCTCAAACATGTCCATTATTAAATGTCACACAGTCAAAACACCATAATATAGGACAATTTGATTGGGTGTTGTTTAAAAATAACATGGCCTGAAGAGTTGAATTTTTTAAAAGTCATATTTAGTAGCATGAATTTCATTACAGGACTGCAATACAAAAATGAATTTTTGAGTACAATTTCATATTCACGGAGTCTAACATGGCAAGCCCCTCCTGTAAAGAATTAGGTTGAACTTAGATGTATGACTAATGCTAGTGAAATATTTTAACCTCTTCTCTGTCTCCCTAAGTTCCACAAAACCTCCTAGCCATTTTCAGTTTCTAATGGAAACAGTTCCATCTACACTTCTGAAGGATTTTGAGTTTAGAATATTTATTTTATAATTATTTGATAAATAGCAAAGAATATGCTTCTATCCTTCTCCAAAGTATTTGAAAGAGGAAAGTGTGAGGACTGGTTCCCTATTTTCTCATGGTTTAGACAGTTTTGGTAAAATACTGCTGAATCATTATACTGTGTTTTACACAGCTGCTGCAGACTAGAGGGCTTACCATAGCAGGGAGGATAATTAAAGAATCCATTCTCTCTACAATGAAAGTGCTATGACACACACAGCTAGGGAGAAGCAAAATAAGGACTGAAATTTTTAATCATCTTGAAGTACTTGCACTTGCTCAGCTTCATGTAAGAATAAAACCTTTATATACAATCATTGTAAATTGAACACAGTATCTAATAAATATAAAAGATCACTCTCAGAAAAACTGCGAAAGTTCCAGACCTGCAAAGTGAAAAGTGAACCTCCCTTTTAGTAATGATGATAAATCATTGCTCCGTTTTAACTGGTCATTTAATTGACTCTTCACTGAAACAAAATCCCCAAGAATTTCCACAATGAACAAAACCTCCCCTTGCCTAACCAAAAAGGAGAAATCCATCCCTCCAAAAAGGAGAAATTTACATGCCCAGCAAGGAGAAAACAAGCCTTGTAAGGTTTTCACAAGCTTTCAACCAGCCCGAGCAGAGGAGGGTATTTGAAGTTCATTCCACCGCACTGCTGCAGCAAAGATCCTAAACTCCAAAGGTCCTGTTTTACACTGTTGCAACACAACAATCATCAGGATCTCGACTGCTCTGAGGAACAAACTGGGTGTCTTCAACATGAATCACAGCTGCAGTTGATGAGAATAGTGCTGAAACACACAATCATGCATAGCCAGAACTTTCTGAGGGAAGACCCCATCCCCCACAGACACTTGGATTTCTCTGCATACCAGATAACAAAAACACATAAGAGAAGCTGGGCTAGCCCTACGTGGATCCAAAACAGGCCCATTTGAACTCTGTATCACATCTGTAACGTGCTGGCAAGAATCACTCTGCCTTTCCTCTCACCCCAGAAAATGTCACGCCACACAACTTCAAAATCTGCAGCTGTGATCTAAGGGACTTGTAGGAAATGGATGGTTCTGAGCACCAGCACAAAGCACATCAGCTGGTACTCGTTAAACCCAGCTTTTACTTAGAAGACGCGCAACTGCCACACCCTCTTGGCCAGAAAATTAAGCTTTCTCCTCATAAATATCAAAATCCACCACGCTGTGATGATACTGGAAGGTAAGAAATAATGTATCAACATCAATGAACATTTTCATAAATTAGAGCTACAGCACCCAGTAAGCACTAGTTGTGCTGTCCAGTGCAATTTTTAGCCAGTCACAGCGACCAAAGCCAGAGAAATCACCTTCAATAACAGAAATCACATACACAAAGACATTACATTCCAGAGTCTAAAAAACTATCAGCTTCAATTTCCTGCACTTCTCCTAACAAAAATCCTCACCATGTCACCATAATAACATAGTTTGAACAAAAACTTAGCCTACACAAAGCTTTAGAACTCAGAGTACCAGGTGATAAAAAAAGTTTTTACCCCCTTGAAACTTTACTGGTCCACACCAATGCCGCAGCCACTGCACCATTACCTGTAACTCATGGTGATTTTCTGAACTCAGGAAATGTAAAATAGAAAATTCACACATCAGGATGCAAAGTTGCACTCCTTCACCACAAAGGAGTTGTGGCCTTAACCACAGAAACTCTCCACCATAAGTCAGAATTAAAATCAGTTTGTCTCCCAGCACATATCCTTGCCTATGTCGAAACATGAAAATGAAATAAGGACCTAATCTCACTTTCACAGAAGTCAGTAGCAAAGCTCCTGCTGACTTCAATAAGAGCAAAAGCCAGCACTAGATCTCCAAAAATCATTATTATTTTCTTCAGAGCAGGATATGCATTTTCTATCAGCCCCTCACAGAAGGATGATGGTCTCTCAGCTTTCCAATAATATTGCCTCATACAGAAAACCATCTCAGACTGCCAGTGCCAATCTCATGTCTGTGACCACCTGAGGAATACAGTTTGACTTCAGCATACAGCCCAAAGAAGAGGAAAGAATCCATCTCACTGTGGGAGAAGAAAAATGCATGCCTGTGGTAATGACTCAGTGGAAACCTTGGAACCAACAGAAAAAAGTTTGCCATATTTTAAGGAGAACTTATATGAGCATCTTTTCCTCTCTGCACAATAAACAGTTAAGATTCAGGGAATAATAATTACTTTTATATATACAAGAATTTCCTTAGATATTTAGCAGGAAATTACTATCAGAAGTGACATATAAAGAATAATTTTGACCAGATGGAAAATTATATCCTGAAAGTGATGCAGAAACACATTTTGATCCTCTTTGGGTTAAAAAAAAGAATAAAAGAGGAAACTCCATTACACAATTAAAAACACTTACTGTATGTTTAACCAAGCATAGAAATTGCATGAGGGTTTTTTGGAACTGTAGGAGAAACAAATGTCACTGGCTTCTGAACTGAATATACTTAAGAAAAAGAGATTAAAAAGCAGTTTTGTAGTTAATAGTCTTTTAACAAGAATTAACAGAGGTAACAAGACAGAATTTGCACTTTTCAAGTACCTTTCCTCTTGAAGTCATTTGGAAGCAGTCAGAGCAAGCGTAAGTATTTAATCCATAAACATAGTGTAAAGGAAAAGCTAAAGATCATCCTCAGACACTCAGGCACTTGAGTCTTGACCATAGCATGCAGTTTGAAACCTATGCCATAGGAAGCCCAACAAGAACCTATTACTTATGCCCTCCTCTTAAGTGAGCTGCCAGCACACCTGCAACTACTTGATGGAACAAGCTCTAAGCAGAAAGCAACAGCAGCTGCTTCCTATTGTTTAGGCTGCAATTAAGTTAAATTTGCCTCGCCACCTACACAGGAGAGACCAGCTTTACCTCATTAGTTACAGGTGCTACTTATTGGTCTCCAGATGAAGGCATTCTTCTAGGAAGACACACGTGGGACCTGAATCTAGGCTTTCCAGTTCAGTATTTGCTTGCAAAGAAATCAACAGAGCACAGGATTATCAGCTGAAAAGGGAAGCTTTATTCACATTGCCTGTCATTCCCTTTCCAGTGCTAAAGTCACACGACCAAAATTCACAAATGAACCTGTATGAAAGCGCAACAGATGTCCAGTTCTATGTGCAACAGTTTATATCATCTTTGGATCTCCACTTCAAAGCCAGTAATAGGCAGGAGTTAAGGAAAAAAAAATAAAGAAAAAAAAAAGCAAGCTACTGAAAAGCAGAATTGATTCCACAGGACAAGAAACCATGGCTACCTGGCCACAGCAGAGAATACAAACCATTAACACCTCCTTTGGAAAGAGAAAACATTAATACTTCGGTTACTGTTCAGCCAATTAACCCATGCTACTGCCAATGATCATCAGGGTATCATTACACTGCAATAGTCCACATATCCACTTCGTACTTTTCTGTATCAACAAAAGACCATCATAGCACCTCGCTGAAACATCCTTCTGCACTGATGTATTCTTTGTCCTGAGCCCTTGCACGTTTTACGTGTCCCAACTTGAACAACTGCAATATAGGTGCCCCTAGATTTCTTTCTTTGCTGAATAAAATTAAGAAGACAAAGCACTTGCCCTTTCTTGAGCTGCTGCTTCACTCAACACACAAGCAGGAAGATAACTTAGTTCATAGAGTTTTAATAGAAGTGAATTACTAAACAAGTTCTCCCTCCAAATGCAAGATACGGAAATCGAGTAAAAGGGAATCCACACGTAATTTGCAAGTACTGCATCGCCCTCTGCAGTCAATGGGTAAGTTCTGCAAAATTAACCTGGGCACATTCCTTGCAAAGATCAATAAAGAAACCTCTACAAGTAGAAACCCAGCAGAACTAACATTTTTTATGAGAATGTCTTACTTGTTGGAATCATAGGAAAACAATGCAGAAACTTCTAAATTCTTTATATAAATGCTCCACCTGTTAAGGATGTGGAAAAGAATGTTTTGCTGCTCCTTCACAATGGGTCAGATTCCTCAATGATACTTCTAGCATTTACTCTCTTGGAACTTTGCAGAAGTTTGCCACAGCTACTTGATAATTTTTTCTGGTTGCTTCTAATAAATAAAATCCAAAATAAACCACACTTTTTAAAAGTTACATTAGCAGATCCATCAATGACAGAGAAGTACATTTTACAGTTCAGGTATTGCACTACTTTATTTAACACAACTTATAACTTTAATAGGGCATTTCACTGAGATTTTTACAGCTCTGTGCTGGTTTCACCCTGGCTGGATGTCAGGTCCCCCCCCAAGTCAACTTTCTATCACTCCCTCTTTAAAACTGGAGAGGGGAGAAAAAACACAGCGGGTCAAGATAAGAGCAAGACAATCATTCACCAATTACTGTCACAGACAAAACAGACTCGACTTGGAGAAACAGACCGAATCCTTCACCAATGAAATCAGAGTAGGATAATGGGAAATATCACCAAATCTTTAAACAATTTAGTGTTTGAATACTGTTGTAAATGAGAGTTATTCACATTATGGCCACCTGTCTCTTTAATTCTTCACTTTCTCAACCTGTGACAGGACTCGAAGAAACAGCACGAAGCTGAGTCAAAGGAGGTTTAGGTCAGGTATCAAGAAAAGGTTTCTCACCCAGACGGTGGCTGGGCACTGGAGTTCATGAAGTGTTTGGACAATGCTCTGGGGCACATGGTGTGATTCTTGGGGAGTCCTGTGCAGGGCCAAGAGTTGGACTTAGCAATCCTCATGGGTCACTTCCAACTCAGCACATTCTATAATTCTCTGATTAACACTGATTGAATTGCATGACAAAACTGCTTTCTATCCAAGCACCTTTATTCCAACTTATCTCACATTTGCTTGGATTTTTTTTCCCCTTGGATGTGTGAATAGAATCTTTTCAAGCAAATATCAGATTTTACAGTATTTTCCTTCTCTTAAAACTTTTGTACTTTATGAACAGCATATCACCACTAAAATGCATGTGAAAGCAATGAACGCAAATTAACGACCCTTTAAAACAAGATTAAACTTTTGAAGACCCACTCTTCCGCTCTCAGCAGACGTCTGAAAAACTCTCGTACCACAAGCGTTCAAGGAAAAGTATTAACAGCGTTTCACGGAACAGGACTGGTTTGGGCTGGAAGGGCCATTCGACACCACCTACTTCTCACCTGGTGCCATTCACTGCACCAGGTTGCTCAGTGCGCCGTCCAGCCCAGCCTTGACCACTTCCCTCCCACCATCATCCCACAGCTTCAACTGAATCTAACTAGAGTTTAAAAGGCCCTGTGGAAAGGGGAGCAGCCTGGGGCGGGTCACTGGGGCTGCCCTCCCTCCCCGCGGCCGCGTTCCCCCGGCGACGCCCCGCCTGCCGCCGCCGTTGCCGCTGAGGGGCCGCGCGGTGTCCCCGGGCCGTGCCGGGCCGTGC
>VZTG01003614.1:208848-283207 GCA_013397845.1 Melanocharis versteri | reverse complement strand
CCGCACCCCGGGCCCGCAGGCAGCCCCCGCCGCAGCCGGCCCGCGGGCAGGGCAGCAGCGAGCCCGCTGCGGGCCGGACACAGCCCCCGCGCTGCTCCCCCGCCGGCAGCCGCCTTCGGACACCCTCGTCAGCCCCCGCCGTCGGGACCGGGACCGGGACCGGCTGCCCGGGAGTGCCGGGGGATAAGGCGAGGGTCTGAGCGGCCGCGAGGGCTGAGGAAAAGCACCTCTCAGCCGCACCAGGAGCCCCACCGAGCGCGGGACCGGAGGGGCCAGGCCCGTGCCGCAGGACGGGCGCGGGGTCGGTCGCACAGCCCGGCTCCACGCCTCGGCCGCCCTCGGCCAGCAGCGCAAGCCGCTGCCCCGCCGCGGGTGCCGCAAGCGAACATCAGCCAGAGACGCGCCGGGACAGCGCTCCCGAGGCACCGCGGCGAGGCACAGCATGGATCAGTCACCGGGATTAGACCCTTCACAGGACCCAGAAAATGCCGACCCACAAGATGACTATGAACGTGGGCATGGCCCTTACCAGCCACACGAACCGGGTTACGGTCTTGACCAGCCCGGATACAGCCCGTATGAGGATCAGATTCCCGATCCCGAAGCCCGGATGCTGGCAATCAAGAATGCAAAAGCCTATTTACTGAAGACCAGCACGAGATCTGGCCTGAACTTGTAAGTCTGAAAAAGGATCACAATCAGAAAGGGTAGGAAGTGTGAATGGAGAGAAAGGTAGCTAGTAAAAGGTCAAAGTCTATCCCATATAGAATGGGATCATGTTATACATGCAATATTTCATCACTAGTGATACTTGCATGTGTCCAACATCTTTCAGATCCAAAATTCCTAATGGAGTTTTTTTAGAGAGTTCAAAAAGAAATTGACTTGATTAAGACTAAGTTTAAATTCAGCTTCAGCTCATAGATAGATGGGGTATATACTAGAAATGGAAGATGGGAATGCTCCTAAGTATAATCAGATTAGTTTTAAGTCTAAATTCCCTTACTGCTCCATGATCCCCTTTCTTCTAACTATTCCAATGATTTCTCCAAAGCTCCAGATGGTTAACCTTTACTTTTGTTACTAAAAGCATAATATTCTAAGAGTTTTGTATACTAAGGCAACAATATTTACATTTATATGACAGATATGATCATTTTGCGAATATACTAACAAAGATCCTGGATGAACAGCCCGCAAATACAGTAGACATAATTGAGAATATCAGCAAGGATGTGAAGTGGGCTCAGTTTCGGAAAAAAATGGACACTCTTCGAGACGAACATCTGATTCCTCCAACATTTGAAGCTGCAGAAAAGTGTAAAGCTTTGTTCATCAAGGAAGGTGGAGAAGAAGAACATGAAGAATTAGAAGAAGAGATGGTGAGTTATTATCGGAGTGGAACAGATACCATATATAGCAGGGAAGGGGCGGGCAGATGGTGGGAAGGGAAAGAAGGAAGGGAGGAAGTTGTGGCCTCTTCTGTAGTGCTGCCTCTCCTGACCCTATAAATGATTGCAGTCACAGCACCATGGACCCTCTTCACAGGCGAGCTGGTCCCATGTCTAGTTCTGAAGGAAAAAAACCATCTGGTTACTTAGTTGAGATTTTTTTCCTGTAGTAAATCTGATATCCTGAGCCCTTAAAATCAGGGGTGTTCTAGAGATGATGAACAGAAAGTAAGGCTTATAGCATCTCCCCTATGCCAGTTCAGCATGGAATATTGCATCCAGGTTTCTTTTCTTTATATAAAAGGGATGTTTCTTTGCCTAAAGTGACCATAATTCTTGATACCAGTTAGACAATATTGTACACAGCTACTACTGTAAAATAGACAATGCAGAATTTTGTGATTCTTCCACCTCCAGGTGTGGTTCCAGTCTGTCTCTCTCCAACTGAAACAAAATATGGTTTTAATGAAGAACTAATACAATTGAAAAGACACTTCTTAAAACAGGATTTCTCATTATTCAGTTGCTTATATGCAGAAACATTTGTACCCAAGGAAAAATGAGAATTCTTATAATGAGAAATATAATCATATAAATGAGAATTATCATAACCAAGGAAAATCAAATCAGCAACATCTTAATTTTCATATGAAGTTACCAGTATATATTCGAATGAATTACCATTGCAGAGTACAAATACCAACCACAGAAGACATAGTACTTCATCTTTTCCATAGCCTATTATGTATCTTAGAGTAACAGTGCAGGATGGTGAAAATGCAAAAAAAAGGTAGGGTATTTCAGGAAGGAATTCTGAATTTTTCATACTCCTGTCAATCTTCTTTTGATATAAGAAACCTGTCAGATCCAAAGAAATTCCATATGAAACTAGCACTAATTCTTCCAAATTCCCTACTGTGTCATGTCCAACTTCTAATGACTCTGTCTGTGTTACATGATCACCTACCCCCATTAAGTGAGAGATGGGTGGTAGAGCAACTGGAAGTACTTAATTATTGGCCTAGTTCTGCTTCCACTGAAGCCAGATGGAGTCTTACAATGAACTTCAATAAGAGCAGGGGGCAATATTTTAAAAACTGCTGGGAGCTGTATGCCAAGCAACATTCACCCCAGAGAAATGTTGCTGGTCTGGTGCCTAAATTCATAAAATCTGTATTATCTATGACACAAGGCAACACAGTGTCACTGTTCGCAGGCATTAAGGCCTCTTAGCTGACATGCCCGAGCACTGAATCCTTTGTAGATCTTAAGTAAGAATGCTGACTTTCTTTTTTTTGCAGTAATTAGGAGTTTGAGTTTTGAAATCCCGTGTTCTAAGAGCTGCAGTTCATCTGTGTTTTCTTCTTTACCACTAAGACACTTCTAATATTTCTAAATGATAGTAAAGAAAAGTAGTGACTGAATGTCTGCAAAGCACTTTGAGATAATGAGTGGCACTACAGGAGAGTGAAGTATAATGTTCAGTAGATAACATGTTCAATTTTTTAAATAGATAATTATCCTGTTCTTTAGCCCTAACTCTGAATCTTCTTTCCTAGGGACAGCCCTCTCTACCAAACGTGATGGAAACAGCCTTTTATTTTGAACAGGCTGGAATTGGCCTGAACAAAGATGAATCCTATTACATATTCCTTGCCCTTAAAAACCTAATTAATGTTCAGCCAATCCAGACTTGTCGCTTCTGGGGCAAAATTTTGGGCCTGGAAATGAACTATATTATAGCTGAAGTACAGTTACGGGAAGGGGGAGAGGAGGAGGAAGCAGGAGAGGAAGGAGAGGAAACTGTTGCGGAAGGAGAGAAAGAGACGGGTGAGGCTGAAGAAGAAGATGAGCAGAAAGAAAAAGAAGCTGAACCACCAAAGTCCACCTATAAACCCCCACCTGAGATCCCAAAAGAAGCAAATGGGACTGGGACTAATAAATACGTTTACTTCGTCTGTAATGAGCCAGGCAAACCTTGGGTGAAGTTGCCTCTAGTGACACCAGCCCAGATCGTCTGTGCCAGGAAAATCAAGAAGTTCTTCACTGGTCGGCTGGATGCTCCTGTTGTGAGCTTTCCTCCTTTTCCTGGAAATGAGGCCAATTACCTGCGCGCACAGATAGCTCGGATCTCAGCAGGAACCCATGTCTCTCCCACTGGATTTTACCAGTTTGCAGATGAGGACGAAGAAGAAGAAGAAGGAGCAGATACATACGAAGAAAACCCCGATTTTGAGCCTCCTCCTGTGGCTGAAATGGTGGAGTCCCTTGCCACGTGGGCACACCATGTCAAGGGCATTCTAAAGCAGGTGTGTGCCAGCATAGCTCACGTGGACCTTGGATACCATTCCCATTGCAGTGCTCGTAGGGTTACAGAATGTGAATGACACTCCTCACCTGCACATGCAAACTATTCACCAGAAATGGTATTGGATTGAGAGACTTTTATACAGAAAATATATTTTATATCATATATAATATGTAAATATCTTACACATGAAACATACATTTTATATGGTATATAATATGTAAATACCTTGCACATCTTTACATATATCATATACTTTTATACTTTTATGTATATATATATATGTATATATATTTAGGAACCTTCTAGGTTTAGTACTTTTTCCAGTCATGTGTTCTTGAGATTGAAACCTATCTTTAAATAACAGTATGGAGTTAGGCCCTGATAGATAACAATCATTTCTTGCAATCTTCCATATTAGGTTTTCTGCTTTGAGATTCTTACTTGACAAAAATGTTTAAAATTGTCTTTTCTTGGGTAGGGTGCTAAAAAGCAGATAGCTTATGGTTGTATGCTAGATGGAACTTACTTGGTGTTTTCTTCTGGTTAATTTTTTGTTTTATACTTTCTGCTGTGAAATATTCAAATGAAAAAGCTTAAAAACATGTTCTATCAGACTAGTGCTAGAAAGAGGTATTACTAATTTGATTTTCATTGCTCGATGGTTTGATGGCCAGTCTACCAATTCAAGAATGCTACTGTAAAATAACAGCAAATGGTAGGAAATAAGGTTTAAACTTACTACCAGCAAAACAACAGTTGTAAAAAATAAAATTTATATACATTAGAATCTTGAGAACATTCTGTTATGTTCCTCTGACTGGTAGCCAAATAACAAGGCGGATTTTAAAAGCCCATGGTTTGCAGTAACTGGTAATCTACCACGGATATAATCCAAACTGGCCAGAAACTGAAGAATACAAAATGACAAAAAGCTGATGACAGAGGTTTGAGGTTATTCTCAAATAATAAGCAGGGATGAGGAAGGAATGAGGGGAACGTTCTGCCAAGAGGATACAATATTCTGTTAACAATATACCACTTATGGAATACATATTTTTCTTCTCCCCATCCTTAAACTGTGTGTGTGTCTGAGCCAATTGTTTTAACTGGTTTTAACTTGCATTCTTTCAATGATTGTTACATGTATTTATTAGTTTTCCACATCAATTATAGGGTCGCTGTGTTTGGATTAATCCTTCTCAAAAATCAGAGGAAAATGAAGAAGAAGAAGATGAAGAGGAGGAAGAGGAGGAGGAAGAAGAGGAACAGGAAGAAAGAGGACCTCCCCTTCTTACTCTAATCTCTGAAGATGAAGGTATTCTTCATGGAATATGAAGTTTTTGATAGAGAGTCACTAGGAATGTTGTCATTTAGCAGTAAATATTTGAAGTTATAGAACTCTGACACTTCTTGGAGCAATATAATTTGCCTCTGTAGGGTAAATACATTCTTTTACAAAATCAGTCAAAAGCAAAATGGTTAATAATATTGACATTAAAACAGAAATAATCAGGTTTACTAGGTAACCATCTTGTTGAGATTAAAAGGAAAAAATAACTTAGACTTGTCATGTTAATGCAAGTTCAGAACAGCTCACTATATGAAATACATTCAGCTATTTTTATCTCATCTTTTTAGGAAAAAAAGAAAAATGTGTGTGTATGTGTAAATAAATAGAATAATTAATATGTACCCACATGCACTGATATACATTATTTGTATGAGAACTTAGATCTTTTACCATATCATGGGAGCAAATCATGGGAGTAAGGGAGCCTGAATATTAGATTACATCAATATTTGATTATTTTCCTACTCTCCATTCTTTAATCAAGGTGCAATAGAGCTATACAATTTATCCATAAGGGATAAAAAGTCCTTGACAAAAGAACCAGGGGTGAGTGCTACTGAATTTTTTCTGTATGTGGGGGGTCTATCAGCATTCCTGTGCCACCTACCCATACATCCAGATCACCTGTTTGAAAACAGTGCCTACATTTACTGTTTCTGACTTCTGGCTCGTCTGTTGTGCAACTTAATACAAACTTTGCTTGAATTCTGTGCAAGTCCTGTAGCTCAGTCTTAAATATTTTGTAGAGGCTCGTTAAGTCCATTTATTCTTAGTGTGTTTTTGGCTGTCTCCAGGAATGAAAGACATCCCTGCTTGGACAGCTCAGGCTTCTACAAACCTGATCCCGCAATATTCTGTTGCAATCCTGCAGTCTAACCGATGGCCTGGAGCTTATGCCTTTGCATCTGGCAGGTGAGAGTCTACCTGACATGGTTACAACACTGACTGTCTGTGCTACTCACAGGTGCCTCTCTAATGCAGGCAGAGTTGCTTCATTATTAATTCATTGACTGAATTGTAACTATTCCAGAGACTGATGGAGAAGGCCACTTGAACGTGCACAGCAACAGTAAATAGGTATTTAACCCTGGAAACAAATAATCATTGGGAAGGCTGGCATAAAGTTAATGGATGTAAATGCCCAGTTAGTATTTGAGCACAGTGCTCGATTTAAAACACATACACTTGTCTGTGGGACTTTTTACAAAACCAGCTACATTCTGTGGTTCTAATGTTCATTTGTTTCCACTACACATAATTATTACATCCATGTATATTTCCACTACACAGTCATTACCTCCACGTGCTTTTAAAAGGGCACTGGTTGGCACATTGTTACCCATGTGAAGTTGGAGTCGTATTGCTGTGCAGTGCCACTTCATCATTTTAAACAGAAGATGTGTTAATAACCATTAGAGCAGTTAAAAAGGGGTGTCATCTTTAAAGTTCTTCTGCTATGGGATATCTACACCACTGTGACTTTTTGCGCAGCAGAGTAAGGACGCCTGACAGTGTCTCTGCTAATACTTTGTCAGGGGATGAATGTGTGATCTTTCACTTGTCTTTCTCAGGAAATTTGAGAACATCTACTTTGGCTGGGGTCACAAATACAGCCCAGAAAGCCACACTCCCGCACTGCCGCCGCCAGCACAAGCAGAATTCCCCAGCGGGCCAGGAATCACTGAGACAGTAGACCCCACTTTGGAAGAGGAAATGGCTTTCAAGGCTGCGCAGGAAGAAGCCTTAGCCGAAGCTGAGGAAGGGGAAGATGAGGAAGGGGAGGATGATTAAAATATGGAAGAAAACAGATTGTTTTAAAAGTTTGAACATAAACAGCATTTTCGTAACGTAGTCATTTATTTGCTGACCTCAAAAGAAATGCATTTGGAGCATGCCTTCTTTTTTGATTTCTGCAGGCCTTTCTTTGCAGCTATGTTCCTCTCCTTCCCCACCCCTCAAACCCACCTGCATTGGCATGAAGCCTTTTTCTATGTTTGTTTGACTATGCAAGCATAGTCTGCTTCCTAAAATGGTACTGCTTTGAGCTAAGAACTACCCCCCACCAGATGTTCACACTTTTTCTAGACCTCACTTCAATACATATATACATTTTACTTAAATAAATTTTTTTAAAATCCCATGACAGTGTCACTTTTATGTGTGAAAGCGTAGTATTCGGATTCAGTAGGCGGCTTATTGAGGTACGGGCTGAGCGCACGGCAGTGGTACTGCTCATCACTGGCACTCGGGGGCTGCACCTCCAATCCTGTGCTGTTTTGGGCCCCTGACTGCAAGAGACATCGAGATGCTGGAGCATCCAGAGAAGGGCAGCGGAGCTGGAGAAGGGTCTGGAGCACAGGCCCTGTGAGGAGCGGCTGAGGGAGCTGGGGGTGCTCAGTCTGGAGAAAAAGAGGCTCAGGGGAGACCTTATCCCTGTCCGCAACTCCCTGACAGGAGGGTGTAGCTCGGTGGGGGTCGGTCTCCCCAGTTACAAGCGTTATGACAAGAGGAAACAGCCTCAAGCTGCACCGGAGGAGGTTCACATTGGATATTGGGAAAGAACCCTCAATGGAAAGGGTTGTCAGCCTTGGAACGGCTGCCCAGGGAAGTGGCGGAGTCACGATCCCTGGGGGTGTTTGAAAGACCTGCAGATGCGGGTGTGAGGACACGGTTTGGCGGGGAACTCGGCGGTGCTGGGGTAGCGCTCGGACCCGACGCTCCCGGAGCTCTTCCCCAGGCACTGCCATCCCACCATTCCCCGGCCGGTGCCATCTGCGCGCTGCCGGCAGGCGGGGGGGCGAAGGTGCCGCGGGAGAGCTCAGGGGCTGCTCAGCCGCCTGTTCCTGACCGTGCTTCCCTTGCCCGCCCCCCCACACCTCCCCGCCAGCTTGTGCCAGTGGTACGCTCCACGCACGGCGTGCGTCCCCCGCGGGCCAATGGGGAGCGGCTGCGGGCGCAGTTCAAACTGCGGCGGCGGTTGGGGCGGGCGCTCCGTGCTCCCGGTGCTCCCGGTGCTCCCGGTGCCGTCCCTTGTCCCTGTTCCCTGTCCCGCTCCTCCTGTCCCGGGCGGGCATGGCGGACGAGGGCGCCGTCACGGTGTGCGTGCGTGTGCGGCCGCTCATCGCCAGGTGAGCCGCCGGGTTGGCGGCAGGGGGAGGCTCCCTCCGCACCCCTGGGTGCCGCCGCGCCTGCAGCAGGGAGGCGGACGGAGGGATCCGGAGCGGGGGCCGTGGGAAGGAGGGTCGCGGTGAGAGGCCCGCGTTTTGGGAGCAGAGTCCTCGCCCAATAAAGGTAACAGAGTGTCTCTTCTTTTAGAGAAAATGCCTCAGGAGAGAAAGTGTCCCTGCACTGGAAAAGTGAGAATAATACTGTTTCCGACGTGAATGGTACCAAAACATTTAATTACGGTAAGAATGTGAAAGCAATTGCTTTACTTAGATGCTCAGGCGGACCTTCGCTACTGTACTCTTGAGCTTGTTGGCTGTCGTGAATGCCCTGAGCTTCTTGCAATGTCCCCCAACCTTCCCAGCTTCGTAATTCCGAAGGAGTGTCACTGGGGCACACAGGATTACTGGGACGTACTTTCGAGGTCAGCTTCCTGATGGACGCTGCTTTCTCTGCTCTAGGTCATACTGTAGTGGCTTTGGAAAGCATGAGCTTTGGAACCCATTTTTTTAATATGAAATCCAGTTACAAATGGACTAGACAAGGGCTAGTCCAGAGCACTTAGGGAGAAGGTTAAGGGAGAAGACAATCCCAAAAGTGGCTAGTGTGAATGTTGGATCCTCATAACTAGCTGGCTCCCTTTTCGTTTTTTCCTACTAATCAACTCTACTTGTTAATAACAATGTAGCCACTACAAAGATTTTTCCCAAGATACAGATTCAGTAAAAGCATGCACCAGGCTAGGAGTTTAACAATTAGCCTGTCTTGTCAGGCTTACAATCCTTGCAGATAAACTAGCCATAACTTTTTAGGATTAAATGGGATGGCTGTTTACCTGTGTTCATCATTCTTCGGGTTTTTTTATTTGTCTATCATCTGTGCATTGTGTCTTTCTTGATTTTGTTTTTAATATTTATTTTAAAACAAAATTTTAAAAGCTTGCATTAGTAGTGTTTCAATGACATTTATACTTGAATTACCCTGCAAACAATGATGCAAATTTACTGGATTTGAAGTCAGCAGTACTGAATGACAGCTTGGTTTTGACTTGTAATAGAGTGGATTCATATGCTTTATTTTTCTCTGGTTTTAAGATCGTGTCTTTCACTCAAGCGACAACACTCAGCAGTTGTATGATGGTGTAGCTGTTCCAATTATACAGTCAGCTGTGCGAGGCTATAATGGTAAGTTTTAAAACTGTGTTTAAATCCTTTCTGTGATGTATTTCAGAGATAACTGGTAAAACTTAACCATCGTTCTAGGCACAATTTTTGCTTACGGACAGACTGCTTCAGGGAAGACTTACACAATGATGGGAAATGAAGATTCCATGGGCATTATCCCTAAGGCAATTCAACATGTGTTCAAAATTATTTGTGAGGTGAGCAATTCTATTAAATTGAAGTGGCTGAAAAAAACAGTAATATTCGTGATGGTTACATGAAAGTTAATTTTAGTATCAAGAGGCTTATGAAGGAAATTAATTTATAGTGGACTATAGTTTGCAGTTACCTTGCTACCCTGGCAAAAATGAGGGTTTAAAACAAAAAGCTAGTGGGACTCTATTAATTGAAATCAAAGCAGAACAAAACTGAGGAGGGTTCTTAACCTTCCAAATATGTTAAACATTGATTACAAATATAAGCAGGTACTCACTTGTTAATGTGGTAGATAAGATAATGTGAAACTTTGTGTTTATTGTGCTATTTTAAAAGCCTAAAAGATTAACAATTTCAGAGAGGTTTTTTTAGTGGGAAGAATATGACACTATATTTACTTATTTCAGGCCTACGAAAGAATTGCTAATTGCTCAATATTAATAAAAGTAAGGAGAAAGTGTAAGCTAAAACAGTGCTTTCCAAAACATGGTTTTCAGAGCGCTTGCTTCTGCCTTGAGGGTTTCAGGTAATTGGCACCAGTGAAGTGAAATGGTCGCTGCTCCTTTAAGGAGGTGCAGAGTACCCTTAGAGGGTTTATAGAAGTACCTAAAGGCAAGAAAACTGTCCTTGAGTCCATTGTGCAGCCTCTCCTCACCCCAGCATTCTCTACCAAGGCGGCAGGGAAAGAAGCAGCAGCAAAAGTACATCCAAGCAAGCAAAGAGAGAAGACAAGGTATACAAGAGAGGAAAGAGCCTAAGCAGGAGGAAATTGGTTATGGAAACGGCATTTAAGTAGGAGAACTATTGTCATGCTTTTGTAGGGCAGTTATCCTAATTTTATAACCTATTAGAAGTGGTATACCATTAATGCAGCTGGAAAGAGGGGGGATAGAAGAAAAATTATTCTGTATTGGTAGATGCTAATGTACAGAAAGGATGAGGGGAAAGAAATCTGTGGAACAATATCCAAACCTTTATCTCCAATTTAACAATACTTGCATTAAAAGATGTCCATGAGTTAGTCTGGTTTTTTTTTCCTTTCAACACTAGATTCCAGATAGAGAATTCCTGCTAAGGGTTTCTTACATGGAAATCTACAATGAAACAATTACCGATTTGCTTTGCGATAATAGGAAAAAGAAGCCTCTGGGAATTCGTGAAGATGTTAATGTAAGTGGATGTTTTGTAGTATAAGTATTGTATCTGCTTGGAGTAAAAGAAGTTGGGAAAAAATGCCTTCAGAAGCATCCAGTGGAAAATTTTTCTGGGACAAACTGTGTAATTGTATCTTCAGCATTAGCAGAAGGACGCTTGATGTAGTAGAATAACAACAGTGACTTTGGGCTTGCTATTGCTAGTTCATCTTTATAAATAATCTTTTTAAAAGTAGACTTAATCCTCAAGTTTTCCAGGATAGTATATTTTATTTAACTTTGACAGTAAAGACTCAAGAGTTGTTCAGCTAATGACACTTCTACAAACATGATGTTAAGCTCCATGTGTTACAAGTCTCTGACAGATATGTAGAGTTATTTTAATATCATCTTCATATCATCTACCAAGTAGATATGCTTTTCTTCTACTGTAATCACAGAATAACCGTGAGACTAGAACTATTCAGTAAGACAATCACTATAGAACAACAAATCTATATTAAGGCCATCTTCAGTTTCTTTCTGTTAAGTTTTGTAGCAAATAATAAAAAATGTTGGTTTGGTTTTTGGGGTGTTTTTTTCCCTTTGGTTGCCTTAAATGATCATGGGTTTGGAACATAGGAAGAAGGCAAATTTACCAATTGTATGACTATGTCTTTATAAGACTTACTGGGAAATACACTCCTACATTCCCTCAGAAAATGTCAAGAAGGATATTTCACTCAGCAGTTCTGTTTTTAGGAAACTTTCTAAATCTGTTGTTTGATTCTTGTGCCCTTAGGGCATAATTTTGATCAAGGTCTAAACTTTATCCTTCCCTTGTGTTTGGAATAAAAAGACATTCAGCTGTTGAATAAATACCATAGTAATTGCTGGTAATGTTAACTTTGTGTATTGAAGTAAGTTATGGAATTCAGTAAAATTTATTACTGTGTTTATTCTATAGAGGAATACATATGTAGAAGATCTGATTGAAGAAGTGGTGGTTTCCCCAGAACAAGTTATGGAATGGATCAGAAAAGGAGAACGTAAGTATTTAGATAATGTCAGCTGATAGCTTAGAAAAAGTGTTGGTTAATCAGGTATATTTAGAACCATGGGGAATCCCTCCGGGGTTTATATTCATAAACCAAAGTTTTTCAGAAAGTTTTAAAATTGTGCTTTTTGTCTGTTCATCTCCAGTTTATCAGATTATAAGCAGAAGTATTCCAATATTGTTTTTTGACAGGAAATCGCCATTATGGAGAAACAAAAATGAATGAACACAGCAGCCGTTCTCACACTATCTTCAGAATGGTAAAAACTGTTTCACTACTGGGTGTGGTTTTATTGTTTTCAAAGTGACAAAAACTTTATTGCACTTTATTGCATTTCTAGATCATTGAAAGCAGAGAACGAAGTGACCCTGCAAATGCAAACTGTGATGGAGCAGTCATGGTTTCCCACTTGGTAAATGTCTATTTAATATCTTCTTGGAGTACCAGCTTAACTAGAGAATTTACTGTTACTGCTTGTTTGAGAGACTAATGGTACTTCATAATGACTTACAAGAATTCTTTGTTGTTAACTCTGACAGATGTTTCTTAAGTATAGAGGGAGACTCCTGGGGCATTATCTAGAGAAGATCTTCTCACCAAAGGGAATTCTACATGAGAATCATTCGTGCTGGGTTGGGGAGTTTTATGCCCTTCTAGGAGCGTAAAGGACTGTGTCAGAGTGCTCTTGCATTTTGTTAAATATATCTTCCCCTACAATTATTTCTGACCACTGACAAGCCCAGCGAAATAACTAGTAAAATGGGTAACCTTAAGATTTCCCTTATCCTCAAATTTAGTTGTTGTTAAAGGAACACATGGCCTACATCTGCAATGGCCAAAAGATTCATTTTTTTCAGAAGTAACCCCACTTAGCATCTCTTTGGTGGATTGCTGGTATATGAAATACCATAAACTGGGGGGAATATGACTGGGCATCTCTAGGGAAATGTTACGGTTTCAGAAGCCTTTTCTACAGCCTTTTCTTGATTCTCAGAAAATGGTCTGAAACAACTGCAGGAACGGAACCAATGCGAAACTATTTGATGAGCATCTGCTAAAATCTGATGAGCACTCTTACTCAGAATTGGAAATAGCATTAAGTTAATCACACGCATTGTGGAAAGAGCTTTCTGTTCTGGCTTCACGTGAAAAAGCTCTGGGCTCTGAATGTAAACACTGCTCATGCAGTATTTCAGCAAACTCATACCTACCTGTTTTGCTTACCATAACTTATGGTATCCACTCTTCCTACACCACCCCCCTCTGCCCCATCTCAGTTCCGACTGACTTTGGAGTGATCACAAGTAATGGAGATGAGGGGAGAGGGATTTTGGCCCTCTTGGCCTGTTGCTGCTTGGTGAAGTTAGGACAGGATTTTACTCCTCTGAAGCAAAAATCAACTAAAGTGAGGGCTACTTGTTCAGGCAAATCATTATGGGATGCCATAATGTTCTAGCTGGCTTTGAACCAGATTCAGAGTGAGGCTTTTCTTCTGGTAGTTAATTTCTTTTCCTTATCTCCACAATGACAGGCAAGGAGAGACATACAGCCAACTCAGGTCAGGATACTGGATAATCTCACCTAGGCTCTTTCCCATGAAAGATTGCTACAGATGGAATTAGTAATTAACATTGCTGTATTGAGAAACCGTGTTTATCTTTTTGTGACCGAGGGTAGAGGTTGTTGCGCTGTGAGTTTGAAACACTATTTGGGGTGGTATAATAGAGTTCATACACACTTACTCCATGTCCTTATGTACCTTGAAACTATTGGTTGTGTGTAGTAGCTATGCATTACTTCCAGTAATGACAGACCCCTTGCTTTATTTTTTAAGTTTAACTTTAGTTTATGAAACTCTTAGCAGAGATTTAGAATTACAAGGATTTAAAGTAAATTGCCTCAGAACTAACCTGTGAAATATTTAATGAATTTGCAGAACTTGGTAGATCTGGCAGGCAGTGAAAGAGCTAGTCAAACAGGATCTGAAGGTGAGTGTTAAATGAGGCTCCTCTGACAACCGCTTCTGTTAATTAACCCTTATGAGAAACTATGATGGAAAGGAAATCATTTGATCTACGTGCTATTGTGTTATTTATTGTTTATAAAGAAGGCCTTTTCCCCTTGGTAGGGCAGGATCTACTCAGGAAAATACTGTGAATGCTGTGAAGTGCAAACAATTAAGTAGTAATATGCCTTTTCTAGAATTGCAGGCCCAGCAACAGTCCTGCACTGAATTAATAGAATGGAGATGACTCAGCGAAGACGTACCTGTAATAACAAAATCACAAGAACCTTTCTAGGGGCTTGTGTGTAATGTAAAGGTGAAGAGTGAATAGATGGCTCACTCTTTAGTTCAGAGGAAGCTTGTCTGTTAACAGTGACAGCATGAAGCTGCACAAAGTGCCTTGATAGAAAAAAGTGATCTGAGAAGGACACAAGTAATATTCTCTCTTACAAAGAATAACTAGCCTAAAACTTGTATCTAAGGCTGGTTTGTTATATGTATAAATGTGAGCATTTGCAAAATTTAAACAGGAAGCAAAATTGTAGTTCTTATGGCCCCAGCTGCTTACTGTGGAAAGGTTCTAAATGTTTATTTTTAATTACTATTTTATTTCAATGCATTTGGCTATCATAAAGGATTGGGTACTGCCTGCTGATGCATCACAGTGCATTGTGGCACTTGAGATTTAACTCTTGGACAATCAATACCTCTGAGCATAACAGCACAAAAGCTTGACAGTTGAAAATGTATCTTAATATTGTTCTAAATTTAAAATGATAATAATAATAAAATGTGTGGTACCTAGGTGTTCGACTGAAAGAAGGCTGCAATATAAATCGGAGCTTGTTCATTCTGGGTCAAGTTATCAAAAAACTTTGTGATGACCCTTCTGGGTAAGCAACTGTTTGTATGCCTGTTATAAGGCACTGCTAAACTAAGAAACTAAAATCCTTTATGTATTATCTTGTGTAGGTAGCTGTTTCAAATAACCTATTACCTCTAGAAAATATATTTACTGGTTTTTTCCTACGCAAAAATCTGAAATTTTTTTGTTGCCTCTTTTTTATTAGCTTCATAAATTACAGAGACAGCAAGCTGACTCGAATTCTGCAGAACTCCCTTGGAGGCAATGCTAAAACGGTTATTATTTGTACAATTACTCCTGTTTCTTTTGATGAGACACTCAGTACTCTTCAGGTAAAGCTTCTTACCTCTTCTCCAGCACTAGTCATTGTAGACAGGTTTGAGGGGTGGAAGATGTAATCTGCTGAATCTTTAATGACTTGGATCTTCTGAACAGCTTCTGTAAACTCAGAACTTGAAGTATTTTTTTGTACACAGGATCTTTTCCCAGTCATCTTGTGCTAGATTGTCTACCTAGAGCTTTTTGGAAGTTGGAAGAAAGCTCCTTCTCTCACTTTGCAGGCAGGAGATAACCACTCTTATCTCATTTGCCTTTTCCAAACCTAGTTAGAGAAGTCTTTGGTAGCACAAGATGTTAGACAGGCACTACAGGAATTGAACTGTCAATGAACCATATATATTCTTTAGGTAGGATTGTCTCCCTTTTGGATGATCTTTCAAGCTTTTTATTAAACAAAAAATAACTTGAGATACTCTCACTTAAATGTTATGCTTCATGTTTTAGGTATTACTATTGAGCAAGAAAAACTTACCTTTTCAAAGCTTAGAATACATTAAAAATAAGCTAATTCAAATATTTGTGTCCTATTATATGCTGCTCTTTATCTAATAAACTCTCCCTTTAATTCTGTTGGGAAATATGGGACAGAATAAGTCTTTAATTTAGGTATTTATTCTTGAACTATTGCCCATGAAAGAATGTTCTTCCAGTTTGCCAATACAGCCAAAGGAATGAAGAATACACCAAAAGTCAATGAAGTACTTGATGATGATGCCCTCCTGAAAAGATACCGCAAAGAAATTCTGGATTTGAAAAAGCAGCTGGAGGAAGTATGTAATAAATTAAAATTAATCTATCCTTAGTACTGACAGCTATTTGGAGACCACCTGTTTTAAACCAAAAGCAGTTAAATTTGGAGGGGTGGGTGAACTCTTTAAAGTGATATCTGCCATTTTTATTGAGAGAATAGGAGTGGAAAAGGTGGTGAGTAGTCTAGAACAACTAATGATAGTCAACATCTCTGTGTGAAAGCTAAGAGTGAATGAGATCAACTAACAGAATTGTTATTTGGTTACACCTAATTAGTAGGTTAACATAAGTAAGACATAGAAATTTGTGATGCCTTGTAGCACACCTTAATGGATCAAAAGAAACAGTTCATATAATTAATTAATCTAAGAAGTGATTGAATGTCTGTTAAAGATCCCAACTTCATATTATTTCCTCTCTTACTGATGTCTGACTTCAGTTTGAGTTGCAGGACGTTGCAGCTGCATGAAGATCACTAGCAAAACTTAGGTCATGTATAGGTGGAAGTTGCATTTAGAAAATGAACAATAGTAACTTCCCCCCAAACAATGTAGTCTCTCATAGTTTTCTTTCTCTAAAAATCTGTGGAGCTGTGGAACAATCTTGCAAGTCTTGTAAGACCACAGATGATAAAACATCAAGGAAAATAACAACGCTGAACATACTGCTCTAGTGCATTAAATCAAAGTATGCACATTTTTAATTGCAAATTATAAATATCCTTAGAGAAAATTCTTAGAAAAAGATTTCTGATTTTTAATGATAATGAATTTGCAACATGAACTTGGGAGTATGTTTCCTATCTTCTGTGATAGTAGGTAGTGAGTTATATTTGAAAGAATGCTTTTCCTTGTACCTAGAAAATCTGAGGCTGTATTGTTTCTGGGAGTTTTGGCCACTTTTAAATACTAAGTCTGCAGTCAAATTGTAGACTAAATTGTCAGTTTCATTATTAAAGATTAAAGATTGCTCTTCCAGACTTAAGAGTGTATGTGTGTAGTTGTTTTTAACTATCAGTAATTGTGTATCTTCTGTAGGAGTAGCTTCACCTCTTAAAATGTCAGTTTGATTAATATTCTCTTTATGGAAGGTGTCTTCAAAAACTCAGATTCATGCAATGGAAAAGGACCAATTGGCCCAGCTGTTGGAAGAAAAAAATTCCCTTCAAAAAGTACAGGAAGACAGAATACGAAACTTAACTGAGATGCTGGTGACTTCTGCTTCCTTTGCCTCAAAACAGAATGTTAAAGTAAGCACCTGTTCCAGATCTTACTTGGTAACTCTAAAATACTTTGCAAAAGGTAATATTAAATACATAGGTTTATATTGATAATGAAGAGTAAGTATGATGGGCAATTTTCACATCTTCTTCATATCTTTAAAGGGCTAACTTTTAAATTAACTTCTGAGTATCAATTCAATGTTGCCTTGTGGTGAACAGACTGCAGGGACTTTTTTGCTTTCCAGCTAATTTTGAGGAAACTGCAAAACACTGTCTAGTTAACTGCTGATACAGGTACTAATACAGAACTAGCCTGAGGCAACATTTACTCTGTACCTAGTGGCCTGGTTTTATCTCTTTTTCTGTAAATACTTTTTTAAAGGCCAAGAGAAGAAGAAGAGTTACTTGGGCTCCTGGTAAAATAAACCAGGGAAATGTGTGCTTTTTTGAAGACTTTGAAAATGCAATGCCAGCTGAAACAAAAAAAATGAAGTTGTCTCTGCCAGCAGTACCAGATGTGGAAGACTGTAAGTAACTAGATGGTCTTTGAGGTCCTTTCCAACCCGGACCATTCTATGATCTATTTCATTTTCTGTGAAATTCCTGATAAATAACTTTGCAAGCATTGCATTACATTTCCTGAAGGGAATAAGTTGATTCTTTGATAGCACAAATTAACAAAACTCCAAATGTTCTTGTAAATGCTTTTCAAGGAAATTGCTTCTACCACCCCAACTTCTGTGGATATTGAGTTTTTAATTTTTTAAAACCAGAGGTTAGAGTTGTGAGGTAAATGGCAGGGTCTACAAACACTTGCCATGGAGCCTACCCCAACCCTCTGGTTTTTGGGGAAGTGTTCGTTAACACAGGCTATCCATTCAACCCATGTTCTCCCCCCAAAAAGGAGGAGAAGAAATGGAGCGGGGTGTGTGCAACATTCCAAAATCCTCAACAAGAAAACAAAGTCATTACTCAAGATCAGATTGAGACAGAGAAATTCAAGGATTCATAAGAGGAGTGACCTGAAAATTGAAAAATAAATTTTTTAAGAAAATTGAACTGAAGACAAGAGGACAATTCAGCAGTATTGTTGCTGAATTGCATCTTCTCACATCCTTATTACCTCTCCTGTCAAACGTATTTGGTTGCAAGTGGATTGTTTTGGGCTTTTTTTTTCTGGATGGGAGTGGGGTGCTTTTTCTCTTTAAATCTTGTAGGTTACTGTTGAGTGGTTCTTTCCTTGACACTTAAACTTTTCCTAGTCTGTAGTTAAGTACATATTCTGGATTTGGTTTAGACTTCATTAACTTGTGATGAGGGGGTCAACATAAGTATAGGGACAGGACTTCAGTGGTGTTCCCTTTCATAACAGAAAATCATGAGAGTCAGAAGTCCTACTCAGTGTTTTTGCCACTGAATGATTGCTTCCAATGTGGTAAAATTATTTTATGAGAAAATTCTCGATGCTTAGTTTAAAATCTACTGGTACTTTTGTTAATACACCTTTCTTTTCAGCTACCTTAGAGAACTCTGAATATGACAGCCCTTGCGTGATGGCTCCTGATCAAATTTCAGAAGTAGAATGGACTGCTGGTCCTAACATGAATTGGGTAACATCATAATCTGTTTTGACTTTCTGATACTGTGCATATGCATAACATGCTTCTCAGTAAGATCAGCCTTACTCTTCTGTAGAACACCAGTATTCTGTGTCTGCAGAATTATTGAAGCTGGTTAGAAAGTCTCTTGGACATCTCTGTGAAGCCCTGTGTGGTTCTATGCTTCTATGGGTTTGTGGCAAATGATCCACTAAACTTTGGTCTTTAAACAGGACTAGCTGTGAAAAGACAACTCAACTTGCTTGATCTTGTAGATCTGCTAACTGAGAGTGTTTCTTTTTCTAGACTCAGAAAGACTTTGAAGAATCTGTGCAACTCTGTGAAGCATTAGCACTAGAAAAGGTAGGTCTGTTCTGAATTTTCTAGAAATAAGGCTGACATTGCAGCAACAGCTTCTAAAGTTTCTTGTGCTGCTTCTTCAGGATATCGCTGTAAATGAGGTCAATGTCTTGCAAGCTAACTTCAATGACCTAGTGCTGGAAAATGAGCAGTTGAAATCAGAAATAAATGAAATGAAAGAGAAACTGAAGGAAAAAACAGAAATAGATGAGTTTGAAGCACTGGAAAAGCAAACACAAAAAGATCATGAGGTAAGGTGCATTGAAATAGAGAGATATGAATTGTCTATGCTCAAATGCTTTCTAGAGTTTATTCAGTGTACATAGCCTTGGATGTCAATTCACAAACAGATGGTGTTATAAGCTACATTCAGCAACAGAATGAATGAACCCAGGATTTAAGCTGGATTTACTTGGAGCGTAGAATTCAGACAAATTTCTGGAGAGTTGCATACTGAAGCCTGGTTAAACACGTATTTATGTATCTATATGTTATTTTTATAAACGTGTAATGTGAATTTCACTCTAGACTTTTGTGAGGCAGTTGTTTTGCTGCTTAAACACATTTTTAGAACTCTTTTGAAGTTAAAGTATGGTTGCTAAACCATATTTCCTATATTTCTGGTGCAAAACATCTTGTCTGACATCCCAAGGTAGCTCTGACTTTTAGTAATCCATGGACTACATGAGCATTAACTTCTAAAATATTTAACTGAATGATAAAATGATTTTAAAATAATAGTAAGAATAGTAATGTCTGGAAAATCAAAACATTGTATTTTGTGCCAGGAAACTTGTGCCATGTAAACTTATCTACTGGATAACTTAGAATATAGGAAATGATGACTTTCAGTTCTCTTCACCAGTTTGTGTGGTTATTGAAGATGTTCCTTGTTTGTCCAAATGTTCATGCGCCGTTTCTGTAGTCTAAAATACTTACTACTTGTAGTAGGTTCTACCTGCCTAAAGGCTAGACTGTGAAATAAACTATGGCCAAAAAATAAAAAAAAAAACCAAACCAAACCAAAAGCAGTAACTTGAGATGTTGAGACATAGATGTATTATTCCATTTCTTTCCTGATGCCTTTGTTGGCCATTACTTGTGCACATTAGTCTGTGTAATATCCTCTGATCGTGACCCTGATGTTGAAGTTTGTTCCATCCTTTTGCATTGCTATTTCAGGTTACACTTTAACAATATCGCTGCTTATTTGCATTGTGTTCCCTACAATGATTTATGGATCTTTAAGAAAATGGATCCATAAAATATTATCATTTAGCTGATATTTAAGATTGTTTTTAGAAAACCCTTCGTATGCTAGACTGAATGTGCTATCTTCCTTAGCCAATGTTTAACAAATCCTAAGTTACAGTTTTCCCTGCAAAGATTTTTGGGTATCTAATAACAGATGCAATGTCTAAAGTAGTTTCCATTGCAAGAATTGCTTTTTGAATGGTTTGTTTTCAGATATCTGAAGACAGTCCATAAAATGTAAGCATTTATTGATACCCATGTAGCAGATTATTTACAGCAATACTGAAAGGTCACATACTTCACCAAATACATTAGATGAAATATATCAGTTTATACAGATAAACAACATAGGAATACTCACAGAAGAGTGCTTGTTTGAAAGCTTTTCACTGATAATATACAGATTGGATTTTGTTACCTGTGCTTGTGACTATACATAAGTACTTGTAGATGAGTGCTTATTGTAAAACTTTTCTAACAAAGACCAAAAGAAAGGAATTGAAAAAGCTCCTATCTAGTCTTCTTCTTGTGAATTCTTTCAGAGAATGCCACTGAATGTGTTCATGGCTTGTTTTACTTCCATTTTGGCACCTTCTCATTCCTGTTAGTGAATAGATTAAATCATAAATATCTTCACTGTGTGATAAAAAGCTGCTTAACATGACTAGAATTTAAAGTGTCGTATCTGTACAATTTCTGCATTAATTGCTTTGATCACGTTGCTCTTGCTTGTCAAACTATTGCAGATTAAATTGTACTTGAATCCTTTCTAATTACTAGGAAGCTAAAACAGAGCTTTGCATCTCATCTATCCATTTTGAAAGAATATGTAGCATCTTGCTTTGCGGCTGTTTAAGTAGATGTGTGAGTGTATACATGGTTTGCCCACTAATAAAAAAGAAAACACAAGATAGACCTGGCTTGTTTTCATGGTGTTGGCAACTAAATCCACTGGTGTGGGTGCTTTCTAACATCCTCTGCAATTTTGCTTTAATTTGCTCCACAGATTCAACTAATGCATGAAATTACCAACTTAAAGAATCTAGTTTCAAATGCTGAAGTGTACAATGAGGAACTTGAGGTGAGCCTCTCCATGAATTTACAGGTAGTAAGACTTGCATGAAATGTGTTTGGTTTGTTTAGCTTGAAATACCATATACGCTGAGGACAAGTTAGACATCACTGTGCTCTGGTAATGTTACCAGCTATAAGGAGGATATGTCTAAAAACCATGAATGCTTTCTGTGTAGGTTTTGATTAAATTCTGACCTGAAAAACCAAACTGAGCACTAGGATCTTCTTTTCCCCTTTTTTTTCTCCAACTTTTAGGCAGAAATAAATTCCAAACTGGAACAGCTGCAAGAGAAAGAGAAAAAAATAAAAATATTACAAAGTCGTGTGGAAGAATTACAAAAAGCAGGAGTGGAAAAAAAGGAGACATCTTTTTCAGTGGTAAGCTTGAGTTTTCTGCTGGGTTGAGAGATCACTTTTGTTTTCCTGAGTTGGATTGAATTTAGGTATAACCTTGGTATGATAAACATCTGCTTCCCTACAGATACTAGTAAATTTTGTTTTACAAAGCTTAAAATGCTAATTACTACATATCATACAGCTGTACTCTGGGGAAGTCAGGCTATGAGAAATGCTGCTCTTTATCCCATCTCTCAAACAACCTGCTACTCTTCCTCTTAAAGTAAACTTACCGAGTTTCTAAGCCTGCATTTGTATTTTCACCACATTAAAATGAACACATTTGCTTTATTATGGCTCTACAGTTTTTTACTTCTTTGAGTATTGTCTTTTTCAGGGAGATTCTGATAAACTAACTGAGGAAATTCAGCAGCTGAATAAATCCCTCTTAGACAGTGAAGCCATAGCCTTGGATGCCAAAAAGGAATCTGCTTTTCTCAGAAGTGAAAATTTGGAGTTGAAGGAGAAGATGGCAAGTACTTGTTGAACTGCATTTATAGCTGTACCAAATGCTGTTAAGGGCCTGTCTGCTTCCAGACTAGTAAAAAAGGCAATCAGTGTGGTGAAGCGCTAGTCAGTAGCTTTCTCCAAATACCCTAAGTAATACTTTTATTATGCAATTTGTGGAAAATGGGTCTTCAGCAAAGAGATAAAAAGAAAGTAAAGGCTTTTTCCATAGGAGTGGCTGTTTAGGTTTACCAGGGCAGAGAGAGAGCAAAGGAGCAGTCTTTTGGGCATTATTAGGACATAAGACTTCAGACCTAATTTTACCAGAGAACAAAGGAGAATAAGAGATGTGGACTCAGAAGTGGTGTAGAGCTTACTTGTGAGCTTTGAAAGAGTTAAAGATAAAATAGTAGCAGCAGTTATGGCCCTGACCTCTAAGATACGTTTTGTCAGAGGACTCTGACAGGAATGCAGTTGTTAAATTGTGCCTTATTCTGCCATGTTTATCAAGGTCAAAGCTAGTCAGAGTGACAACAGAAAATTAACCAGATGCATTATTTAAATGTCAAGCACATAGACTTTTATTTTGTGTGTGACTTGCATGTTTTATTGTTTTCTTGAAGAATGAACTCTTAAATAACTACAACCAAATGCAAAAGGATGTTCAATTATATCAAAGCCAAATAGAAGCAGGAAAAGCCAGTTACCGAAAAATGCAAGCTGACTTGCAGAGAGAACTGCAATCTTTATTTCAAGAAAACACAAGACTAACTTCACTGATGGAGGGTAAAATTCCAAAAGGTACTGTTCCAGGTGGTGCTTCTTCCTCACTCCCCTTCTCCTCCCTTTTCCCTCTAATTGTGGGAGGATAGGCAAGGCTTTGGCTTGTGTCCTCCTCAATACCTGGAGACTCTGTATGTATAAAAATACTGGAGTATCTGGTATTGCTGGCATGGAGTAACTACTTGAGCACTTTCTTGAACTTTTCTGGAAAACTGCAGCAGAATATTTTGCATTTTGCACAGTCAAGTTAATGAAGGTTGTTGGAGAGAACCTAAAATAAACTGGATATCAACCTAACAAATGCTGACAGAATTCAAACCAGGAGCTTAATCTTTTAGTTGCTGGCCACAGTAAAATGTACTTTTATGGAATTATAATGATATGACATTCAGAATGCATTATAAATCTTCTGCTTGATTTAAAACATGCTTTTTTTTCTCTTGCACTCGCTTATTAGTCTAAACTTAATTTTTTAGATTTGCTCTCTCATGTGGAGCTGGAAAAAAAAGCAGCCGACTTAAAAGGAGAACTAGAAAATGCTTTGAAAGAGAATGCCCTTCTACAAAAACAAGTAAATGAGCTATCAGAATTTCAGTCTCTACCAAATACTGTTGAGATGCAGAAGAAAGAGGTAAAAAAAAAATCTAACCTTTTTCTTGGTTTTGCATTGTACTTCACTGGTAATGTACTAATGGAAGCCTATTGGATATGAAGGTTTAAAGCCAAAAGTTGTCATGAGTCAGCCTGAGATTTTACAGTTAAGTTTGTTAAATTGTTGCTTCTCAGATATCTAATATTTGTACCTAGGAATAAATTTATGTTTAGTTTAATGTGTTTAGTCACTGTCTACTATAATGAATTGTGATTTTCTAGTCCAATATTTGCATGTCTATTTGCTATGGTCACCATTGATAACTGAATGTATAGTTATAATGGTGTTTGATCCTGGACATTATTCTAAAACTGATTTTTTTGGCTAATTGGGCAAAGAGAAAATGTCGAGATTTCTTAGCAGGAATTCTGCTTGAGAAGTGAAACATTTACCTTGCAAATTCTGGAAAATTTGTTAGGAAACTTTATTTCCTGGCAAGTAGGGCCTTAGTAGACTAAGTATGGTGTAAATGTTTTAAAGGGTTTGCAAATACTTCCTAGCTTTCTTTGTCCTAAGAATCCAATCCCTTGCTACTAAGTATTGCAGTGGAAATTATTCAGGGCAAGTAATCTACAAACTCGTTTATGCTTTGCAAAAAGTTCCAAACCCTCCAGAGATCTACTTCTACTAATCAACAAAACGTAAGTAGATGTTAACAACTTCATCTCTGTATCATGAAGTATTGATACATGTAAATATTCAGTTTAGGAGTCCAGTCTTAGCTCAAACATAGGAAATAGGAAGTACCGAAGAACACCTAAAGAGGTAGAAGAGAGGTTTCAGGACTTCGAAGGGGCTTGACTGTCTTCCTTCTCTTTCAAAGATTCCTTGCTAGACAGTTCCCTCCCAACAAAGCAAAACCCAATGTATTATGGTGTATGTTTGCCTGTACTTTATTTCCTATATCTGAATATGTACCTGTTTTTTATTATGTAGTTATGACAAATACTGATTTAGAAAACACGATATATTAACATTGCTTTTCTGTTGGCAGATTCTTGAAAAGTGTGAGGAGTTACACTTACTAAAATTGGAAAATGAAAAGCTGCTTTCTGAAGTAGCTGATAATGAAACGAGACTTAAATATATGACTGAAGAAATTGAAAAATCAAAAGACAATCTTGCAGATGCACAACAGAAATATGTGAAGGCTGATCAGGAATATGTAGCACTTAAACGGCTCCATGACGAAATAGAACAAAAATACATAGCTGCATCAAAAACCAATGAACAAATGAAGCTCGAAATAGAATGTCTATCTAAAGAAGCACAAGAGTCTAAAACAACTTTGGATGAACTGAAATTAGAGGTCAGTGTCAGCTTGCTCTTTTCTACATATGAGAGTTGAAAAATTAATTCATAGTGTTAAAAAAAAAAGTTTTTGGAGAAATACTCTTAAAGGTATAAATGACAGTATCATTGACTTCCTGTGGTGTGAATGGGTATTACTTATTATGCCAGGGGTATATTGAAGGATTGTTCAGCTCAATGGTCTCTTTTTGAAGGCAAAGAAATACATTGCTCCAGGTTCTCCTGCTGTGCTTGACCTTTTAATTCTTCTTTTCCCAATCTTAAGTAATATCTTTATTAGGTAAATTTTTTTCTATCAATGCTGCTCTCACCTACTCTGTATAAAGTCATAGAGACAAAGTTTCCTCATTGGGAACTGGAGACCTTTTGGAACACAAGTTCGTTCAAACTAGAGAGAATAGCCATAGAAATCTGCCGTTAGAATGGAAAAATAAATATCAAAAATTTAAGAAAAGGAAGCTAAAGATACATATTTTTGACAAAGGTTTGGGCACTGCTGTGGCTGTCATATTCCAGCTATAGTTTTGATAATTCCTAACCTACGCTACAGTTTCATGTGTATATTTTAGTGCTATGTTTTAGTAAGACTTTCACTGCTAAGGAGCAACCACAGGAAGATTTCATAAACAAATGCTTATTTATGGTGGGCAAGAGTATAAGCAGTGACTTAAAGAGACATTATGAAGTTGCTAGCTAGCATCTCTCATCCTTTCTAAGCTCAGAAAAGAATCTGTGAGAACATGTACACATAGCGGGGTACTGCATTACAATGAAAGTGTCTGGTCTTTTCTTTTGCAACCTAAAGCTCTCTAGCAAAATGAAAGAACTGGAAGAAAAAACAGCAGAGCAAGAACAACTTCTTGAGCTAAGAGAAAATCTTGCTCGGACTCAGCAGAAGTTAAACGAAATGGAGCAATTAAAAGAGGAAGAAAGGATTAGTGAATTGAGACTGGAGGCCAAGGATTCGGAGATCCAGGCAGTCTTGCAGCAGCTTACTGAATGTCGGGAAGAAATAAAAGCTCTAACCCAGGAAAGAGATGACCTGAAGCAAAAAGGGGAGTCTCTCCAAGCTGAGGCAGAGCAACTCAGAGAGGATATAAAGGACACTGTTTCAATGGTAGGAATATTGCATTTTTAGAAATAGATTATACATGTTAGGAGGAAAGCTTATAAATGATATTAAAATATTTAGGAGAATATAGGAATAGGAGTTTGTGTGGTTGTTTCTAATCAAGGAATGCTTACTGATATTACAAAATATTTATTTTCTTTGTGGATTTTCTTTCTTGTATTCTAAAGAACATCTTGGCACACGAAGATCTGAGAAATACACAAAATTCTCTGAAGGAATCCCAGAACACTATCAAGAGGTTGGAAAAAAGTATTTCTGAAAAAGAAACTCAGATTCTGAGTGTTGAAGAGGCGCTAGGGAAAACCATTAAAGAACTCCAAATACGGGTAAAACTTTACGCGATAATTAAAACAAGCTCAATTAATCTGCTTGTAGTCTCTTGTGCATGTACTTAAAAACCTTTCTAGGCTCTTGGTCCAAGGGGGCAAGAAAATAGTACTGCCAAATCCAAGTCTTTACCAGCTGCTGCTCTGTTTCTGTAGAGCTTCAAGGTGTAATGTACACTCTAATAAACCTTTGCTTAACTGTTGTGCCCCATGGCTGTGGATTTCAGTGGTGGCATTGGATGGCAAATGGAAGAGGAGATCAGAGGTACTTAAGTGTAGAAATGAGGCTAATGATTTATAACAGTCCCAATGAGAAGCGTAACACGTGCTTGTCAATGGAAGCTCAGATCCCAATGTACAGCAGAAGGCTGCTCCACTGGTTTTTGTGCCTATTTATTCAATAATTGGCAAAGAAGGGTGCTGAGAATATTGTCTGGTGCTCCACTGGAACAGTTTTTCTGGTGGGAGAATTCGCAGTATGTAAGATGGGATTTTTCTTGAAGTGTGTTAGCTACCAGTAAGGCAATGGTGGTGGACTCAGAATTTGCATGCTTCGGAACAGATGCATAAAACTTAATCCGATATCCAATAGGTTATTTCTTTGGCTTCTTCCGTTCAGCCATTTTAGAATTTGCATGCTTCGGAACAGATGCATAAAACTTCATCCAATATCCAATAGTTTATTTCTTTGGCTTCTTCCTTTCAGCCATTTTCTAGATGAGAATCTGGCCAATATTGCAGAAGATACTACCAAACAGAATTTAAAACAAAACAAGTGGCAAAGGCCAAAGACTTGGTTTTGGAGCTTTTCTACTTTGGTTATAGTGGTTTGATGTTAAAAACACTGTAGGAGAGTGATTCAAACAAAACTTTTGGCATTTAATTTTGTTTTAAACTGATGAAAATGCTGCCCTTGCATATTTTTTAATAGATCTCAGAAATGACAGAAGAAATTAAAATCATCGCGTCAGAGAGAGAACAGCTTGCGGAGGAAAAATCAGAAAGTAATAGCTGTAGAGAAAGTGATCAGCTTCAGGTGCAAAAGGAACAAATAATTTTCCTTACACAAGAGAACCGTTCATTGCAGGAGAAGCTGGACAGTTTACTTTTGAAAAAAGAAGAGTTCGGGGAAGGAACTTCGGTAATTATGCTAAAGCTGTAATGGAAAGCTTGCTTATTTAAACTTGCACTTGAGTGAAATAATTGCAAAAGACATTGCAGAAAAGGGTCACGGTACTTGACTGTACCTCATTAAACTCCAAGTTTATTATGGTTAACTTCAGATATAGGCCACCCATACTGTTTATATATATGGATGTTTAGTAGTAGAATGTGACTGTAAATAGAATATTAACTTGATACAGGATAGTGATGATCTGTACTGATCTGCACCGGAATATTCTATTAAAAAATACCTGAAGCTAAAAATTCCTTATCTGAAAAGGGTATTTCTGCTTTTTTAAAGCATAGGTAGAACAGACTTTTTTCCAGGCACTGAAAGGGACATCACAACCAACACTTCCTGTAATTGGATGTGCTGATTACACTTTTGTGTGTGTGTTTTTATAGCAGTGCCCCTATTTGTTGTACATAATCAACCTGTCAAAGGCGTCGGATAAGTTTTTCCTCAAGCTGTTTCCTCAATGTGTGCACTTGTATCTCTTACAAAATAGATACTGCAGAGTCAAGGACAATCTATGCAGCAAGAGTTATTTCTTCTGAGAGAAGAGCTGAGCCAAGCACAAAGGAAATTGCATGACATGGAGGAAGCAAAGGCCAATGAATATCAAGGAGAATCTGAAAAAATTGAGAGAACAGATGTTATTCCAAGACCACATGACTCTCAGGAAGTGAGTACCCAGACAGAAAGAGGAGAAGATGATGATGATTTTAAAATGCAACTGGAAAATCTCCAGAATGAGAGAGACCAGCTAAGAGAAACTCTACAGGAGACAATTAGCAAGGTAATAAAAGTAGTCCTCTTCCTGTAGGAGAATAGCTTTAGTAGATTTCTGTCTTAGATTCTGGAAGTGTTGTTCAGGTGTTAATGTACTTTAATTGTGTCCAAAGAACTCGGAGATGCAGCAGGAGTTGAGATGTACTCGTGAATCTCTTGGACAACATCAGGAGACTATTGTGGAGCTGAAGGGAAGTATTTCAGAGAAGGAAAATCAGCTCTCGAAGGCGCAAGAGGCATTGAAGGAAAAAACTGATGCACTGCAGCAGAAGGTCAGAAGCAGTTTTGTCAAGAAAACTGGAAGTTCTTTTGGGTTTGGCAGCCTGTGTCTTCTGCAAACTTCCCGTTTGTAGGGCTCTAGTAAACGCAGTACACAAAATTAATTATTTTTTTTCCCTTTTTGTTTTGCTCTGTACTGCTTCTCAGAAGAATTCCTTGAAAACAGAAGCAGTGAAAAGATGATCAAATGCAGCTTGACCATCAAGCTACGACCAGTATTTATGACTAAATATGTCTTGGTGCTGAATGACTGAATATAGTTTGGAATCAACAATGCACCTTGACCTCTGTGCATTTTCCCAGTCTTAAATTTTTTTACTTTCTAATAATGTAATTTAGGTAGGTAATTCTAAGACCCTTGAGCAACTTCAGGGCAGTTTAGCTCAGTCTTTCATTTGTTGCACTATTAAAAATTTCTGATCAACTTATTATTTTCATGTCTGAAGCCAGTGTGGATTTTTAGGCTTCATTTTTAATACCCCGTAATGTCTCCTATCAGCTGTGCATACAGCAATTGAGGCATTTTATGATTTAGAATGTCTTGCATGCTTTACCACGTTTACTTTTGTCTACCACTGAGACAGAAGCACTGGCATTTGATTGGCTTTTAAGCAAAGTTGTTGTATCTTTTTTGACTTACTATAGCAGGAAACCTTTGGGGATGTCTTCCTTAAAACAATCCATTTACAACAACCTATGTGTACAGACAGTGCTTCTGAATGATGATCCAGTAAGACTCTTCAGTCCCAACCCCATTTCTGGGACAAGAAAGTTTAGGAACTTAGAATCTTACTGGTTTTTTTTTTCTCCAAAGCATGAAATTATTTTTGCCTATGCAACAGGTGATTACAAATACCAAAACTGGTTTTCATTTGTTCTTTCCAGCTCACTGAAGTCACTGAAAACCTGACTCGTGCCTCAGCTGAGTATGGCAAGCTCCTGGCAGAGAAAGAACAAACTGAAAGAGCAATGAGTGAGCAAGTGTGTCAGCAGCTTGAGAGAATCACTTTACTTAACAAGGAGAAAGATGAGCTACAGCAAATGGTGGAGACTTGTAAAGAAAGGGAAGAACATTTGTTAAAGGTTCAGAGGCAGTCAGAGATTTTGAAGGACAGCCTAACAAGCAAGGTGAGGAGTTTTGGTGTGTAGTCACTATTTTGTATTCTGATGTTTTGTCACTGATGTGCTAAACTTTTGCTCAACATAAATACTATTTAATTTTTAATTCTCAGTCCATCGTTTTTATGGTTGGTAAATGAACATGAACGTGGGCAAAGGATTTTGTCTTGAGTTTCTTTATTGATGTTTAATAATAACATCCTCAACTTGTCTCAGCTTTGTAACCCATTGGATTGGTCCATCTTTGGAATGAATGTGAATTTATCAGATGAGTGTATCTTTAATATAATAATCAGTAATTGAACATGTATTCCAACTTTTTTAAAGGCACTGTGTAAGCTGTATGAATTTAAGTGTGTTTTGAATCCTTGGTGCTTTTCACAGTTTCTGAATAACTGGTTTGGTTTGGAAGATTTTCTATTTTGCTTATAGTGGTTTGCTGTTAAAAACACTCTGGTGAGTGAATGAAACAAAATTTTGGCATTTAATTTTGTTTTGAACTAATGAAAATGTTGTCCTTGCATTTTTTTAATAGATCTCAGAAATGACAGAAGAAATTAAAATCATCACATCAGAGAGAGATCAGCTTGCGGAGGAAAAATCAAGAAGTAATAGCTGTAGAGAAAGTGATCAGCTTCAGGTGCAAAAGGAACAAATAATTTTCCTTACACAAGAGAACCGTTCATTGCAGGAGAAGCTGGACCATTTACTTTTGAAAAAAGAAGAACGTGGGGAAGAAACTTTGGTAATTATGCTAAAGCTGTAATGGAAAGCTTGCTTATTTAAACTTGCACTTGAGTGAAGTCATATGCAAACGACACTGCACAAAAGTCGTGTTACTTGACTTAGACCATTAAACAGCAGATTTGTTTACTTGAGATATAACCCCCCCATATGTTTATATATGGACATCTGGTAGCAGAATGTGACAAATGTTTTTCTGTAAGTAAAATACTGACTTGATACAGGATGGTGATGCTCTGCATTGATCTGCACATGGATATGGTTCTTATAATTAAGTAGCTGAAGCTAAAAATTCCTCATCTGGAAAGGGTGATTGTGCTTTATTAAAGTATATGTAGAACTGAGTTTTTCCTGGCAGTGAAAGGGACATCGCAAACAACACTTTGTGTAAGTGCATGTGCAGTTAGCACCTCTGCGTGTGTGTGTGTATATATAAATATGTATACACTTTAAAAGAAAAGTAAAAGATGTGCATCTGTTTTAATATTGAAGGGGCAGTGGACAAATTTCAAGTAATTAATTGTCTTGGCCTACCTAGCATTAGCTACTGCTGAGACTAGAAATACAGATAAGGTCTCTAGTTTTGGGACAGGAGGGGTTTCTTGTTCGGCATTTTTGTTGTTGTTCTTCCCCTCCATGCTTAAACTATGACCCTGAAATTCCACTTCTGATAACTTTTTTCCGAAGTTCTTCAAGTTTTATTTTTACATGTCTTTTATTTCAAGAGACTTGAATTGCATATGGAGTTTGGTCAAATTTTAATATTCTAAAAGAGTACAAATCTCTCTACAGCAATGCCCCTGTCTGTTGTACATAATCAACCTGTCAAAGGCGTCGGATAAGTTTTTCCTCAAGCTGTTTCCTCAATGTGTGCACTTGTATCTCTTACAAAATAGATACTGCAGAGTCAAGGACAATCTATGCAGCAAGAGTTATTTCTTCTGAGAGAAGAGCTGAGCCAAGCACAAAGGAAATTGCATGACATGGAGGAAGCAAAGGCCAATGAATATCAAGGAGAATCTGAAAAAATTGAGAGAACAGATGTTATTCCAAGACCACATGACTCTCAGGAAGTGAGCATCCAGACAGAAAGAGAAGATGATGATTTTAAAATGCAACTGGAAAATCTCCAGAATGAGAGAGACCAGCTAAGAGAAACTCTACAGGAGACAATTAGCAAGGTAATAAAAGTAGTCCTCTTCCTGGAGGAGAATAGCTTTAGTAGATTTCTGTCTTAGATTCTGGAAGTGTTGTTCAGGTGTTAATGTACTTTAATTGTGTCCAAAGAACTCGGAGATGCAGCAGGAGTTGAGATGTACTCGTGAATCTCTTGGACAACATCAGGAGACTATTGTGGAGCTGAAGGGAAGTATTTCAGAGAAGGAAAATCAGCTCTCGAAGGCGCAAGAGGCATTGAAGGAAAAAACTGATGCACTGCAGCAGAAGGTCAGAAGCAGTTTTGTCAAGAAAACTGGAAGTTCTTTTGGGTTTGGCAGCCTGTGTCTTCTGCAAACTTCCCGTTTGTAGGGTTCCAGTAAATGTAATAAAGAAACCTATTATTTATAAGTAAATATGTCTTGGTGCTGAATGACTGAATATTGTTTGGAATCAACAATGCACTTTGACCTCTGTGCCTTTTTCCAGTCCCAGAATTTTTTACATACCAATAATGTAATTTAGCTCTGTAATTCTGAAGATCCTTGAGCAACTTTAGGACAGCTTAGCTCATTCTTTTAATTTATTAAAATATTATAAATTTGTTCTCTACTTACTATTTTCATGTCTGAAACCACTGTAGACTTAAAACTTCATTTTAGCATATAGTAATGTCTCCTGTCTACTGTGGATACAGCAATTGAGGCATTTTATGATTTAGAATGTCTTGCATGTTTTTCCGTTGAGACAGAAGCACTGACATTTGATTGGCTGTTGAGCAAGATTGTTATTTCTTTTTTACTTACTGTAGCAGGAAACCATTGGGGATATCTTCCTTAAACTTATCTATTTACAACAACCCATATGTACAGACAGTGCTTCTGAATGTTGATCCAATAAGACTCTTCAATCCAAACCTGATTGCTGGGACAAGAAAGTTTAGGAACTTAGAATATTACTAGTTGGAGAAAAAACAAAGCACCAAATTACTTTTGCCTATGCAACAGGTGATTACAAATACCAAAACTGGTTTTCATTTGTTCTTTCCAGCTCACTGAAGTCACTGAAAACCTGACTCGTGCCTCAGCTGAGTATGGCAAGCTCCTGGCAGAGAAAGAACAAACTGAAAGAGCAATGAATGAGCAAGTGTGTCAGCAGCTTGAGAGAATCACTTTACTTAACAAGGAGAAAGATGAGCTACAGCAAATGGTGGAGACTTGTAAAGAAAGGGAAGAACATTTGTTAAAGATTCAGAGGCAGTCAGAGATTTTGGAGGACAGCCTAACAAGCAAGGTGAGGAGTTTTGGTGTGCAGTCACTATTTTGTATTCTGATGTTTTGTCACTGATGTGCTAAACTTTTGCTCAACATAAATATACTATTTAATTTTTAATTCTCAGTGCATCATTTTTATGGCTGGTAAATGAACATGAACATGGGCAAAGGATTTTGTCTGAGTTTTCTTTATTGATGTTTAATAATAACATCTTCAACTTGTCTCAGCTTTGTAACCCATTGGATTGGTCCATCTTCGGAATGAATGTGAATTTATCAGATGAGTGCAGGATCCATATAATAATCAGTAATTGAACATGTATTCTGACCTTAAAAGGCACTGTGTAGGCAGCATGAATTTAAGTGTGTTTTGAATCCTTGGTGCTTTTCACAGTTTCTGAATAACGGATGATGTTTGAAAGTCTTGCACTTAGTTCGTGCCAGCTCATTCTGTTTATAGTCTTTACTTTTGAGCTGTTCACCTGTCAAATTCTTCCTTTGTAGATCAAAGAGTATTACTGAGGATTGATTCAGTTTAGTAAATATTAGTCTTCAATAGAGGAAATATAAAGATATTGTCCATCTTTTATGCTCATCTTCTATTTATTTTAATTTTCTTGTGATATAGACACAGGTTGATTGCCTTTTCCTTTGATTCCTCTTGCTTTACAGAAGACCAAAGTTGACTGAAGTAGACTTTTTTGGGTGTCATGCTATTCCTCTGCCTTGTAAATTCCTTTTCTGAGTTATTAGAACACCAAAATTATTTTTAAACTTTTCTTGCTGCTAGTGTTAATTCTAGTAACTAAAAATTGTGATTTTTGTATTTGACCCAACTGATTTGAGTATTTCATAGGGTGTATAAAGACCACAGCCACCAAACTGTGATTTTTGTTTTCCTCCACTCTTCACTGTAGATTCAAAAGTTAACTGAGACACTAAATAGCGTATCATGTGAAAAGGACCAGTTACTAGCTGAAAGAACTAGTCACTCTTTCCAACTTAAAGAACAAATCTCATCGGTTAATCGAGAAAAAGATGAGCTACAAAAAGTTCTTCAGGATGTCAGGTCAGAGCGGGACCAGCTCAAGACAGAATTGCAAAGAAATTCTGAGATGGTGAGTGTTGCAATTTGCATACCTGAGTTACTCATTACCTCTCCTAAATGGTACTTAGATATGTGTGCTTTTATTTTAGTGTGTTGAAACAAAGGCAAAACTGGAGCATGCTTTAGAACAACTGAAGCAGAGAAACCTGAATAATATGTCTATTCAGGTAAACCCAGTGGATATTGCAGAGCAGGTGGCTGATGATAGCTTGAAAGAAAAATCCTTGAAAATTAAGGTAAGCTTATTTTCCTGCTTGTTTTAAGGATGCATATAGGAACTTAATGACGCTTGGTATGGAGCATAAGTCTTTTGTGCATTATGTATAAAATGGTTTGTGTATCTTGCTAAGATGCTGCATGCCATGGGATCAGTTGATTTGCTGTTTCTGTTCAGTGATTGCACGTCTTGTGTCAACTGAGAAGTTCAATTTAATGTTCACAGAACATCTCACTTGCTTTCATTACTCTCCAGCCACCCCAGTGAAAATAACTAGTCATGTAGGATCACAGAGTCATTTAGGTTGGAAAAGACTTCTTAGATTATGGATTTCAACCTTTAAACCAGCACTGCCATGATCACTGCTAAACCACATCCCTAAGTGCCGGATGTACACATCTTTTAAGTAGCTCCAGGCATGGTGGTTCAACCACTCCCCAGCCTGCTCCCATACTTGAGAGCCTTTTCCATTGAGAAATTTTTCCTAATAACCAGTCTAAACCTCCCCCAGTGCAACTTATCACATGTTACTCGAGAGAAGAGGCCGACCTGGCTACACCCTCCTTTCAGGCAGTTGTAGAGAGCTTCCCTGTGTCTCCTTTTCTCTAGGCTAAACAACCTCAGCTCCCTCAGCCACTCCTCACAGGACTTGTGCTCCAGACCCTTCTTTAGCTCCACTGCCCTTCTCTGGACATGCTTCAGCACTTCAACGTCCTTCTTGTAGTGAGGGGCCCAGAACTGAGCACAGGATTTGAGGTGTGGCCTTGCTAGTGCCGATCCCTTTCCTAGTCCTGCTGGCCACGCTATTCCTGACACAAGCCAGGATGCCACTGTCCTTCTTGGCCGCTGGGGCACACGCTGGCTCACGTTCAGCCAGCTGTTGACTGGCACCCCCAGGTCCTTTCCTGCCAGGAAGCTTTCCAGACAGCTTTCCCCAGCCTGTAGCACTGCATAGGGAGGTTGTGACCCGGCAGTTCGCCTTGTTGAACCTCAAACAGAAGCACTTTGCCACCTTGGTTCTGTAAAATCCCCCCAAATTCTCCCTTCCATTATTCCACATCAAATAATAAACTGGTGTCAAATAAATTAATTTCATTAAAGCGCTTCTGCCCTCAAACTTGGAATTCCTCGGACCTTTTGGTAGTTAGCTATCCTGAGTATATTTTCACACAGCTATGAGAAGAGCACAGTAAGCTACCGAAAGCCAAAATAAACCAGGATTTATGAATGTGTATGACACACTTTAAAGTGCAGTATCATTGTACTGCAGTCTGTATGTGCAGCAGATTTAGGTATCATTCTATATGGGGTAAAGAAGCTCAGAGTGGTTCTTCACTTAACACCAAAGTGGTAAAGAACCAAATTGCAAAAATCAGTCACATGTAGCTTTCTCCATTCTTGCTGTATTTCTATCCTACATCAGCAGCAGAGAGATCATAATGAGGGGAAGTTAACATCAGCTGATCCCTTTTAAGAGCACTTTCCCCTTCTGACTTCTGTAATAGATAGGATCTTGACTGCCTCTTCCCAGTGTCCCAGTGTTTTTACTGTGGGGTGAAGTGGTAAAAAAACCTGGTGAATCTTGGTTCTTTCAACTAAGAACCAATGATGGAGGGAGTATGCCAAGGGAGTTTTACACTTATGTTAAAATGTATAACATAGACATGGCTGGAGTTGCAGTTTACTGGGTCTTCAAACCTGTAGCTTCTTCTGAACCTGCTCACTGCTTGTTCACACCTCGCTTTTCATGGCAGAGTGCCAGGACCCACTTCATGAGCCCTTTCCTTCAAGAAAGGAGAAGTAGGTAAACTTGGGAGTCCATCCTGAGGGAAGACCAGCTGGCAAACTTGTGAACAGGCAATAATTGTTTTTCATGCCTGATCTACAAGTCTTGATGTGGCCAGGCAATCTAAACCACAAGGACAATTCGAGCTTGTGAAATGACTTGCTGGAAAACTAAGAAATTATCTGCTTTTGTGCATAGATTAGTTTTTTTGTCATATCCCTGTGGCAAGTCAAAACTGAAGTCTTAATCATAATAACTTTTCCTGTTACAAAACTAGTTCATACTGTAGGGGTTAGTCCTGGAGTCAGGTAATTTGTTTTACATTTCTGTTTACAGCTAATTACACTTCTCCTTATTGTGAATGAATTAATTTGTTTCACTTGCGTTTAGGAGCTTCTTGAGAAATTCCCAAATATGGGGAAGAGATATGAATGTCTCTCTACAGTGTCTCTTAAGCTGAAGAGTGAACTGAATAGTCAGAAAGCACTGATAGCTGTGGTACTGCCTCAGCTCACATTGGAGCAGAGTAAACATGTCAAAACACTTCAGACTAAAAATGAGGAAATGAACACTCGTCTCCAGAGGTTATTGACCAAACTGAAGGTACCAACTTGAAATGCTGAATATATGGATGCTTCATATCGCTTGGCTTTGGGTTTTGGGGTTTTTTTTAATAAGCTCTCAATGGTAACAGCTAGGATTTTATATACTCTAGCTTTGGTTTTTGAGAATCCATACATTGGAGAAAATAAGTTGATCGTAATTGCTTTACGATCTTACAAAACTGGAGCTACTTAGTTATGTAAATCAAACTTAGTTTTTAACTGTAGTTCAGCTGCTTTGCACAGCATTATTTCATTAATATTATTCCATTTTAACTGGGAAATGCAATTTTATTTCTATACTCTACAAATCAAATTATAGATGACTAAGTATGTATTTCTTTGTGGGGGAAAAAGACATGCAAGATGGCTTGGAGATACATGCTTACTCTGCAAAACTACCCAAGTAGTTTGATGATTTTACAGCCTTGCAGATCTTCCCTAGTTTGGAATCAGTTTCTCTGTTGCACTAAAATTATAATCAAAAAGGTTAAGGGTAGTTGGGAAAGGATTCCTGTTAACATATGCAAAAGTACAGTAAATGATAAAGTTTTTTCTGTTTCTTTATTCACCATGAAATATCAAGATATGGGTTTTTTTTGGTTGGAGCAGTGGGGGGGAAACATGCACAGGCCTGGAGAGTGGGGATGAGGAGAGTCAATCATGTCTATAAATATCCATAAACTTAGAAGTTGAACTAATATTCCAAAGAGCCTCATTTTATAACTTAACGCAGCCATTTTAGGTTTAATTTTTTCCATAGATGGCTTTTAACTTTCATGGTTAAAGATGTTTAAGATTCAACCAGCGAGCTCTGCTAGAATAAAATTTTAAATCAGCACAGTGATATTATTCTCGTCGATGATCTGCACCTTTCACAATTCTAAGAGAAAATAAATACAACAAAGAATACTTTACTTTGCTTTTCAAAGTCTAGAGTTGTGGAAGGCTGTCTAGAGCTTTTTAGACTTTTTGGCTTTTTTTGGAGTCTACAAAAAATAGCATACTGGAAAAGTGCTGTCTCAGCTAAAAGGCTTACAATGCTGTTGCTATAATGCACATGTGAACCTGATTTTCTTAGTCATGTCTTAGTTATCCTGGACATTTAGAGGCTGAGAGTGTAAATAGATTGAATCATAAAATACTGTATTTTAGCTGGATGCGGGGTACCATTTTAAAGCAGGCTCATTGATACATCCTGTGCTTCTGCAACAGCTCCTGTTCAGCTCTGTTTGCGCAAAGAAAAGAGAATATCATACTACTGTTCACAAGTATGAAATGGAATTGCTTGAGGAAAAGAGAAAACAAGAGCACCTACAATCCCAGATTCAAAGTCTCAGGAAGATTTATTCGAAGCAGAATGAAGTATCATCTCAAGAGTTAAACAGCAGTGAAGGGCTGCAGAGTTTCCACTTGGATGCAGAGGTAATACTTGGAAAAAAAAATAGACATAAAGACCCATTCCAAGGCATGGAGTCATGTGGTGCTGGGAATCTAATGGCATTGGGTTTATCTGTTAAAACGTCACTTAAGGGTTATGAAGGAATAGAGTTAGTATTTTTTTATGCCACTAGTTCTATAATATGAGGGGTTTGCTTTGTAAAGCGGCTGAAAATAAAATTGATAGGTTAGAAAATAGTGGGAATGTTATTTACTTATTTGCCTTACAAAATACATACTATCCAATACCACGATGACTTGTTCTAAAACAATGGAATAAACTTTTGCTAAAAAGCACTTTTTTCCCCCTTCCCACTTGCCCCAGGCATGTAGATTGTCTTCTTGCTTTCCCAATAGTGTGTCATTTTAAGTATAGCAAAACTCCTTTTATATGATAATTGGATGCTAAAACAGACTTCCTGCTATATTGATAGTTGAGAGGACAAAAGGTATGTTTAGACATGTGATAATCAAACCAGTATTTAAATTTTAATTCCTCTTTTTTTTAAAGACTATTCTCAAAGATGTATCAGAAATGGAAGACGAACTACTCTGCATAGAAGCAGAGTTGGAGCAGGAAGAAAGTGCTAGAAAAGAAACAATACAGTTCTGGGAAGCTTGTTCAGGAACTCACTGGGATGCAGAGGAACTGAAAGAAGAACTAAAGAAAGATAATGAAAAGCTCTTGCAAGTCTTTAAATTCTGGACTCCTAAAGTAAAGGTAAAATTAAATGTTATAGAATCAGAAATGTATTTTGTGTAAGCACTCTGCAAATGCCTATGATTGAAAACAAAACACAAAAAAGGCTCTTAAATGATCCCTCATCATCAGCACTTACTCATACATTAACTGTAAGATGTAGGAATACTTAAAAGATTTTTAAAGATTCCTCATGTATCCAAACTCAGAAACTTGCTTTCTAAAACACTTTCTAGGTAATAAATGGGAGGGGGTGTGGGGTTGTTTATCTGGGGTTTTATTAGTCTGAATTCTGGAAAATGTTGCTTTTCTTGCCAAACTTTATCAAAACTACTTTAGCCATTTTTAAAACTCAGTTGAATTTTATATTCACGCTCCTTTTTTACTTTGTTCTGCTTATCCCTTGCCTCTTTTGGAAAACTGGACAGCATTTCTCAGGGTTTAGTGCATCGTGAACAGGATTTCACGGGATTTCATCTTTCTGATTAAATCTTAAGTTTAGCCTATTTTTAAAAGTTTCTTCTGTAGAGTCAATAGCCAGTCTTGACTTCTTTGTGATTTTGCCATGTTGGCAAGGTTTTTGGAAGAATTTCCAGACCCTAATATTATATCGATCAAAGCTGTTAACAAACAAACAAAAATCTAGTAAACATTGTCATTTCCTGACAATTGTGAAGCTTTTATTAATCTGACATGTGAAACATGTAGGTTTCTAGAATAGTCCAATGTGTAGGTTTAGTTTCCTTTAGTCAGTGAATAAATTCTAGTAAAAAAATCTGTGAATAATTATGGTTTTCTGTTACTGAAATTCAAGAAGTCACTCCAATATAATTCCTTTGGTTCTCTAATATGAGAGTTTGAGTTAATGCAGAAATACTGGTAAACCTGCAGTACACTATCATCTTCTCTTTTGCCCCTTCCTGCCTCCCTCTCTTCTGGAAGTGAAACTGTTCTTTTGAGTGATAATGATACCATTTCTGATAGCAAGCACTTTCAAATGGGGCACTGAAACAAGAATGTGAAAATAATACAGGCTAAGATACTCCCTGTTTCTTCACTTGCCTTATTTCTAGCAGATTAAAAAATTATTTAAAATTATTCTCTATGATGCTACTGATTTTCAGATGCTCCTTGAACTTTCTTCAGAGCTGGATGCTAGAACTGCTGATTATAGTAAAAATGCTGATGTTGAATTAAAACAGAGAAAAGAGAAAAATGAAGAGTTGCTTCAGGATCTAAACACTCTAAAAGAAAAACTGGCCCCTGGTGGCTCTGCCAGTCTGGCATTAGAAGAAGAAAATTACAGGCTTCATAATAAATTAAAGGCTGCAGAACAAGATAAAAAGGTACCAATACTTGTTTCTAAGGAAAACTTCTTTGATGCTTGCTTTCTAAGGGAGAGTACTCCAAACTGAAAATAAGGATTGATGGCAACTCTAAGTCTATGCCACCACAGTACAAAGAGAGTACACTTTATTTTAGTAGCTCTTTTATTTCGAAAGTGGAAGTTTGAGCTCTTGCCTGTAATGTGATTATTTTAATTGCCTGATATCTGTACACAAATAGATGGTTCATCTTAGAAATTCATATGAAATGTTTTCGTTTGCTTTTGAAGTATTGACTTTAATAGGGTGATGCTCTTGATGCTTCCTGTAAGTATATGGTATTCACTACGTCAGACATGAAGCTGGGGAAGAATTCTCTATTTAATCACAGGAATTGAGAACTCATTTTCTCTCTCCTATTTTTTATGTCACAGTTACCCTTCTCCAAAGCACTTTTTCTTTTCTTAGACTTGAATGTTCTAGACTATTAAAAGGTGACACAAAATAGTGACCTGGACATGAAGAGTTGCCATAGAGCCTGTAGTGTTGGATTTTTTTGTGTGGATTGGGTTTTTGCTAGTTTTTGCTAAGAATATGACCATCTGCTGTTACTATTACTATCTTTTGACATAACTGCTCATAACTGATTGATTGATATATCTCAATAGGCTATGGAAGTAAAAATTCGGAAGTTAGAAAATGTAATAAATGAAGTAGGAGAAAGTGTCAAAGAGAAAGATGACAGGATAAACAAGTTACAAGCACAGATAAGAGTAAGAACAGAGACAAGTGAGCTCACCCAACTGCAAGCCAAACTGAATGAGATGGATAATTGCCTCAGGACTGCCTTAACAGAGAAGCAGAGTCTTCAGGTATGAGCAAAATACTTCACTTTTCTCTTTCTCCTCTGATGAAAGACACAAATCATGCTTGACAACAGTTGTAGGTGAAATGTAGGTCTCTATAGTCAATGCATTTGTTCTGTATGGCATTCCTAGAGAAAACACTCCACTTGCCTGTTTAGCAACCTTCAGTGGCAACATTTAAAACCCATATTATGATACTAGAAACTAAATGTGTCACTTGCATGTGCTGCATTTCTGAAACACTTTAAACATTTTAAAACTTGTAAACTGAAGCATGAATTGTTTATTCAGTGTGATATATTTGCACTCTACTTTAAAATTCCCAGATTTATATCTGCACAGAAGTCAGCAAAACTTGCTAAAATATGATTGCATGTAATACACCAGAGAAGGATACCAACTGCTACTATAATGCTAGTTGGTAAAGTGAACCACCTTAGGGAAAAATAACTTCCCACTCCTGGTCTTGTCCTGCAAAATCTAGCAGATCATAGTAAGGATACAAGATAAACAACCATTAATTTCATTGCTAAGTAACAAATGCTTATTTGTACTAAATATTTTATTTTCAGGCAAAATTAGATAAAGGTGCAGAGCTGTACAAAAAAGAAATTGACCATCTCAAAACACAATTGGTAAAATGTGATCTGGAAAGAATGAAACAATCCAACTCCTTTGAAGTGAAGTAAGTTCAAATTTTATGTTCTTACAATTCTCAACTACTTTATTCTTAGCTTCTACTTGCCTCTTTATTTTTTCCACATAAAAAGAAGTAAGCATTCAGCTTGAGGGGTTGTAAGTTTTTATGGTAGTAGGAGAAAGTAAAATCCATATGCATCTTGAGTTGTTTACAAAACTCCTTCCCTATACACCCACCAAAATTTCTCAGCCAACCATGTTCAGCCATAAATGAAATAACTGTTCTGACAAAAGAATGCAAGGGGAAAGCAATAATTGAAAGCACTCTCTACTTCACTAGAGATAAGGGATACACCAAAAATAATTAGTCCAATTTTTGGGTGCACTTTACCTAAAATCTTTGTGCACTTCAATTAAAATCTAACTGACAACCAGGTTTATATAGTTTTTCTTGTAAAACGTTTTCTTGTATTTGATAGCTCACTGGAATTCAACTGAGACTGTAATAGCTATTAAACTGAGGTTTTCTGATTTTTTTTTTTTTCCCTTCCCTTCCTGCCTCATATAGACTTGCTAATTATAAAGCCCTTGCAGAACATCGAGAACAACAGTTAACAAAGCTAAAAGAAGAACTGAGAAGAGCACACCAAGAGCAAGATGTTACTGGTAAATTCATGATAAATAGAAGGGACTCTTTCATGTTAAACATTGAGTTTTGAGGTTATATGGTTAAAGACCAGATTGAGATGCAGGCCTTGTACTCAAAGGGTATGAGGAGAATTGGGTGCATTGGAAGATAAGATGGAAAGTAGATTACATTAGCTGCATATAAACGGCATTAAAATTGCAGCAGTTCTTGTGTTTTTCTCCAGTCATATTTGCACAGGAAGGATAACCTGCAGTGGTGGTAGCTCATGTTGCCACTTTCTCCTTGACATATGAATACCTAATTCTAATCAAAGCTATGACATATCTGAAATAATAACTATATTACCTCTAAATGGCCCAGTGAAGAATCTGTCATGTTTCTTAATATCTCCCTGGCAGTGTGAATCCTGGGAGGTGTGTCTTGTGTAGAATAAAGAGTAACTGTTGTAATGGCACTTGTAACCCAGTGAGGTTTCACATATAACACCACAAGAAGGAATAGGCTAAAAAATGTATTGCCTTGGTTTTAAGCACTCTCCAAATAATGCACACATGTATGTATAAATCTGTTTTCTAGTGCTGAAAGAAGCAGATCCTCAGCAATCCCAAATACCCCTTACTTGTGGTGGTGGCAGTGGTATTGTGCAGAGCACACAAATACTTGTTCTAAAATCTGAACAAGCTAAGCTACAGAAAGAGAACTTGCAGCTGAAGAAACAAAATGACCTTCTACTAAGGTAACTGGAAAGCTGACTAGCGATATGTCAAATCATTTGTTGTACTTAACTGTGTACATCATTAGTGTTTCTTTCTGGGAGACCTATGGAAGTGAGTAACCATTAATTTTAGATTTCACATTATAAACTTTTATTTAAAGCTAGTGGTTTATGGCTTATAAAGTCATAAAAGCCTTTTGAACTTTAAATTGCTTACTTTCCTAAGAATCTTTTAAATTCTGGAAGATACACTTGAATTGTATGTTGGAAGGAATTTCAGCTTAAAGAAAAATCTTCTGAAACCAAGATACACAGCTATTGTATTGCTATGTCTGTGATACGTCATCTGAAAATACAGGAACTGTCTGTTCTTCAGGAATTTTTCCTTTAAAGAAACTGTTTTAAACTTTTCTTACTTAAATGCTGTGGTTCTTTTTGCAGTGATGAACTTCAACTGAAAGAGGAACTCAGGAAATGGAAAGAAAGAGCACTAAAATGGAGAGAACGATCCTCAAGAGAAAATACTCGAGAGACAATACCAAAGTCTCCTAAGACAGTGTCATATTTCTTTAAAGAGCAAGTGCCTTCACCCTCCAAGGAAACTGTTTCTCAGGAAACAGTGACTCAGGACCTACCAAAGCCTCTGCCTCTGACTTGTCCAACAAATTTCTTCGATAATTCCAACTTGGGTGTGCTAACAGGTGCGTAATACAGTGGTAGCGTCCTATAAAGATTTGAAGATGCAAAATGTAAGGGATGGCCTGAGACCTGAAACTTGCATGATAACAGTTTTCCTGAATGGTTTGTCATCTGACTGTTGAAAAGCTGACCATCTGAGCTGTGAAACTTTTGTATGCTCTACAGAATTGAAATACCAAAATGAATCTTTCACCCACTGAAGAATATACAAACTTTTTTTTCCTCTTCTGCAATGGAAGTGTAGATGAGTGACTTTTAAAAGTGAATCAGCAAAATGTTGTTATTAGATAGCTGGTGCTCTAAAATGTTTTGCTTTTTAACTTTACATTGGTTAAGCACAGACTTCTGGTAAAACTGTATAAAGTTAACTGCTGGTTAACTTTCTGAAGTTATTCGAGATGGTAGATTTTAGTCTTTGATGGTGCATCTGCTACTCTGCCTGGCTCCAGCTGCAGTAGTAGCTGTTTTGATGATAACTTCTGTTCCTCAGCCCCACTTCAGATTTCTTCTATCTGGCCTGCTGGCTTTTAGTGACCTTCTGCCCTCATGCTTCTCACAGCTTTCAGAAGGCCCCAGCAGACATGTTGAAGAGTAACCAGTTTTTGAGATATTAGTAGCAGACTTCCAGCAAGAACATGATTCATTGCTGGTTTTGTGACAGCCAACTTGGTAAAAGCACGGCTTCCCTCACAACACAAAGCTCCTCAGAAGGAAGCTTTTATGGCTGACATACAACACTAGTCAAGATTAAATCACTGTATTCCTGCTGCTTGTCTAACTGAGAAAGGTTTTAATGTTCTTGTCTTCTGTACAGATCCACGACCTGCGGGCACACAGTCCACAGAAGAACATCTTAAGCACTTGTTTGGGACTTCAGACAAAGATAAAGCCCCTGACTGTAGCACCCAGTAAAGATGCTCTGTTGCAAGTTGCCCTTACAGTGGCCACAGCCAGGATCTGCATATACAAATGAAAATTGCTTCAATTAAAAGCCATCACGCTCTTCCATCTTTGCTGTCTTGGAGTTGCTACTTCCCAAAACTGGCAAAGCTGGAATATGAGGACAAAAATGGAAAACCAGACATGTTGACCCACAACCTGCTATTTTGCTGATGTTCTACTTTGGTGTTTTGATGTGGATTTTTTTGATGGCAAAGAGAAGCTAATATATTGAAGAAAAAAGTGGAAAAAGGAATGGATCACAAATGAATCTACTGTGAAACTTCTCAGTCTCAAACTTCATTCTGTCATTCCTAAAACAGCCCTTTTCTGGGGTGTTGATATTTGTATCTTCAGAGTGCTGTTGACTTGGAAAGAAATATTCTTTTTGTTTCTTAGCATGTGGTTTTTATACCATGCTTGCTTTAAGCCCACAGAAACTACAATTTCACCACAATCCTGGCCTCTTTGAACACTGCAACTGAAGTTACTGATCTGTTTGCAGAGCACACAATCAAGGGTTCCTCTTAAACTCCTTAAAAGATTCTGCAGCTCAGCCAATTATGGTACCATGAGTAACTTTGAATTTTGCATCATTTTTCAATATACCTGTCTGCAGTTGTGTATTGGAGTTTTTTTAATAGTAAGCAATGGACTTAACACTCTTCTGCTTCTGTAGTGAATGGAAAACAAACCAGATCATTGGGACAAGATGGACTCTTTTATTAACCTACTTACCTGTATTGTGAGACCTACATTTTGTATGTTTTATATAAGAAATTTTAATTTGACAATAAACTTTAATGTGTTAAATATGTAAAAATGGTTTTGCTGTTCACTTGTGCTATGATCCAAGGATGCTGATTACAACATCCAGTGTCTAAATGTTACCAAATGACTATCTTTTATACTGATTTCATCACCTCCATCATTATTCTTCTTGTCTCTGTCCTCTATAACCTTCTGCAGCAATTACTTGTGCAGAAGTTTACCGTTGCACAAGTCTGTTTTCAGAGTTTTGTTTAATTCTTTGAGTCTGTCAGGAAATGGTTGAAATCTAAAACATAGATCCTCCTCCCTTTCCTGCCCCCTGTGCCCTCCACTGCCAACTAAACAGGAATTTGGCACTCAGAACCTAGGATCAACTCCATTAAGGATGAAATCATCATCATGAGATGAGAAAGTCATACCTAAGAGAGATACCTGCACCAAAAGCATCATCCTTATTTTATAGGAATAAATTTCTCAGTGATGCTAGGTCACGTTTGGGTCACCCAAACTGACAAGCAAATGGCCACATTGACATGTTCCTGAGCATTCAGCAGTTACTGGAATTGGGAGAGTCACACTTCTTTAATAAAGAACCAACCTTCTATTTACTTTGAATGGCTGAAAAGTGCCAACTACTGTAACTATTAAGAAGTTGCAAGGATTTATCTCAATCTCTGGCCTGGAATGTGTTTTGGGAAGCTTTTTAAAGGCATGACAAGCCAAAAATATACAGGTTGTAAATACTGTTGCAGAGTTGAGCACTGCAATGTCTTGTTTCTGACCACAGCCACAGGTATTTATTTTCTGACAGGGATAAATGCAAAGTGCTGGTGTGGTTGTGGTGGCTTCTTTTTTTTGAGGTTGGTTGGAAGATTTTTGGGTTTGCTTTGGGTTGTTTTTTGTTTGGTTTGGTTTGTTAGTTTTTTATTTCCCACTATGATGAAAGGGATTTCCTTTGGCTACCAGCATTTTCATGTTCCAATAAATGAATCAGACTGGCTTTTTTCTTCCAGAATTGGGAAGGAAGGTGCATATATAGATCTACCTCTTCCATATACAATTTCCAGTGGTTTTTTGTTAATTATCGCTTGCTTGAAACATTTCTAAATTTGGTGATTTTTCTGGTGATTGAACTAAAAAAAGCAGAAACTCATTGCAACAGGTCTGTGTTTGAATTTGGGTGGCAAAAGCTTAGGGGCAGAAGGATAAATGCTTTTAGCAAATTAAGTCATTAGAAGTTTTGTATACTGGGGAACTGATTTAGAAAGCCTTAAAAGCTATCATAGTTAAGCAGAAAGACAGGATAAACTGAACTTTTGTATATGTGTGCCCCAGTTTATCTGCAGAAGGGGCTTTTCTGAGGACAAACTAACACAAGTTTAGGCAGGACACCAAAATCCTTAATAATACTATCAGGTAGCTTTCAGTATGGTGTGAGCTTATAGCTAAATTAATCTGTCCTAGAATTTTTCAGTCTAATGATATTAATTCTGCCTTAACATATGCAAGTTAAACCACTAGAAACAAAAGATACGTTGGTAAATCACCAGTTTAACAACAACAACAAAATAATCACGTAAGTTTTGTCCTGGTTTGGAATTTGATAGTTTATATCTCAAGAAGACATTGCTTGGAAAAACATGTTTGTGGCCTTTTCTGGTGGGAATCCTAGTGATGTCTTGAATTCCCATGGGAAGAGGGTCAGCTAATGCTGGTGATCCTTTTGTGTCCTTTCCTGTGCAGGAGGAAAATCACACTTCTTTAAAATCCTGAATTTCACTAGATGGCAGCATCTCAGTGTTTCAACAGGAAATTACGTTCCTTTGGACGAACTTAGCAGTTGGACTACAAACCCCAACGAGAACAGTAGAAAAAAAAAAACTGTACAACTTCCTTTTGTACTAGGGTCAGTAAATATAACAAAGCTGTTTGAGATCTCTTGGTAAGTGACTATATTAATATTTATTTGTAAATGCTTCATAGAATCGGTATGGCAAAGGTTCATAAAACCTGATTGTTAGACTGAAAAATGTATTTTTAATGCATTTTGCTTCCCACGTGTTAAGGTGATTTCGGGAAGTAATTGAACTGATCCAGGTGGCTTTTGGGAAGAAAAGAATGTTTCCATTACATTGCTTCAGAGGTCTGATTCATTGAATCTATATCCTTCAGGAAAACAGTTTTGCTGCGACATTTGTCAGGAAAAACGTCTAACAAAACAATTTCTGATCAAAATAAGATAAATTAATAATTGATTCATAAAGTAGGACACTAAATTTGACTCAGTAATCTGAGTCACAGCATGGATTTGAGCATCTCTAGAGGGTAGCATTGGCTGCTAACATAGGGAAGATTATGGCACCTTTATCTTAATTTCCCAGTGAAGTACTTGGTGTGTTGGATTTAAGTGTATATTTAAAGACTTTGTGTTCTTATGACACTTTTCTGCACTCATCTACACAGATGAAGCTGCTCGGAGGATTATGAAAATGCAGGAGTTTTGCTTATGGGAAACTTGGTTAACAAACTCCAGATACTGCACTATGACTGAAACACTGTGACCTCACTTTTTAGGAAGTTCTTTGAAATACACTATAGAGTAAGTTACTCCTTAAATAACCAAAAATCTACAGGAGTGAGAGGATAGTGTTCGTTTTTACCTGTTCATCTGCATTTTTGTGTTCTGTATTTCATCAAACCTAACACAGCACTTGAACAGGGCTGTATTTTGCCTTTTGGCTGCTCCATATGGACTAAGATAGCAGCTCCTAGAGGTTCCCTACTGCCCCAAGCACACTCAGTGTTTCCCGAGAACAGGGAACAAAAGGCAAGGCTGGCAGCTTCATTCCCCCCACACCCTCCTGCTTCACTGGGGCTGGGAATCTGCTGTGCTGGAAGATTCCTAAGACAACAGAGCAGATACCATGGCCCAGGGTATTGTGTGGAATTTATTGCAGTCTAGGAAGCTGAAGAGTTTGTAGTTTGAGAGAAACAGAAGACAGATCTGCTTTCTAAGAGCACCACAGACATTGGAAACATTGGATTACAAACTATTGTACTGCAGTTTCATCTTGGCTTTTTTTTGCCTGTTGAAGAAAAAATCCTGTTTCTGTTATAATGAAGCTTAACTTCTGAGCTCAAATGCTATTTGTTTGGTTGAGGTCTTTATGTATAACTTTAAAAAAAAATTTTAAAAATTAGAAAAAAAAGTTAAGGCAGCCCTGGATAACTGAGGGTCACGGGGCAGCCCAACAGGACAATTGTGATGGCAGAGGTACACCCTGGATCATGTCTAGTCTTGGGAACGTATTTGCACGTGACTCCCGGGGGTGGTGCTGGCTCACGTCTGTGTTAAATTTCTGTGCCATCCGGTGCCTGCGCAGGTCAGCGCCATGGGGCGGCTGGATGGGAAGGTCATCCTCTTGTCTGCGGCAGCACAGGGCATTGGCCGAGCAGCTGCTGTGGTGAGTTGGAAAATGTTTGTTCTCCTGTGCTTATGCATTCTACCTTGTCCAATGATACCTGCACCAAACCAGTTTTTGAATTAATAAACCATAGATGAGGCCAGAACTGTGCAGTGAAAAAATCAGGGAATAATGTAGCCACTATGCTATATCCCGCAGGCTTTGTGTTGTTTGAACTTATGAAAATCTTCAACTCTGAGTGGAGATGTTAGACAAGGATAAGAGCAAGATTTGAGGACAGCTGCAACTGCTTTTCTAACAATATGTGGTTGGTACTGTCTGTATCTTTTATCCAATATCTCTGTTGCTTTGTTCTGGGAGAAAATAGAGATGATAGAGGGAGTATTTCCTGGTCTAAGGCTGGATACTGTGAGGATCCCCTACAGTAAAGCCAAGATATTTTACCTATATTCATGATTGACATAACCAACTCTATGTGATACTAACAACACAGCTACAGCATTGTTCACAATGAGTAACTGTAAGAAACTCTTTACAAATTCTGTTCGATTACTGTTAAACAGAATTCAAGATATGTATTAACTTGCCAGTTAGCTTGTAACTCCTTTTGACCAGTTCTTCCCTTTTCCTTTGGCAAATAAAAACCCTAGTAGAGTTATCTCGTTATCTCTGTAATGTAATCAACAACTCAGGAAAAGCTCCTGTAGGATTTTTGCCAGACTAGTTAGTTTGTCATGCATGTGGTTAAGAACACAGAAGACTGCTGATCTTTATGTAAGAGAAGACTCTTACATAAATCACTCAGTCCAAGGAGCAGGTAATCTTCCTGATGGTTTCACTTCGTAAACACCCTACAAGCCATGGAAGGCTGATTATGTTTAATGTCACTATCCTCTTAAGCTGCACTTCAGACACTTGTTTTGAAGATTAGGGGCTACAGTCCAAGACGTCAGAATAGTTTTGTCAGAGTTTACTTTGTTAGCTGTTGATTTATCAGTAATCACGATACAAAGAAAGAGGCTTTTGAGGGGACCATCAAGAATGAAGCACTGTCTCTGGTTAAATATCAAAAGTCATGCTGCTTTTAATATTGTTCTATTCAAATGATTTGGATACAAAGGATTTTGTTAAAAATTAAAAAAAATCCTGGTTTATGACTTCTGCCTTTACCTGTCAAATTTCATCATTTCATTTAAATCTAACAATACAGACAATTCTAGACCTATATTTATAATGTGCTTACTAGTGCAGCTAATAAGGGCAATAATATCCATTGTCTTAGTCTAGTTACTGTTCTTACACTTTATTTATGGATTCCTTCCTTTAGGGAAAACACCTTAAATCTGTCTTATCACGCAAAGTTACATACTTGTAACCATATCACAGGATGTGTGCAACTCCCTGATATGCCCAGAATGAAAACTGAGAGATCAGCTGCCTTCAGCCAACTTCTATTTCAAGCCAAAAAGGACCTGAGAAGAAAACAGATTTTATTTCTGGTATGACCTGGAATATCTAAATATAAACTGCTTCTCTTGTATTCTCCAGGCTTTTGCTAAAGAAGGAGCCAAAGTCATTGCTACAGACATCAATGAGTCTAAACTGCAAGAACTGGGGAAATATCCAGGTAAATGGCCTTACAGCAGGCATTAGTTCAGCTCTTACAAGTTTCGTGTAGGATGTCTGAGATACATTTTGAGGATAGGAAAGCTTGAAAAAGCCAGAAAAAAGGAATATATCCAGACTAATTCTTTAGATGTTGGCCTTGCTTTATGCTGTGGTGTGAAACAGCAGAGATTTAGCATGTAAAATACTGCAATGTAAGCGTATCAGAGTATTGTTATTAAACTGATTTTCTTGTGTTACAGAAGAAGTTGATATTTGTTTACCAGCATAGCACCCATTTCAGTTACCTTTTAGCATCACTAGGCTAATTTTGTCATGTCCATCACTCTAGAAGGCATGGAATGCTTTTCTCTGATCAAGAGAACATCCCACTATACAAAAAGATAGACCTAGTATCTTGCATTTCTATGGTCCATACTTGACTTATCCTTTTAATGCACTCCTTACTGTCTTGAAGAATCCATATGTCTTCAGAAATTGAATTCTAGCAACACTAGATATACCTATTCTGTTTCTACATTCAGACCTGAAGGCTGCTTTCCTACCGACACCACAGGAACTCGCTTCAAGGAGCAGGTTTTGCACAAATGTGTTTCTAATCACAAGTGGGACATTCTGTTAAAAATTATTTTTTCAATATTGAAATAAAAAATAAGACCTGGATATATTTTACAGCTGAAAATGCTTCTAACTTGATTTGAGAGAAGAAAGTGGCTTTAATGAATTCCTACTACAGGGTGACAGTAAAATACACAAAACCACATCTGGCACAGCTTTTAGCGTGAATATCAGTCTCTGCCAACTGGAGTTCACCACAAGCAATCCCTTTGTAATTCTCTGGGAACTTGAGGGCTTTTCAGGTTCCTTCTGAGGGTGTTTGGGAAAGTGTTACATTTTTTCCCTCTGCTAGTATGCTCACAAGGAAAGAAATAATTTTCCATATGCTCAGAGCCATTGCCATCCTTTAGACATAAGATTAGTCAATCTATAATTCATCAAGACTTGGCACGTTGTGGTCTTTGAATTTTATCCAGGAGAGGTAATTCCAATGTGATGTTAATCACCAGCCTGTAGTCTGATCGAATACACAAATATCTTCAAAAGTGTCTCTATTATTTAACTAAGGCATAGAAAGCCTATTCATGGACTTGTCACTTTGGCTTCAAAAGACCAGTTTTTTATCCATTTCAAATCAAATTCGCCTTTAATTTAGACAACACTCAGATGCTTTACAGACAGCTTTACAGTATTTCATAGAACCATATCTGCTGGGTGAGACTTCTGGAGGCCATGGAGTCCCATCTACTGCTCAAAGTGGCACTGCTTGGAGCAGGTTGCGCAGGGCTGTGTTTAATCAAGTTCTGAACATCTCTAAGGATGGAATTTCCTCAATAACCTCTGCAGGACCCTGTTCGAGTGTGAACACCCTCAAGATTTTTTATGCAAAATATTTTTCTTCATTAATTAAATTATATAAAGTTCATTCATAATATCATTGACTAGATGGGAATATGGCATCTAATGTTACTGTGAGTGTGTGACACATGTAACTAGTTCCAAGTAATTATTATTCTACGATAATGAGCATGAAAGTTCATTATGATTATATAGGTTCTATAATTCTTCTGTGTGAGTGTATAGTGGAATTCAAACTTATTTAGAATGTTTTCATGGTAAATTATGCTAGCTCATCTGCTTGTTTCACGCTGTATAATAATTAAAGCAGTTGATCATTTTAAATCTCTCCAGAAATTTTAAATAGCATGACATGCTGTCCCAGTTTAACTATTGCACTAACTTAATAATTAAGTGTAGTTCTCACTGAAATGAATTGTAAGTGTAATCCTCAGCACATCAGAAAAATAATCAGCTAATCCTTAGTCAAATACATTGAAACAAATACCATGTTTTTTTCTAGGCATTCAAATACGGGTTCTGGATGTCACCAAAAAGGAGCAGATAGAAAATCTGGCCAAGGAGATTGAAAAGATTGACGTCCTCTGTAACATTGCAGGGTAACCAGAGTCTCTTTGCTACTACTATTTTTCCAGTTTTCCCTGTCCTCCAGAACTACTTTCTATTACTTCAATGCATTTTATTTGTTATGTTTTAATGAATTTTATACCCTTAATACAAACTTTCATGTGTTTTCATCAAACTGAACTTTTTGTGCACAGCCACATAACCCAGGCCAAGATAAAACAGCTCTGGAACTTATGTCTTACTCACTCTATGGGTACCCTGTACTGATTGCTTTGGCCCTCCTAGCACAACAGTGAACAAAGCTGACAGTCTGCTAGTGCTCCAATTTATTTTTTTTTATTTCTTCCATTGCCAATCATTTTGTTGCACATATTGAGTCTGCTTTGTGTCCTTGATACTTATCAGAAGAAACACACTGCTGCTTGCATTCTTCAAAAGAGCTCTTATCCCTCCTTTTCGAGGTTGGAAAAGTTAATTACTACAAAACAGTAGTGGAAAAAGGGTCACAGAAATGTAAACCACAGACAGTAATCCACTTCATGCATTTATTTCTAGGTTTGTTCATCATGGAACCATTCTGGAGTGTGAGGAGCAAGACTGGGACTTCACGATGAACCTCAATGTTCGCAGCATGTATCTAATGATCAAGACATTCCTTCCAAAGGCAAGGCTTGGCTGCCCATGACTTTCAGTCTCTGCTGCATTATTTAAAGTGTGAGAGATCAGAGTTATTGCCACTGTGACAATATACAAAATACAAGTGTGCAGCTTTGGGTAAAGTGAAGGGCTTAGATTACAGTGATCCTACTGTAAAACATTCTCTGCATTGCATAATATTTCAAGTAGACAATTTATCTAAAGGATATGGTAGAGAAGATTTATTTGGGGAGTTGACCTATGCACACCAGCTAAAATACTTCATATTTTATGCAGGGCAGTGAGGGAGCCATTGTGATACAGTGCTAAAGTATTATACTACAGAACACAGCTGCACAATACCACTGCTATGCAATATTTATAAATAATGTATATTAACGTGAATTTTATAGAGCTCTGGAGACTATCATGTGAAGAAATTCAGGGATGCTGATGCTAACATGCTGATTAGAGCAGAACAATTCAGTGAACGTAGCAGCTCGAGGATGCTTCTTGTTTTTGACGTAATCACTAGGTTTGGGTCTACAAAAACTTGTGGACTGAATAAGGTGTTTGCACTCCCGTAAATGCAAAGGCCACATTTGAAAGCTGTGACCATGACTGGATGACAGCTACTCTTTTCAGTATTGTTCCAGTTCTTTTTGCTTGGTTGGTTTGGTTTCTTGTTTGTTTGGGGGTGGGTTTTTCTTAGCTGAACTTAATTTTCAAAGTTGGGGTTTTTTAACAACTTCAAGCATATCAGGCTTTAGGATGCCTAAATAGGTCATAACTTAAAGAAAATTAACTACAATTCATAGATGCTAGAGTGTTGGGCTTTAGTGTACTCCAAAACAAGAAAAGTTTGAGTGGGATCAGTGAGATGCTGCAATAGTAGATGGTATGAGTAGATGTCAGTGTAGGGTAACTTACTGTGGTGACAAAAGGGTGATGATTGAGACGTGGCAACCTAGGAAAAAATCCTTTCCTGGTGTAGTTTTCAATCCTGACATGGCTCAGGGGAACTGACTGAGAATTTTCTGCTTTACTGCACCTTCCAATGCCAATTAAGCTCTGTTACCCTGCGTATCAAGTGCACGTAGGGCTGCTCTGTGAGTTGCTGTGGGCTCTTTTGCTGAACCTGCAGATGACAAAATAGTTTGCATTTGACTGATGTAAGTACTCTTTTGCAGATGCTTAAACAGAAATCTGGAAATATTATAAATATGTCTTCTGTGGCATCCAGCATCAAAGGTCAGTAGCTTGCTTGAGTTCATCATAAAAATCTTTAACATGATGGATATGCAAAATAAATACTGCACAACTTTGAATTTAGAGGACATTCTAAATTCAAAGCTATCTCTAAATCCTGTAGAGGGATGCAGTTAGGAAAAAAAAGTGAACACATTCAACTCAAACATAAAGGCAAGGACACAGATGGAAAATGGCAGAAACTCAAAGATCCTTAGCTCCGAGCTTTTTCAATGTTTTGTAGCATCCTTTTTAGCAGTTTTTATTAACTAAAAAGGAATTACTTCCAATGATACCTCGCTACATATGTTCTTCAGAGATACAATGAAGAAATGACAATTACGTGAGTGCTGTAACTATGCTTTCAAAAGAAGCCTGATCACGACTAACAGATTTCTGCTGTTCCTAAATCTTTGCTGCTCATTACATTTTCTAGACTAGTCCCTAGACTTACACTATTGAAAGATTGTGTCCTTTCCTCTGGTGTACACCTGAGTAGAATTCTGGCAGTTGGCATTCTAGCTAGCCTGCCTTTATGGAGAGGCTACAGCTGCTACAGAAAATGCTGGAGTTCAGAAGCACGTGCATATCGAACAAACTTGGCTCTTTCTTTTTTTCTTTTTTTTTCCTTTTTAACTGTGTTTCTGTGCTGCCTTAACATGGACCTTCTGTTAGGAGTTGTGAACAGGTGTGTCTACAGTACTTCAAAGGCAGCAGTTATTGGGCTAACAAAGGCTGTGGCTGCCGATTTCATTGAACAAGGCATCAGATGCAACTGCATATGTCCTGGTAAGTGTTCTTCCATTATTCTGTAAACTAGGAGCAGATGCTAGAAGGCCAGATTTAGTTTGGCTTTTTTAACAAAGAATAGATTTGCAAGTGGTAACTAAAGTTATCAGCAGTCTAAAAGAACAGAGCATGCTTGAAAGGCTTAATATAGAAAAGTTGTTATTCTGTGGTTAAAGTGGATGTTTGGTCTGATTAACCTAATATCTACACTTTATATACATGTTACACAGCATTTGAATGGTCATTTTCAAAGATCCAGTCTAGGAAGTTAGAAGCAGGCGAGTGCTAGCTAAGTCTGACCACTGTTTAAGCATCTGAAAAGTATTGAATCTAATTCTCGAAACTCTTGCCTTCTACTGAAATTTAAAATTCTGTGCTGTATTGGTAGCTTTGCAATCTTTCTCCTGAATTATACTATGAAGTTACACATAGATGTTACAGTATACAAATGGAACAAATAAACTTTTGTCATGATTGCTGATGCAGTTGATTTTTAATACTGAATTTAAAATTTTGCTTAGGAACTGTTGACACACCATCTTTACAGGAAAGAATCCAAGCCCGGCCTAACCCAGAACAGGTGAGAAAGCAATTTATTAGTTTGGTCACATGTGTATGTATGTTTAACTCTCTGAAAAAAAAAAAAAATATATAGCTGCACTTCTGTCCATATTCAAGAATGTCCTAAATACCAGAGTACTGTGGAAAACTTAACATTGCTGTCTTCTTTGAAAGTGTGGTCAACTTGTACTTGCAACAGAAGCTTTAAGGCCAGACCAGAACTGAAGCCTCAGAAGGATGCTATTGCTTAGTGAATGTAGAGGGTCTCTCTCATCCATGGAAGCAACTCCAAGTGTAGGTTACAGTATCCAGTGCAAAAGCAGAGGACATTTTCTATTGTGGCATGTGTCAGCGACAAGGTAGTGTGACAGACAGAGCATTCTGACCTATGCATTTCAACATTATTTGGGATGCTTAACCATCCTTATTAGATAACTCCAAGTTCTCATTTGAAGGACATGGGACTATCCACCACCAAAGGAAGAAGGATTTTATGTTGGCTTTACTCTGGAACCAGAGATTTGGGTGCTTTCTAAAAGTCTCCTAATTTTTTTCAACCTGAAATTCACATCACTGTTGGTTTAATATTTTTCCAGCTTTAATTCCCTACTTAGTGCACAAAAGAAAGTTACGACTAGAGGCCTGTTTCCAATATTGCTTTGTACATGTCAGTAGATTAAAGTAATTGCTTTCTTATTTTTGATATATTAAATGCTCTTGTATATCCAGGCATTGAAAGACTTTCTAGCCAGACAGAAGACTGGCAGGATGGCTACTGCTGAAGAAGTGGCCCATCTCTTTGTGTACTTGGCCTCTGATGAAGTAAGTATAGACAATAAAATGTCCTGTCGCAGAATCCCATGCTACTTTGCTGCTTCACAGTAGAGAGAGTATTTGTTTCAGGACAATTTATATTGTCTTTGAGCAGGATTATTACAAAAATAAAAACCAAATTACATTCTTTTACTGAGTTCATCCTGCAATACAAAAGGTATTTTGAATGCTGACAGTGATTGCAAGGCATTATGTATTTGGTGCCACAGCCTGGTGGTTTCATGTCACCTGAGCAGATTGACTGACCCCAGATCATCCTGAAAGAAAAATGGGATTATCAGCTTTACCAAGCTTGCACCGTGGCTAGATCATGTTTTAAGGAGGTAGAATTAGTAGTCATCACCTACCTTTACTACTCAAGGGCAAGTAATTGTGTAGAGCTGCTGGAGATTTTAGCTAATGCTCAGGGTGAATCTGCCATTCCAGCACAAGGAAAACAACAGACCCACTGTGGTTGTTACACACCAGACTCCTGCAGACCACTGCAAACAGCACCAACACTAATGAGCACACACCAATGTTATTTCAGCTGCAATAAATTTACTGAGACTCAAAAACTGGACTGGATTTGTCTGGACATGTCCAGCAGTCCTAATGTGCATGCCAAAAGACTTTAATGGATTTAGTTCAGTATAAATGTTGCTATCTATCAGTAGTCTGCTTCTCAATTTCATCTTGGTTTTATTATTTCCATAACACTAATAATTTTTTCCAGTCTGCTCACAGGGTTTTCAAACATGTGTAAACAGAATTCCATTTTTTCAATATATTCAGTACATTTCAGCACTGACATAGGGAATACTGTCAACAGCTCAGTTGCTTACCCCACTATCTGTATAATCTAAGTTTTCAGTTAGGTTCCATTATAATTATTAGCTGACCCGGTCAGATTCTGCTCAGCTGGACAGAGCTAGTAACACCGTAGTGTGAGGTATTTATTCCTGCAGCTAAGATATCTGAAGTGTAGCTTTTGTAAATTTGTACTCTCAGGATGCATTCTCATCCTAATGCCCCTAATAATACTTTTGCCTCACTCCTTGAATTGAGTAAAAGGCTTCAATGTCTACGTTTGTTTATTGTTAGATATTATATTATATTACTTATTCAGGTATTTTTGTAAAACAAAAAAAGGTGTATAAAAATAAAGTAGATTTTTTAATATAAAGAAAAAGTGTTTCACTATAATTAAAAGCCATGAAAAATTGCTTCAAATAATTGTTTATTTTATGTAATTTCAGTCTGCCTATGTGACTGGTAATGAACTAATCATCGATGGAGGATGGAGCTTGTGATTGACTCTACCTGCAAATGGAAATTCATACTCTGATAGGCAAAAAATGAGGATGGTGTTTCTTGCAAAGATTGAGATCATGCATGTGATGTCTTTCCAAACAGATTTGCTGCAATCTCTCTCTAGATTCATCTTACTGATTAACTTTTCCTTAAATAGAGAAACACAGGAGTAAAACATACTTCATGTGGCTTCAACTTATGGCAACTCCAAAAACATGAAAGAACAGCAGTTTAAGATTTCAGGGGGCCAAAAATATTATTCAAGGTACAAAATCTGAGCTGTGTTTTAAGCAAAATCTGAGTGAAAGAAATTAAGTATTATCTTTATTCTCATTTTACAAGGTATTTGGAAATTGCATACTCACAATTAGATTTTCATTTACAGAAACTACTATGCAAGGACATTACTCTACAGGTATGGATGGGGGTATATGTGAGAGAAGTATTCTTAAATACACGGTTGGCTCTCCATGAATATGCTTCACTTGTAGCACAAAAGCAAAAGGAGTGGATTTTACCACTCTAGATAGAGCCAATACATTCCTCTCCAAAATGATGTGCAAATACTGGACAAATTCTGTAAAATCTGTTGCTAGGTGCTCCACTTTAGTGCTCCGTGCCTTATTCTCTAGTACCAATATAGATCACACTAAAGCACAAGGGAAAATTTCTCTGAAAAGGACTGTTTCTACAAGAGTATGTGCTGATGTTTTTATTGTGATAGCACATGGTAGCTTTGATTCATTAAATAGAAACCTATTATTGCCAAGTTTCATATTCTGGGAAAAAACATAGGTCCTGACCCAGAGATCTAAGGCAATGAATAACCTGAATTCACAAAGCATTTGTTTTGCTAATATTCTGCTTAAAACCAACATGAATGACATGGTCTGACTGCATATAAAGATGGTTACCTTTAACAATTGCACATAGCTCCATTTATCTAGTTCATAAATGAAACTCTATGTAATTTCATACATGTATCCATACACATTAAATACATATATATGTGAGGGAGGAATTAAGGAATAAATGCTACTGAATATGATTCATCGGTAATCAAAGCACAGGTAAAATGTACAATACTGTGTGTGTTTCTGTAACAACTGCCATGTTTATAAAATTATTGCTTAAGCTTTTTAATATCAGCTGAAGCATTAATATAAATTATTTTATTTCAAAGATAATGAAACACATCTAGTTAAAATCTGGCCTCTTATTTGAAAATAATTGTATGTAAATGTACATTTTAAAAATGAGAAGAGTATTGTGGATGTTGACTTCCTTGGGCTTATTATGGGTTTAACGTTTACCTTTAATCATGGTTGGAGCATTCTGACCTTGTGTAGTTTGTTTATGGGGTTTTAGAGAATCTAGTATTTCAGTCAAGTGACCCTGGCAGCCAAGCAGGATCAAGTTGGGCAGAAATCCACAGTTATCCAAAATGGTCCCACAAATGTTCACTGACATAAATTCAAATATTAAAAGCTAAGGCTGGCAGGACACGGATTCAATGGTTTCACAGCTTTATACAAAGGCCTAAGTCCTTCTTTTGTAGCAGGTGCAGAAGGCTTACCTTGAAAAGAGAAAATTTCCCCACTGCAGTAACAAAGGGAACTTACACTGTGTATTCTGAAAAAATAATTAAGAATCTGAGACAAAATTCATTATACTTATTGCATATTGAACATCATTACTTAACGTTTCTAAGCTCGCTTAGAAGTGATTGTAGGTGACTGTAGTATAGAGATGCTGCTCAAAAATGGCTGCTGCTGCTGTTGTTGTTGTCAAAGCACTTGTGCAAGAAAATAAGTACTGCCTGCTTTTAAATTGCACTAAAGGCACAAAGGGCTTTTTTAGTGGTAGGCCAAGAATCTGGTGGACCAGAAAAGTAAAAATCAGCAGAGCTTGCTGCCTCTTGCCTTATTACCGGTGCTTTTCATGGGAATGTGTTCCAATGTCATGAGGTTTTTCAGCAGACTTGCTGGAATTAAAGGAAAATGCTTCTTAATGCTCTCGTGACCTCTTAATTCCTTGGTCTGTTTTTAATGGAACTGGGTAATTCTCTTTGTTTTCCTTCCACACTAGTGATAATATAAAGAGGCTTTTTGACTTTTCAGATTCTAGGTCAAACTTTTCTCTAGTGGGGGAGGGAGGAATAGACTTCCCTGATTCCAGGTCCTTCTGGAAAATTTAATCTGATCAAAAAAACACTTTCATTTTCTCTTGGATTTGTAGTCAGCTTAGTTCTGTGTGATGATACCAGGAGCAAATTAGCAACATGCGGTGTTTGACTCTGCTTTCATATGCATTCAGTGCAGCTTGCAAATGTAGGGTTAAGAAAAAGAGAAGGTCTGTCTCATAACCTCACATGCACTTACAAATGAGTTGGATGAACTTGCTTTATCTTTAAGAAGTCGAAATGCCGGGATGGGAACGACCTAAATATCCAAGTTGGTTTTGTTTGGGGTGGTTTTGGGGGTTGATTGGTAGGGGTTTTTTTTGATTCTCCTGCCTGCCCCAGTGCATTTTGTCTGTGTTCTCCAGAGCAGAATCAGCAAAAGCTCCTTACCCTTTTCTTGCACCAAACCTTGAACTCCTCCAACGCTGTAGTCTGGGTCAAAGGATTGCATGTAGCTTCCCCATGCATCTTGAGAAAGGCAACACAGAAAGCCTTTTCCGTGTGTACAGGATGCAGCGAATGCATGGAGAACTGGGTATGAAAGATACAGAACTCCTCCTCCTGGGTGCCCTGACAGGTATCCAGAGCCTTGGATGGGCTCAGGTCTGGTCCATCGCTCACACCAACCTGACAGCTCGGACCATGGCCCGTCTCCTGGGTCGCCTTTCCGGCGGTGACCCATGCAGCAAGGCACGCGGGAAGCCCTTTCAGGCACCCCCGGCGGCAGCTGCTGGCCGGGGGCAGCCGTGGCTCCGGAGGAGGGCCTGTTGCAGCAGCAGCAGCAGCAGGAGGAGGAGGAGGAGCCGGCGCCGTTCGGCGGAGCCGCCGCTGCTGGCGCGGCTTTGGGCTGCGCTCTCCCGGTGCCCGCGGCCGCAGACGCGGCGGCCGGAGCCTGTGCAGGGTCCCGCCGCGCCCCAGGTGAGTTTTCTGCCCCTCTGGGCTCATCGCATCCCCATCCCCTGCAGCAGGAGGCGTCACGGGCGGCAGCTGAGAGCAGGCTTTGCAGGCAAGAGGCAGCACCCGGGTTTCCTTAGCGCCTTTTTGTGGATAATGATGGTTCGGGTGATTTAATCATTATTTACTTTGAGTGCCGGTTGCTCTGGTGGTGTTTGTGGTATTTCCTTTGCACTGCTTTCTGTGCCTTCTGCGTGCAAAGCAGCATGCTGAGAGTCACCGAGGCAGCAGAGCTCATGCCATCGGCATGCGTGTGCTGTCCCTGCCAGTCAGCTCTCCCTTACTACCCATGCAAAAACAACTAAAATGAGAGGATCTACTACAAACCTTTCTGCTTTCAAAACCAGAAAAGTGTATTTTACAGGGAGGTACTAAATTAAGTCTGTTACTGGCTGGTTTCCATGGGACGGGCCTTAACCCTGAGGTATAAATTCCGCTCAATGATTTCTCAATCACTGATTTTGTTTGTATAGAGGGTGAAATTTAAAAACCAAAACAATCCCCCTCCCCCCAGAAAACCTTCAAAATCTGTGAACTTCCAAAAGACCCATGCTGACATAAGTACAGTAACTACTCACTTTGGTCCCATTGATCCACAAGGACGGTTCTTGCAAGTTGGTTTTTGATCCTGCTAACAGGGTGAAGACCTGCCACAAAACAGATAAGGACAGCACTATTAGAGCCCTCGTTCACTCCTTGAAACCACTCCTGTTAAACAGAACATTCAATATCCCTGCTTAGTCGATCTTTCTTGTCCCACACACTGCTGTGAACAGCGCTTTCAGGAGCTGAAGCTGTGGCAAGGTGGACTTGCCTTTCTCAGAAGTATTAATGTGTTTTGTGTCAACAGCTCCGTGACTCCCAAGATCTGGGATGTTGCCTGTGCAAAGCTGGATGGAGAACAATATCCTTCTGTCCTTTACTCGCAGACAAATGAAGTGCAAAATTAAGTACATAAATCCACCCTGGGAAAGTGGTCAGTGAAGGGAAGGAGGGAGGCACTGGTAGGTTGCTGATACTTTCTATTCCAGTTAGGAGGACTGGCATTTGTGGATTCTCAGCCCAAATCAAAGGATGAAAAAAAAAAAACAACCCAAAAAACCAAAAGTATCACTGATATCATTAAAAACCTCCAAAAACTTAACTGTTTGGTTCCGTGAGTACTAATTAAAAATACAGAGAAGTACTGGAATTCGAATAAATAAACATTTTACCTTTAAAAAGGAAAGAAAAAAAGCAGAACTATTAACTTAGAACACACTGAAAGTGTTTGCCTATGGCTCTGTATTCTTCTATGCCTTGGCTATGCCTCAGGCCAGTTTCATATCAGAACAGCTCAAACAAAACCTCATAGGTGTTAGAATGGCCCTTGTCTTTGTTCATGGCATCAGTCACTCCTAAATATCAAATATTTAATTTTAAACTTGAGGCTTGATAATTGTGAGAATCAGCTCTGACTTCCTTCCAACAGTCTAGCAAGGAAGGAATTTCTTGGCTCAGAAGTTCTGGCTTAACTTCACTGGTGTTTTACATGGCCAGAGCAATGTAAAAGACTCGAAAAAATGTAGCTGATGGAGAATATATGCCAACCTTTGCTTTAACAGGCAACACTATCAAGCCTTGTCTCCAGATATATGCATGCCCCCCTTGCTGGCTCATACTTGTGACACTGCAATAAATATGTGCACCAAAAAAAAATCTGACGTAAAAAACAGTGCACTGCCAGATCTCTTGTTAGAATCTACGGGACAAGACGTGGACCAGTTAGAGTGGGCAAATACAATGATAATTATCCACAAATGACTTGGATCTTATTTCCCACTCTGAGAAGTATCTCCATGGGATATAATCAGTAAAAAAGAGCCATGTTTAATCAGACTGCAAGCTGTGGAAAGTCCTGATCTTTATTCAAACAGGCATCTTCACTTTCTTAGATACTCAGTCAATGTGTTTGTAACTAGTGGCATCTAACAGAAACACATTCTTAAAATTCCTCTGCAAATCAACCTGGATCAGTCAGGCTTAAGTTAGGCAAAAAGTGTTCCCTCCTGAAGCTTTGGAAACCTCTTAGAGTTTTAGAAACTATAGTTGTTCTAACTTTATTAAAAGGTCACTTGCACTGATGTACACAGGGCCTGTGACACTTTCAGAACTAATAGTCCTGCTAAGTGGTGCTGACAGCAAATAACCTTTATTATGTGCTGAAAGGGAGCACAAATATATAAAGATGTATTACAGCCATACTTTTAAGAAGGAAGGAAGAGATTAGCACAGGTAATCATGATTCTAAAACTCCGATTTTTATGTCTTTTAATTTTTTTTAGTGCTTGAATTTGTAAGCTTAATACTGTTTTTCTGTTAGTTTCTGTCTCTTGTTCTTATATACAGCATACAGAGGTACACAAAAACCATTAAACTTGAAATTTGTCTGAGAGGATTTTTCCACCTGGTCTGTGGGGAAAAGCCAACATCACTGAGAAGTCGTCCATTTGGAAAACAGTGATTATTTGCTTCTCTTTAACTTCTCCACCTTTATTTCTTTCTTTAGGTTTGCAGCAATGGTAAAGGAAGATGTAAATGACAGTGAAGATTCTGAACCATCAGTATGTGAGAGAAATGGCATGATTCCCATGCACGAGCAAAGTGAGGTAACTAACTAGAATCTCAAAGTATCATTCTAGTCAGAGAGAACCCTCCTTTTCCTTTCTTTTTTCCTTTTTTAAGAATAAAATTCCCAAGTAAAGGGCACTTAAAAGTAAGCATATAGTATTGAGTGTATCTCATATAGATGTCTATATGGCACATCTTTATGCACATGGTGATCACAGAATCATGGGGTGAACAAGTAACTGCATGATGAAAGCTCACGAGATTTGTATTCCAATCATGACTCTGAGTAAGGAATATATATATATATAGAGAGAGAGAGAGAGAAGGAAAAGACCGAAAAATAATCAGAAATGTGGAACTATTACTGGAGAAGGGCCAAACCACATTATAGGCAGATTCCATGTCTACAGTATGACAGTATGCTGACATGAATAATATACGGGAAGGTAGATGATTAACTTGTCAAAAATAATGCTAAAAAATGAAGCAAGACACATCTCCAAAAATGGTCAAAAAGTGCTTTGGCTATGAATATGGATAAGTAGATGTACCAGTATAAGAGAACAGCTTCAAGGAACTTCAAGGGAATAACTCCCAGGGTAGTATTTTTCCATCTCTACTTTGACTTACCAGCTTGAGCCTTCCAGCAATGGATCATGTGAGTAATGCTTGTACTGGCCAGCTGTGCTGTTTCTTTCATCTTTGTTTTGTTATTTTAGTTCAAGGCTTTGCAACAAAAGTTATTTAGGAGTTACATTAAAATCATTATCTCACTGGAATGATGCTAATCGTTAACTGTATTGTGAAGTCCAGTCTGGAAGCAGAACCTTATCAAATTGCAGAAAATATTAATAAATGTTTCGTTTTGTACACAAGACAAGCTGAGCCTGGCCTGCTATGATTGTTTCTTCATCAAATATGCAAATATTGTTACTGCACAGGTGCTGTATCTATTGGGACAGGAGCCCTGTCAGTTGCAGATAAAAAGGCAAATATCATGCAGTTCTCATGCAGTTCTTTGTGCCATGCAAAAAACAAACACAGAGCCAAAAATGCCAAAAATACATCAAAGCTGGACATTCCTACAGTGGTTTAGTTAACACCGTCGTCTGTAGCCAGTGTGGATCCAGTGCATCTCAGCTGACACTGAGGTGTTGCACACTACTTCAAATACACACAGTGCCACTTCTGAGGGAATCTCCTTGTTCTCATTCAGCAGGGACCACCAGCAGATGCCAAAGGTGCTGATGGGAATATACAAACAGAAGAAACTGCTCTCTTGAACCACTGCACTCAGCAACTTCCAGAACCAACAGCAGGGTCTTCAGTACCTGCAAGAACATGGAGGCAAATATTTGCTTGTCCTCCTCAGGGTTTACTGGCCCAAACAGTGACAAATGGTAGGTAAGAAAGACAGTTTAATGAAAATGAGAAATGGCAAATGAAGTACTTGGTTCTCTGAATGGGATTATATCTGTCCATTGTCCTTGAAAATAATGAATGGAAATAGCTGTGTTTTACTTATCAAACCATTTGAATGTTTTAGCCAGAGGAAAAAAAAAAGGATGAAACAAAGATTTGAGTGTACAGTTTTTGTTTCTCCAGTCTCTCTTATGTGTTTACTATGGTAGGTATATTTTTGCACTGCAAACTGTTCCTATCAGAAGAAAGACCTCCTGATTTTTGCCTTGATAGTTTGTCCTTAATACCCTGGGCTTGCAAAGCCAAGAGTCTTCACTACAAGGCAAACTGACCCATTTTGTTTAGAATTTGTCCTAAACTGAAAGCTCACAGAAGAGATGCCTGGCTCACCAGTTATTTAAGATTTTTCCTAACAAAAGACACTTTGTATGTCTTTGCTTCCACAGCCACTTGAAACTCTTAGGCTTTTATGTCTGGAAATCTGCTGGTCTTCCCTTTGCCACCTGTCACCCTTAAGTAAGATTAAGAAAAATTCAATCTGAAAATGCAGTACATTTATTTAACACATTTTTCCCCTCTCCTTCAGTCTTCTGTTATATATGTATGCATGCCTGTTCTCGTTGGACAACTGTAGGAACAGATTTGTGAACCTTGAAAGAGCATAATGTTTTCACATATTTTATAATATTTTCACACACTGTTCTCATAATATTTTTCAGGATTTTTTCCCCTCTCTGTACTATCCTGCTTTGCTGTATCAAGGGGAGTATCTGTACTCAAGATGTCCAGAGACTTGACTCTCTTCAGAATTTTTTTTCCCAGGGATAACAATTTCCCAGGCACAAACACATTCAGACAACAAAATTATGCTTCAATTCTTTTAAAAATTAGACTGGAGCTGCAGTCATCAGCTTGAAGATATGCCAGGCTGTTCAGCAGCAGATTTTACTGTGGCTCTGAAGTAGCTGAAGGAAGATAAGCAAATGCAAGATAAGTTAGTGAAAATCTTTGCTTTAAGATTGGAACCTGTGAAGGGCTTTTCACGGCAGACCAAGGCTCACTAAATTTATTTTGATCTCTAATGATGTTCCTGTTACCAGTTTTAAAGTATTTTAGCATCTGTAAAATCAGAACATCAGTTTAGGGACCATCAAAGATTAATTGCATTGTTACGATTAAACTAATTTTTAAGGTAAGTAATATAATTTCTGAAAGTCATGGTTAACTTTTTTCTTTAATAGAAAAACATATGTGACCTAACAGAAGAGTTGTTTCTGAGAGATGATTAAATATTAATTATTTTCTGTTTTGTTCCAGTTGCATTTGTGGTCCTGGTTTGGGCTGTGGTTTGGTCCATAACTGGGGCTGAGTGTCTCCCAGGTGGAAATCTGTTTGGAATTCTGTTCCTTTATTTCTTTGCTGTCATCGGAGGTAAAATTTTTGGATTCATTAAAATACGAACACTACCCCCTCTCCCTGCTCTTCTGGGTAAGATATCCTTCCTTCTTTTCTTCCTGCATATTTTGTGTTGTTTAAACCATCAAGTAGTATCTGTATGGATTGGGAACATGTTTGGATTGGGAACAAATAAACTGTGTCACATTCAAAATCTGTAGCTTTTCCAAATGACTTTTTCTAGTCCTCTCTGAAAAGGTGCAAAATTCCCCAGACTAGCTCAGGTGAAGTTGTAACTAAGGCTCTCTTCCTAATTCTTTGTGGGTCAGAGAACTGTATGCCTACAGACTCAAAGTTTATTGTCCATCAGACCCTTATGTCACAGTTACTTAAAATTTGGGTGTAATAACACCAAACAGGAATCTTAATCCAGATGTCATCTTAGAGTAGAACAGTAATCTCTTTGCAAAATTATTTCTGAGCTGTTTCCTTAGTATCTCACACAATGAAAATGTTTTCCAAAGAAAGCATTACAGCAATTCCCTACTAGTGGTGGTCTAAAGGATCTTTCTTCTCCTTCGTTTATCTCAAGATAATTGAAATCTGAGAAAATAAATTCACAACAAGGAATAATTCTTCTGCAGAGAGTTATTCTGATTCAATCATAAGATTTTTTTCACATCAGCATCTTATTTTATTTTACATAGAAATGCAAAATAGAAACGGGAGATGAAAATGATGTTAATTTTGACATCTTCAGAATCTTTTCAGGTTTCTTTCCTAGAGAAGGTTTTATATTTGCTTAGATGAGTACAATATTTTGAAGTGCTGTGATGTGAGTGAAGTTGGAAATGAAGCTCTGGGTTCTTCTCCCCAGCTGTATCCTGTCCCCTTGCTATGTTTACTGCATAAATGAGTAAAGCTGTTGACCGACAGTAAAACTCCATGGCAGAGTGGGCCTGCAGTGCCCAGGTGTGGTTCTGTAGCCTTCATGGCTGGTGGTGTGCCTCACGCAGGAGCTCCGCACACAGCTCTGTCCAGGCAGCATGTGCACTCTTGCCCTGCTTAGTTTCACCAGAGAGAAAAAATTCAAATGAGAGGGAGGGAGGCTTTGCATATGGCATGCATGCCTGCAATATGAACACGGAATGTCACACGCAAGGAGTCTGCCCTTTCTAAGTAAACACCCCTCTTAAACAAATAAAAGTATTTCTGACCATTTGGATTCTGCTTGTTTGGGAGTTTTTTAATTACATCTGTATCTAAAAGTTATGAGCTGAGCATGAAACTGCTTGTCAGACAGGTAATACTGGACAACAGAAACTTCAGCATGACAGCACATGTCTCTTGAGTTGTTTAGGACAGAGTTCATTGTTCCGATCCCCAGTCTTTGAGGAAAATTGGAGAAATCTATGACTCAGAAGAGGAGATAGACAATGTCTGTGAATATTCTGTTTTTACATTAAAAATACAAACCTTGTGCTCTTATATGCCTTTAACCCACTTTTGCTAGGTGCAGTAGAGTGTAATGTGGCTGGCTGAGCATTTAAGCACCTTATTGTGAGCCTCTATCTCAGGAAAAAATGAGTGAAATTGGTACTGAAACAACCACATAATAAATTTTAGGTGCACATTGCAGAGGGCTTTCTGCAGCAGGAAACATTGAGCAAATCAGTGAAGATACCCTTTGAGCTGGTCATTTTTGCTTTGTTAAGTAGATTTCTGATCAGAGTAGCTCCAGTGACTTGGACCTCATGCAAACGTTGCAAAGAGCATGTGATCACAGTGCTGGCCTGATACAATTGTCATGAGGTACCACAGATTAATTATGACACTGGTTTTTTCCGAGAGGCGGTGGAAAGAACAATGTCTGAAAGTTGAGAGTGTCCCAGGACAAATCAAGTTCAGTCAAGGCTCACACCGAGCTGGGACCAAGCTGAGCACAGTGATTTGTTTACTTTTTGTCTTTTTTTTTGTTTCCTGTTTCTAAACATGACTAATATAAAATTATGCCACAAAAATGTATCTTTGAATCATCAGGACTCACAATGAATCTCTGTAGATCCATATTTAAAGTCCACTTTTCCTGTACTTTTCCATATCCTTCCAGAGCTGTGGCTTCGATAGCTTTGCAGGAAGTCCCTGATTGGAGTTTTACTAATATTTGCAAAAGGTTGTATCTTGGAAGTAGCTCAAATAGAGGATAAGACAAAGTTTCTGATTTTCCTTCCCTTTTTTGTCCCCTCTTTGTGTAAGAGTCTCACTGCTTGAGCACTTTAAAATGTATGAGTTAGTCCATGATGAGCTGGTTTAGATTATATTTCCCAGTGAATGCAGCATTACGGTTCCTGTGATACCTGCATTTCTTACCCCTAAGAGGATTTTTAACAGTTCCTAACTTCTGAAATAAATACACAATATTAGGTGATCTTCCTATTTTTGTCTTAAAACAAGCTAACAAGAAAAAAAATCTTTAAGGATGCAGAGGTGTGTTTGCTTATGATAAGTATGACCTACCTGCACCTGACGAACAAAGCCGAATTTTGACTCAGCCTAAAGCTGTGTATCAGCATCCTGCTGATTTATTCATTGGTGACCTGCTGTGTTCTTAGGCCACTTTCACTGCTTCAAATGTGTTTTTCTCTTTTCATGCCTCAGTCCCACTGTTAAAACATGGCTAATAATTCAGAGTAAATTGTTTCTTTTTCTCTCATAAAACATTATATGGTATCTATTTTAAAGAGTATTATGCAAGCTTCTCTTGTGCAATAAAAAAAAAATCATTTGACAGGAGCTTATTTGCTTTGACTTAAGGGATGCTACTTGCTGGTTTCCTAATCCGAAATACCCCATTCATCAGTGACTTGGTCCAGATAAACCTACGCTGGTCTGCAGCACTGAGGAATATTGCTCTTTCCATCATCTTGACCCGAGCAGGACTCGGCCTGGATCCAAAGGTATGGCACCAGCCATTTGTGATAGGCAGAGTCTACAACAGCTATCAAAAAAAATTGAAAAATTGGTTCCATTAAAAATATTGAACTGCACAGTCTTAGAGCATGTGCAAATTAGATCATTATAGAAAGCATAGTTTCTGTTGTATATATGTATAATTGTATGTATGTTAATATTGGCAGTTGGATTTGTACGGTAGGCAAGCAATCAAAAAAATATCTGAAGAAAACTGATTTTATGATTATTTTCATTTCCTGAACTTTGTGAGTGCAACAAATTGAGGATGTGTGCGTCGTCGTGGTCTGTCAGGAAGAGTTTACACTCCCTGACAAACTCCCTGTTAGTTTATACTGAAAAAAGTAATGGAAGGGGTCCCAAGTCCTTGAGAGAGAATGTTTCTGTGTGGACAGAAATCCAAAATACCCAACTAATCAAAAAAATGCCTATCTCTAGCTTAGGCCATGTCACATCCTATAGTGCAGATCAGACAGGATTCTTTAATAAGCTATATCAGATTGTAAATGTTTTTCCTCTCTGTAAAGCCAAGGGTACTGACTCTGTTGTGCCTGTATGATTGCAGGCTCTCAAGAAGCTCAAAGCCGTCTGTTTACGGCTTGCTTTCGGACCGTGCCTCTCAGAAACGTGCACAGCTGCTGTCCTTGCCTACTTGTTCCTGCATTTGCCCTGGCAATGGGGATTTATATTAGGGTAACGTACTGCCTTTTATCCTGTATGACAAAAGTGCCGGTTTTCAGGCTGCAGCTGAATGATCCAAGTGTGGTTAGCGCTCTGTGCCAAGCAGAGACCTGAGTTCAGTGCCAGTTGGGAAGCTGTGCTTAGCCCCTGTGGTCTTTTGCTTACCCTTTATGTCTGGCTCTGTGGCTATTTTAAAGGTCATATTTTCAGGCTGCGGAGGAGTACTTGCATCATTACTCTTCTGTGTTTGTGACCTGAGCTCTTGAAGAAAGAAGAAGGATGGTGCAATCCCTGAGTCTTGAACCACAACATGGGGGCTTTTAGGGACAGAAAATGATATCACAATTTGGAGAATCTTCATACTGGAACTCAGAATTTCCACACAGAGAGATGCACATAGGACAGCCTTCCTGTCACGAGTCAAGGATAAGGATATGGCATGGTATATTCTAGAGTAATATCCTTGAAGAGGAGACCTTTTCCATCTAGTCCTATCTAAATTGGTGGACTTGGTCCAGACCCATACACTAGAACAAGATGGGTGAACTCCTTCTCTGACACGTGCTGAATTTTATGAGAAGGAACTGGGCTACTGAGTCATAAGCTCGTCTAGACCAGGCTTCTAAATGGGACAGTCAAGGCGTCTGTCAGGGAGTGTAACTGGCCTGCAGTGGAGACTCCACTTTTAGTCTGTGGAGCCCTTTACTTTTAATGTTACTGAGTTGGGCAGAAAGTAACAGCTGATTGCAGATCTGCATAGAAATATCCCTGCTTTTATTAGAGGGGAGAGGTTAGGAAAATACTTTACATAAAGGTCTACTTATTTGTACTTCAAAAGAATTAAGGTCAGAACATTCTGAAGTTTTTTTTAGTTCAGTGCTTCCTTTTTGAGATGCTGAACCTATGTGTTTTCAGTTTTGTTCTAGGTGCAGTCTCCCCTGCTGTGGTGGTTCCCTCCATGCTGATTTTGCAAGCTGGGGGATATGGGGTGGAGAAAGGTGTTCCAACTTTGCTAATGGCAGCTGGCAGCATTGATGACATTCTGGCTATCACAGGCTTCAACACTTGCCTTGGGATGGCTTTCTCCTCCGGTATGCTGGTTAATCCGTACATGATGAAATGCAGAACAGTGATATTTTGGAGAATGTGTGCTCTGTTATGGCTGACTGGTTTGTAACTTAATGGCATCTCCTTATAAAATTCATGTATGGCCTTGAATACCGAGATGGAAATTACCCATGTTCAAAAGTTAGTGTAACACTGTCAGCTCTGAGTTGTGGGTCACAGCAACTTCCAGAGAACATTTTTCCCTGACTGCTCCCTTAGCTGCCAAGTCTGGTCCCTGCATGCCCAACATAATTGCTTTGAAATTTCACTGGGTTTGGCAATGTTCTTACAGTGGCTCTGACTTCTCTTGCACACTTTCTTGGCATGAACTTTCAGAGAAAGAAAGTTGCACCATCCAGTTCCTTCGGGCCCATAGGTTCCCTCCTGAACTCCTTTGCCTCAAGGAATTTAAAGCAGACGCTGTCCTGGAATCACCCTCATAGGTCTAGAGCACAATTTGAGTGAGCATCTGTGTATGGCTTACTGAGCATGTTTTTCTTTTGCCAAATAGGTTCTACTCTGTACAATGTGCTCCGTGGAGTGCTGGAGGTTGCTGTTGGCATAGCAGCTGGGGGAATTCTGGGAATGTTTATTCGATATTTCCCAAGCCATGATCAGGTAAAAACCCAGTAAAAAAAAAATTATAATAAAGAGATTCTTTGCTAAGGGATTATTTTCTTTAGTTATTAATTTCCAAGCTTCCTCTGAAGCTGGTTTTGGGTAAAGCTTTTTACAGTGCTAGCAGCTTCCAGATTGCAAAACCTATCAAGTGAGGATGTGTTTTAAAGGTGATTACTTATTTACTGCACCAAGAATAATGTATCATCTCATAGTCCTTCCTGATGGAAGTCTGGAATCCAGCTCACCAAGCCGCTCTCATTGAAGGTAGTGGAAATGGAGGAAGGGTCTGATACCCACTTCAGACAGTAAAATAATAATTTATTAGACTGATGAAGGACCCATTTATATCTTTAAGATGTGTCCAGTAGGCCTAAGATTAAAAATTAATAAAGCAGATGTATTGGAGGTTTTAAGCGATTGATCATATCATTAGTATTAATTAGAATGTGTTACTTTCCATAAAAATTACATTTATAGAAAGTGGTAGATGAATTTTCTATCGAGGGGTAATTAAATGAACAGAAAATTGTGGAAGAATGTAGATATGCTCTGGACTACTGAAGTCAGTATTCAGAGCATCTATTGTCATCAGTGGCATCAAATTTTCTTAATAAATAATGTAAGAAGTGTGATACCAGAGCTAAACAATTAGATAGAAATGAGGAACAATGGTAGATAACTGTCTGCTGTGAGACTGAATGAAATAAAACTAGATTGTTCCTGGCAAATGTTTGACTTGTCCTTAAAAACATCTGGTGGCAAAGATTTCACCTTTCCTTGGATAAACTGTTATAGTACTAGACTGCACAGCTAGAAAATCCTGCTATTGCAGAGTTGAGGCAGAGCTGCTAGAAGAGAGTATCTTGTTACTTGTGATAAAAATAGTCTATTGGCAATAAGATTTCGGATGGGCAGAGGAAAAAAAATACCACATTTTCAAAGTCTGTATTCTTAGGAATTAATGTCCAAAAAAAGTCCTCAATACAACTGAGCAATTCAAGTCTCACTTGAATGCTTTCATTCCTTCAAAATGATTATTTTTTATTTTTCAAGTTATTTTCAAAATTAACAGGAGTAACTTTTTTCTCCTATTTCTGAAAGAAATTTATTTTTTTGTTTGTCTCTTTCCTTGGCTGCAGGCATCTTTGGCATGGAAGAGATCATATTTTGTACTTGGACTGTCCATGTTTGCTGTTTTTGGCAGCATCTACTTTGGCTTCCCTGGATCAGGAGGGCTCTGCACATTAGTCTTAGCTTTTGTTGCAGGTGTGGGATGGTCTGATGAAAAGGTGAATGTTTACATCAGAAGCATACCATATCCAAAGTCTGGTGAATGTACAGCCTGACAGGAGCTTGACTTTCTGTCAGGAGTGGTAATGGTGTATTTGTGAAGCATTAGAGAGTGTACAGATTTAAAAAACAAACAAACAAGCAAAAAAAAAAAACAAACAAACAAACAAAAAAAACCACAAAAAACAAAAAACACCAAACCAAGCAGCACATTCTGCATTTGTTTTGGAAGTCTTTAGCATTTCCCATGCCAGAAAGTCACCATGTATGTCAGTAGAGCAATATGTATGCCAATACAGAGCCTGGCATACTGATTGAGAAATGCTCAGCTTTTCTTAGACATCTTAAGCTAAATGAAGGAGACTTAGTTGTGAAGGCACTTGACAGTAGCCATCCAAAGCTTTAATTCCCAGCTCTGTGAGTGTCTGTACACAGCCACTTTATGGTAAAATTTATAAATGGATGTCCAAGATCCAGTTGTGGACATGGCCTGAATATCCTGAGGGTTTGTTCCCTGCGGTTCGGAGGGAGTGAAATGAAAAGCAGTGATTAACTGTACTCTCTCATCTTTCCCAAATCCCAGCCAGTGTAATTTGGATAACTTAGAGAGCAGGGTGCACACAATAAATTATGATATAAGGCCATACAAAAACCATAAAAAGACTGCTTTTTAGTCACTTTCTCTTAGGTACTAAGTCTACTTCCTCTTACTCCTGCTGCCTTACTGCCTTTCTGTACCTTGCTATGTCTCACTGCCTCTTTTGCTCGATACCATCTACAGTTAATGTTTTGAGGGCATCTTTCTCTCTGTACCTGTAGCTTTGTGACATTCAGTAGGAAAAGGGGAAGGATCAGATATAGCAGAGTCCATGTTACTATCCCCATCTAGACCCTGACTTCACTAAGATCTCAAGGTTTGTTATAACAATGAAAAGAAACTATGATTGTCCAATTTTAAAGATGAAAAACTTTTCTTAGGACTTAACTAGTTACGGACATTACAATTGATCAAGCTCTGTGTTGAAAAGCTTTTAAACCATTTCAGGAGGAAGGACCTTGAAAGAGTGTATGCAGTCTATAAAGGCTTAGTTTAAATTCTTTTGATCTGTGAATGAAGCTTCATGGCCTTAACTATATTGATGTCAAATGCCTTAGCTCTTTTTTTCTCAGATAGAGATAGAGGTGTCTGTGTACTCAGTATATTACCAAGGTTTTCCTGCTGAGCCTCTCAAAGGCAACTGCCTCCCACTGTCCGTGGTGGAAGGCACTTGACAAACACTGTCTACAGAGAACAGTGAACATTGAGGCTATTCCTGGAACAGTTAAATGGGCAGTAAACAGGCTGAAATTTGTAAAGAGGGGATTTCTGGGGGCTTTTTTCTTTTT